>CM039624.1:22486625-22841625 GCA_022457165.1 Juglans mandshurica | reverse complement strand
GTATGCACATTTTTCAAGAAAATTCGATGTTTATTATGTTTACTGTATGATATGTTGCTTATTGAGTATTTGACTCATTTTTGTATTTTTTTTTATGTTTTTAAATCACTCCAGGTGATGAAATTTATGAGGATGAGACTGTAGGATAGGATTTGGCCTGGGAGGCAAGATAGTGGCTTAGATCATGTATAAAGAGTTTAAGTTATGATTTTTATGGCACAGTTTTTGTGAAATTTTAATAAATACTTCCGCGCACTCTCTCTTATGATCTCAGTATTTTTTGTTTTTACAAAGAATGATATTATTTATTATATAGAATCTTTGTATCTAGTGCTTCGCTAAGAAGAAAAATATTTAGTCAAGTTTAGTAGCACAATGACTCCCCGAAAATTCTAAAAAACAAAAGTCTTTATTGGGAAGCGGGGTGTTACAATTCTTCAGGTTGGGCATGCCTTTCTTTCTCTTGGTAGCTCTCCTGAACTACATTTGCATCAAAATCTACGGTTCCGACGAACAAAATCGTGATGGGACAACCACAACGAGATTTCAATGAAATTTTAGTAAGTTAAAACTCAAAACAATACTAATAATGAGAGACAATGAAGATTAATATGCATGCCCAAGTTTCTTGTAAATAATGCAGAGAAGACATACATCTTAAGTATGATGAGGAATCACCCTATTAGCAAGATACATATTTTCATAAGAATAATAGGGAATCACCCTCCAAACAAAACACATATATTCATATGTATGGCGAGCAATCAACCTTTGAAAATAACGAAGAGAAAGGGGACAAAGGGACCCCTTGCCTCAAGCCACGAGAGCTATTGAAAAAACTAGTGGGGTGCCATTTACCAACACCAAGAATTGAGCGGTAGAAACAAAATGTCTAATCCACAAACACCACCTCTCACCAAACCCACATCTCTCAAGCATATAAAAGAGGTATTCCCAATTCATATGATTGTAGGCCATTTCCATGTCAAGCTTACAAAGAAAGCCTGGAACTCCCTTCCTCATTCTACTATTCAAATATTCATTTGCAATGAGAATTGAGTCAAGGATTTGTCTCTCCCAAACAAAGGCATTTTAGGACTTGAAAATAATTTGTTCCATAAGTACCGTACTCACACGGTTAGCAAGAACCTTTGAAATTATCTTTTAAACCCTACGACAGTCACATTGAAGCATTTTTCAAAATAACGGATCAAATGATTTTTTTATATTTATTTTTGAATAAAACCTTGAACACAAGCCCAGTCCTTAACCATCAACAAATTCACAAAACTTCTTATTTACAAAGTCGAAACAAAGGAAATATTTCAGATCTAAAGGAGTTTTAAAATATTTTTGAATTACAAAGATGAAGTCAAACGATGACAACCCACATATAAAAAATCTATCCAAGGTGCCCAAACATATATATAACAAAAACCCATATATATCAACGTCGCACAAAAGATTGGCTCTAGTACCACTAATGTAAGATTAAGGAGAAAAATTAAATAATAAAGTATCGTTAGAACACTTATATGTGACCATCATTGCTAAAGTATTCGTAGAATCGATTATTTCTTGATTGTCATGAACTCTCACAGGAGACCTCCTAAGAGACCTCCTCTTGGACTGGGTTTGTGTTCAAGGTTTTATTCAAAAATAAATATAAAAAAAATCATTTGATCCGTTATTTTGAAAAATGCTTCAATGTGACTTTCTGATCTCATTCGGAAGAAGCTTGGGGCTTCAAAGGTACATGATTTTCATCCTATTAGTCTTGTGAGTAGGGTTTAAAAGATAATTTCAAATGTTCTTGCTAACCGTGTGAGTACGGTACTTATGGAACAAATTATTTCCAAGTCCCAAAATGCCTTTGTTTGGGAGAGACAAATCCTTGACTCAATTCTCATTGCAAATGAATATTTGAAGAGTAGAATGAGGAAGGGAGTTCCAGGCTTTCTTTGTAAGCTTGACATGGAAAAGGCCTACAATCATATGAATTGGGAATACCTCTTTTATATGCTTGGGAATACCTCTTTTATATGCTTGATGCAGATATAGTCTAAGAGGAGGTCTCTTAGGAGGATGGTCTCTTGTGATGAGGAATCACTCTTTGGGCAAAAACTCATGCATCCATAATTATGGCCACAAACCACCTCTATATAAAACACAAGTATATAAGTATGATGAGCAATCACCATCTGAGCAAATCTCAAATATACGTAATTATTACCGAGGCGAGGAACAACCCTCTTCTTAAAAAACATAAAGTTCATCATATTGATAGTGCCCCGTTCCTCGGTAAAGGTCCTGACAAGGATTTGTGGTGCAAGGGGTGTCAGCTAGATGGTCAACACCCAAGGTTGGTAGGGAATTTGGTGTGCCTTGTCGAGATGAAAGTGCACGTGTTAGGCCTCAGACATAAAGTCACAAAGAAAAAGATAGGGGTTTAGTTGGTATCTAAGACCTTACAATACTAGAAAATTCTCAATTTCACAATATAGGAATAATTACTGTCATCCTTCATTAATTCCAACCGTTGAAATATGTACAAACCAAACAGTTCGTTCATTGCCTAATGGGCAGTGGATTGAATACATGTAGTCGCCCCTTAGAAAAGATTATATACATCTTTAAGGACACATGGCTCATACGATAAAGGCAGGCCTCCATCTTCAGGGTTCGGGCTAGATTGGCTCTTCTTCCTCCGTCATCACTCTTGGTTCTAACTATACATCAAAGTCTATGGTTCTGAATGTGAAACCATAGGTAGGTTAGACAGTTCTGACAAAATTACTAATGAGAGATAATGCTTTCGGAGATGCAATGAACAATTTCATATAAACAGTGGAAGGACACATATAAACATGGCGAGGACTCACTCTCTTAGTAAAACACACACACACACACACACACAAACATGGCAAGGAATCACTCTTCACTCCAGTAAGTAAAATCCATAAAGATGTAATAGTTCCAAAGGCACAATCATTATCAAACAGAGGTTCATCACATAGATATTCGGCACGCAGACATGCATCGCCTGATGGGCAAATAGGGGATGAGCCGCTCCACTATCAGATTCGGGGAAATCCCCTCTACCCGTCCAACCTGATGCACCCCAAAACAGGTCAACTCTCACAAAGAGACAACATGTTGCACCGAGGAAACATCTACCTAGTCAACCAACTCAAAGACACCAACAAGTGATGCTACGCCAAGAGATTTTACATCCCGACTATCAGGTGAGGTCAAACACGATATCGCTCCACACCAATCATTACGAGGCACTCTCCTTCCCGTGTGGAGCTTGAGGAAATGTCTCACAAGAATGGTCTAGGGAACTCTATCCCGTCCCATGACAATTTACACATGTTTCTCCCTCTCTCGAGATCATAAAGTGGTGAAAATAGCAAACACATTCAAAGTCCCAAAAACAAGAAATAATTATAAGATAAACATAATGATAAAAACTAGATTTATTCATGATCAGAAAGGGGAAGGTTATAGAATAAGCATATGCCTCATACAATATTCACCCCACATTCCCCAATACTATCTTAGAAGCTAACCTACCTCTCAACATCGGGGTCGCCACTCCTTCCTTTCTTTCTTTGAAGAATCTGGCAACACGAGATTTCAGGTGTTTAGGATCTCAAAAGTGAGATTTTGTCTCATGTCCAAATCCCTTTTATAGGGCTGGACTGTCAGATGCCTTCTAACATACTTCTGACTCTAGGTAAGTTTGAATAGAAGCCATTCAACCTCAATTGTCATACTGATACTGCAAGATGAGAAAGACAAATGGCCAGAGCATAATTTGCACCTCCTTACGACTTACCAACTCCTCTTTCTTTCCTCGAGTGAGGGTCTCCCACATGGCGCTGGGTCATTCCTCTGGGTTCATTTGATATGACTTGCCAAGTGGTGATCCCTTCTTAGACCCACTCTAGATGTGACTACCAATTTTCTAAGTATTTTTTTGTGTTGTTCCTGAAAGCTCCCATATCTGCCCCAGTCTATCCTTGACCATTGCTCGCCTTGGGCGAGTAACCTTTGCTCGTCTTGGGTGGGTAGCTCTTGTCTCATTAGAGCCACCAACATCGTCAGCACCTAGTTCTCGCCTTCACAATAAGCGACTTTTCTAGGTTGCCTACCATAAGGCGAGACACTCATCTCCACCTCGCATTGGGATGTATCTGTCGAGCCCTCTACAAGGTGCTTCCTCACCCATAGGGGTGTGCAAAATTCCAAAAATTCCGACTCAATCCGACTTCCTCTCCGACTCCAACTCCGACAGAGTCGGATTTGTCGGAATTCGGAGTAGCTTCGAATAGATAGTCGGAGTCGAAGTTTGAGTTGAAGTCGAAATAGGAGCTCTGACTCTGACTCCGAATTTTTTTTTAAAAAACCCAGCTATAAAACGACGTTGTTTTACAGCTGGGTTTTTTTTTTAAAAATTGAACGACACCGTTCCATTTAATATGGAACGGCGTCGTTTCATCAGTCTAGGGGGTCCAAAATGCAGGACCCCCCTTCTTCTTCCTTCTTCTTCTTCCTTCTTCTTCTTCCTTCTTCCTTCTTCCTTCTTCCTTCTCCCGTCTCACTGAACCAGTGAAGCCGTCTCGTGCCTCACGTCTCAGGTCTTTCTTGCCAGCATGCCGCCGTTCGTCGTTGCTCCTCCGTGCCGCCGTTCCTCATTGCTCCTCTGTTCAGCTTCCACCTATGGTGAGAGTAAGGGTTCCGAGCCCTAAATTTAATTCAAGCAATTTAATTCAAGCACGTCTCTTATGAATTGGAGCCAGCAGTTGTGATTCTTGTGAATTGGTTGTATTGAATGTAGTCCCAACAAATCACGGTGCTCAAAACCCTGAATTTTACATTGTATTGAACACTTGCGCTCGAGCGAGGTGTCGAGCCCAAGTCGAGCGCAAGTCGAGCGAACCTCTCTAGAAGAGTTCTGCTCGAGCGCCACGTCGAGTGCAGTTTGAGCGATCCTCTTTGGAAGAGTTCTGCTCCAGTGTTGAGTCGAGCGCAAATCAAGCGAACCTCTCTGGAAGAGTTCTGCTCAAGCGCCACGTTGAGCGCACGTCGAGTGAACCTCTCTAGATGAGTTCTGCTTGAGCGCTGAGTCGAGCGTAATATGAGCGAACCTCTCTGTATGGATTCCGCTTGAACGCCATGTCGAGCACACGTAGAGCGAACCTCTCTAGATGAGTTCTGCTCGAGTGCAATACGAGCGAACCTCTCTGTATGGATTCTGCTCGAGCGCCACTTCGTGCGCACGTCGAGCGAACCTTTCTGTATGGGTTCCGCTGAGTCGAGCGCACATCAAGCGAACCTTGATTGTAATAATATATCGATACAATAATACATTATGATACAATAATACATGTCCTATACAATAATACAATAGCCTAGTTTATTTTTAAACTAATTTTTTGCTTCTAATTTATTTTTTCAGCTTCATTGATTGTGATATGGATCCTAGACATAGTGGAGATGATTGTCCACAAGGGGATGTGGCGGATGCCAATGCTACAACTCCTACACCGGTGGGTACTTCCACCCCTAGAGCCACATCTAGGGCAACTACATCTAGAGCAGCTACATCTTGTGCGAGTAGTCGACTCCCACTCCCAGTTGATATAGAGGATGATGATATGTTCAACGAAGAGGAGGAGATGCCCATTGAGCAAGATCAACCACCACGGCCTTCTAAAAAGAGGTCGTGGACATGGGAGCATTTCACCAAAATTCTTGGTGATATTGAGAACCCTGTAGCAAGATGCCATTACTATGGATCACTTTGTGGATGCCATTCAAAGAAGCAAGGTACCAGTGTGTTAATAGCACATCTAAATGGTTGCCAACGATATAAGATAGCGAAGGGATTGCAAGCCACTGATCAGACCAACCTCAGTTACCAAACTTCTACAGCCACTGATGGTACACAGACTAAGAAATTGGTCATCCCTTTACCACAGTCGAGAAAAGAGGCTTTCGAAAGTTTCTAAATTTTGTTCAGCCACGATTTCCCATTCCATCACGGTATACGATGATGCGAGATTGTATGAAAATGCATGCGAAAGACAAGGCGGAGATGAGGAAGATGTTTATTACCACTGACCAGAGAGTGTCATTTACAACTGGCACATGAACTTCCATACAAAACGTCTGTTACAAGTGTATCACAGCACACTACATTGATAGTGAGTGGATTTTGCATAAAACATTTATTGGTTTTAAAGATATTGTGGATCATAAAGGTGCATCCATTGGGGCGAAGATGGATGATTGTTTAAAGGATTGGGGAATTCGAAAAGTGCTGTGTATTACAGTTGACAATGCCAGTGCCAATGAAACAGCAATTGATTGGTTTAAGTGGAACACGACGGTGAGAGATGATGTCATTCGGGCCCACAAGTTTATTCACGTTCGATGTTGTGCTCATATCATCAACCTCATAGTTGTTGAGGGGTTAAAAGAGGTTGATGATTCCATAACCCGAGTCCACAACATTGTACGATATGTGAGGGGTTCTCCTCAAAGGCTTGCCAAGTTTAAGGCAATAGCAGAAGATCTTAAGATTGAATGTTCTAGTATGTTGTGCTTGGACGTTCCGACTCGATGGAACTCTACATACATGATGTTGGATGTGGCACAGAAGTACCAAAAAGCATTCGAGCTGATGGAGGTCGATGATGGGGGCCTGAGGTATGCTTTGTTGGAGCCAGCAGGACAGGGGCTCGGTGCACTTGACGCACATGATTGGACCAGTGTGAGCTACTTTGTTGAATTTTTAAGAATTTTTTATGACATAACCATGCGGCTATCTGGATCCAAATATATGACTGTGAAGTCATTCTTCAGCGAGCTCTCGGAGCTTCACTTTCAGTTGGAAAATAGTTGTACTGACTCTAGTG
Source organism: Juglans mandshurica (assembly GCA_022457165.1). NCBI lineage: Eukaryota > Viridiplantae > Streptophyta > Magnoliopsida > Fagales > Juglandaceae > Juglans > Juglans mandshurica. Next base: position 22,834,699 of record CM039624.1, on the reverse strand, counting down.
GATTGTTATATGCTATGGCTACGAGGATGGAGATCAAATATGATAAATCTGGGGGAATATTGAGAAGATAAATAGATTGCTATTTGTGGCTGTGATCCTTGACCCCCGAGTTAAGTTGGTCGTTTTAGAATTTTGGGTAAATTCCGTCCTCAGGGCAGTGAAGGCTGTAAAGTTTATTAGATTGCTAAAAAGTGATGTTGATGACTTATATAATCACTACAGTAATAGTTGTCAGCCTTCATCCGTAGCTGGTAGCTGCCCACATTCGAGGCCGACGGGATCGATAGTTTCCTCAGGTGATACTGACTCATCTGTACGGGTTAGAGGCAATCGTATTATACAGCAGTATCATCAACTCATGTCAATAAGGAATATTATGCATTGTACATCTGAGGTTGAACGATATTTTATGGAAGCTGTCGAGGCACCTAGTGATGTATTTCAGTTATTAACTTGGTGGAAAGTTAATTCCACCAAGTATCTAGTCATTTCTCGTGTAGCCCGAGATGTGCTAGCCATTCCTGTCACTACAGTTGCCTCAGAGTCGGCATTTAGCACTGGAGGTCGCGAGTTGGGTGCTTATCGGAGTTCATTTTCACCGACAACCGTGGAGGCCCTCGTTTGCACACATAATTGGATAAGTGAAACTCCCATTGGATTAGATACCGTTGGCGTTGATGCCGAGAGCTATAGGCTTGAATCGGGTAAGTTTATATGCTTTTATAGATCTAAATATTTATTTTTAATGTTTCTAACTTCTACTTTTTATGATTTTATAGATCTAATTGTGAACCCTAACATAATTGCCGATGATTCAGAGTCTGAAACGGATGCCCCTTGAGAGTCTTGGTAAGAATTAGTTGGACTAGTTGCTGATTTTTTTTTAGTTCATTTTTTATATACTGTGATTGAGATCTAATTTGAGCCTTTTGTTGAATGCGACATTAGTTGTGTACTCCTGCACGTATGAGTTGGTTTGTTGCTGATATTAATTGTTGTTCTTAAAGAAATGGTTAGTTAGTTTTATGTATTAAATGGTTCAAGTATTAAAGCAACATGCATTTACATAGTTGTTAGTTAGTTAGATTTATGTTTAGTTAGCATTTTATTTTTAATTTGTTCTTACAGTTATAAATACCAATATTTTATTTGATTTTTTCAATCTATTAGTTAGTGTTATGTTTAGTTATTTGAAGTTTGAATTGTTGGTACAGGTATAAACCACATAATGGCCGTGCATTATGTGTATGTGTTTGTCAAATCAGATATGTGCGTGCGGAGGATTGATGCTTTCAACTTACAGAAAGGAAGATTGAGTGCGCATTATGTGTATATGTGTTTGTGAAATCAGCTGACTTGGTGTTTCAGCATTGGGTTTGTAAAGGGGATAAACGAGAATGGATGTGTAATATTTTCTTCAAGTGTAATACATTCAAGAAGTGTAATATGATATGTAAAGGGGTTAATATTTTCTTGAAGTGTAAAGGGGATAAACCAAATATTGTCACACAAGGTTTCTTTTCTTGAAGTGTAAAGGAGGTAAACCAAATATGTAATATGATATATAAAGTGTAATATAATATTTTCTTAAAGGTGGTCTGTTTCTATACAGCCAACTCACATGCATGCATGACCCCAAACAAATATTTGATATTGTAAAACTAAATAACTAATTGATGTTGTCACGCAGGGTTGAAATTGTGTTTGTGTAAAGAGGTTTGGATTGAAAACTTTAAAAAACCAACGCATTCAGAATTTAGACTTATGGGTTTTTTAACATGAGGAGTTGATCATTTTATAAACATAGATGAATAATCCATCTAATTACAACATGCACCATAATTGCATTAAACACTGAGAGATAACATCTGTTTGTAGTTTAAAAAACTAAATGAAGAGAGAACAATTACAATAGATACAATCCAATACAATCTACAACAAATTTAAAACTAACATGTTACAACTATAGTCCGAACCAACCAAAGCTATTGCAATAGATACAATCAAATACAATAGATACTAACCAAAACTCTAAAAGAATGAAAGGGATACAAAACAACAGATGATCTTGTTTCTATCCATCCCAAGTAACCAGACAATGCATCTACTTATGAACTTCGAATCCATATTTCTCTTCCACCAGGTTTTAGAGCTTCACGAAATCTGTAAAAAGAGACAAAACTCAAATAAACTGAAATTATATTCCCCACCATATAATTTTGCCATCCAAATACATTTCGATCTGTTAGAAATGCAGAGAAATAAAAGGTCCGACTCCGATCGAAAGTCGGAGCTCCAATCGGCAGTCGGAGCTCCGATCGGCAGTCGGAGTTCCTATCGGAGGTCGGAGCTCTGATCTGATGTCAGAGTTCCGATCGGAGGTCAGAGCTCCGACCTCCGATCTGAGTCAGACTTCGACTCCAGTTTGGAGTCAGAGTCGGAGTAACAATTTGGCTCCGACTCTTGTCAGAGTCGGAGGTCGGAAACGACAACTCCGACTCTGTCGGAGTCGGAGCCCAGCCCTACTCACCCACATGTTGGACTAGCTACACTTTGCGGCACTTGTAGCTATTCTTTACACCAAACCAATTGAGTGTTCCTCATATTTCTTTCCATTCAACTCTGTTGTTGGTCTATCCTCTTGCGCTAGCGGAGCCGTCACTTCCTCCCCTCATTACAAGGAATTTCATCCTCGAAATTTGGTGAGGGTTTTGCCCTTGCTAGGGAGGGGGTCTCAAATAGGAGATCTGTCGATGTCTCTGGTTATCTCCGTTCCTAGATGGGACATGCCCTCATCTAGATCTGCAAACTGACCTTTACCATCTGCGAGAGGGGCATGAGATGACTCCTTGTGTCACCTTCATCTTCTCCATTTGGGTTGCCCACCGATTGTACTCTCTCACATTCTAGCTCCTTCCCTAGGTTTGTTATCATAGGGCATTGGGGAGTTCTCATCCGTGTCCTTATCTTATTCATCACGTTCTGGCACCGTTCTTTTCTCACCACATTGTGTCTTAGTGGTGCCGTCGTGGCGACGCATCTCAGATATTAGAGATTTGATCCTCTGAGAACTTTCTTTGTCTTGGCGACACTCCTCCTCCACTCTCCTTCAGGCTGTGTCCAATCTCTCCCTCTCACGTCATTCCTGCAATAATCGACACATTATTTTGAGTGGCATTGCTGCCCTCCATGCAATTTTCTTCTCTCTCACTATGATTGTGCTTCTGAGAACTCTTGGTGACGCGCTTAAGGAGGGTAGGTTGAAAGCTTATTTATAGAAGTGCCTTCACCTTACAATTGTCCAAATTACCCTCACATCGTGCATTACAACTCATTACCGCGGATCGAATTTACCAAGTGAACTCCTTGTTTCCTACATCTCCCCACTACTTTTTTTACCAATAGTACGATTTTAAATCGTAATCTCTACTCCTTCCAATTATATTTCATATCAGATTTTCCTTGTAAGTGAGATTTGGGTGTAGTCAGATTCGATTCAATTACTCGTGGTTGCTGGTTCCCGAAACTTTTCCTTAACGAGGAAATGAGGAACACATTGTGAATCCCCTCATATTCTGTGGGTAACTCCACTTGGTATGCTACTGGGTCGACCTTCCCACTATTGGTATGGTCCAATGTACCTTGGCTCATTTTTCCCTTCAGTCCAACCCTTTGAACACCTTTCATAGGTGATACCTTGAGGTATACCCAGTCACCATATTCAAAGGTCAACTCTCTCTCTTCTCTTATTAATGACATAACTCTTCTGCCTACTCTAAGTCAAGGTCATCCTTGTGCGTATGAGTTTGACATGCTCAGTCATCTCCTAGATTATTTCGGCTCAATTACCTTGGCTTCTCCTACCTCATCCCAACATATCGACAATCTATACTTTCTCCCATACAACGCCTCGTATGGGGCCAGTTGTATAGTTGCCTAATAACTGCTGTTGTATGCAAACTCAATGAGTGACCTTCTCATGGTGTAACGGCACGCCATAAATTTAGTGGAGAAATTTATTTAGACTTTAGAAACTTCATAAAAACCTTGGAAATGCTTCACAATTTGAGCAATTGCTTACATTTTAGTCTGTCAGCACAATCAATTTATTACCTGCTATGGCGACAGAAACGTTGTTTTATTTATTTGAGGTACTTAGGAGTATTAGATTAAGAAATGATTTGCACCATTAGTCTTAGATGAATATTTATGATTTTACAGCACAATAATATGATTTTCATTTTCTCGATGATAATTGCTCGGAAATGCTTTTTTATTTCTTCGGTGAACTTATGAGTTGAATTTTGTGAAACGAACTGCACCACTAGGTTCGTATGATTATTTAGAATTTCATGGTACAATGTTTATTTTTTTCTTTTTCAGAGTGAATAGTAACATCTGTGATAGCGCCATGCGGCACCCAGTCTAGTCGATTTTCAAATCTCAATGTGGATTGTCCAAATCAGTTTAGAGAAGTTTTATTTGGACACTTGGCAAAGATTTTAACCACACTTGGTGAATAGTGTAGGACAATTGGCACTAAGAGGAACCATGAGATGGAAATGTTAAGGAAATGAAGGAAAATCAAGCACTGTGATCATGCCACTAAAGCCAAACACTATTCCATCCAACCAAACACTTTGTACCAAACCAAAGAGGGTGTCAACCTTACTGAGACCGTAAACCATTGAGATCCAATTGAGACCCAAAAAATTTTGGTGGAAACCAAAACCCTAAATGGTTTCCCAAATCCAAATTTTGGCCGTTTCTAATTTAGTGATTAATCACTTGATTAAATTATTTTCACATGCTATTAACCACTTAAATTCATGTCATTACACCCTCAATTATTCTTTTATATCTTCATAATTTCATTGGGCCAAGAAAGTTTGGATTTGGGCTTGTTTGAAACCAAAACCCCAAACCAAACCCTGTTTAAACCCCAAGTGAGGCCAATCGAAAAGTGCCATAAAGCCAAAGCTTCTTGAGGAAGTTTTCCCCTACTGCCCTAGGTGTACTATGACTGCCTTTTTCAGCCCAAAAAAGGGGTGATGGGAGGCCAAACTAGCACCCAAAACCACCATGTCACACGATAGATTCAAGGCTGAATACCATGGGTTGTTGCATACGGCTTTGCCCCTAGTTTTAACTGACAAAACTCCCATAAAAGGGATATTCTTCAAAATAAGTTGTCCATGCCAGTCCTTTCACGTTTTTGTTGCTTTCATTTCATTTTCTTGGAGAGAACTTGAGTAGAAGTTTCTGGCCAATCTTGCTTGAATTTTTTGAAGACTTTGTAAGTATATTAGCATGAAACTTTGTTCATATGAATTGTTCCTCTTTGAGTCTAGTTTCCATTTATGTATTTTTTGTGACTTTTCATGGAGTATTGATTCGTGAAAAGTGAGTTTGATCACACATAACTCCTAGTGGGCGATAGTTTGGATAATGTAGTGAGATCTTGATGTTTTGATGAACATTTTGTTAAAGTTAGGACTTGATATTGATATGATGAAATGATAACAGATTTTTATACATGTTATTAGTTGATCCATGTTAGCATTTTTGTTAAGGAGTTATGCATATTTTTGAGGTTTTGATAATTTTTGGTTCTTAAAACCTAGTCAAATGTCTATGAAATTCTTATATGATGATTCTAAGACTTTCATTTAGAGGTTAAGAGTTTGTTTTTAAAGGGAGTTAGTTTGAATAAATTATTGGAAACATGTTTTGCATGAAACGTTTCTGTTATGGCTAAATATTGCAGTTTTCTGGTTGCTTGAGTTTTTATGAAACTTTTCCTTATGATTTTTGGATTTAATGCTAGGATTATGTTTAGGACTTGATTATGAAGTATATAGTTTTGTTCTTTAATGTTTACATGATGGATATTTCAGTTTCATGTGTTTGTTCTAAGTCAAGAACACATGATTCTCGATTTGGACCTTATGAGCATGTCGAGTAGTGTAAGTGTTGATTTTGTGTTTTTGGTTGATATTCAAGGATGGTTTTCACTTAGGTCAGATTGATAAGCATGTTAAGAGAGAGTTTATGGACTTTTGGAGTCCTTGGAGTTTATTGGAAAAGTGTTAGATCAGGTGCATTAAGGAGTAGTTTATTTGTCTAAGATGTGGTGTTTTGGCACTTTTTGGCATTAGGAGATTGTGATTTTTGTAGAGTGCATATTTTGTGGTCTTAGTATGATTTTCGAACAAAGGATGTGATTTTTACATGTTGCATGAATCAGTTTGAGCATGATAGTTGAGGTTTGAAAGAATTTGCAACAAAAATCAAGACTTTTGCCTTAAGTATGTTTCAGCCATTGCTTGGTTTATATATTTGTTATTTGTTTTAAATCTTTCTTATTACATATTTAGAATTAGGACAAAATTTACATAAGGAATTTAAATTTTGGTAGAATTTGGAGTTATTATGCAAAACCCTTAATTTAGGGGCAAATTTGTCATATCCCATAAGTAGAGGGAGAAAATGATAATTTTGCAGTAAGTCGGTAAATTTTTATGTTTCTAAATGTTTAGTGGGATATTCTAACCCTTAGAAATAACTCGTTTTCAGTTCATGCATTTTCGCTTTATTTTATACGTCACACGTAATTATTGTAAGTTAGCCTCTAACTTAGTTTCAGGATATTTGTGTATGTGTGGTGGTAAGAAACCATTATTCATGTTTGTTATACTTATTGTAAATGTTATGTTATGCCATGCAACGATTTACTTCCAAGTACATATTCATCTGTTACACTTTATGTTATGCTATGTTTATCTATTACACGTCGTGCCATGCCATGCCATGTCATTAGTCACACGAACATGTCACGTCTTGTTTTGCAATGTCATATGTTGCACAATCGTTTATTTCATGTCACGTCATGTCACATTCATATAATATGTCACGTAAAATAGTATTTTCAAGTCAGTAGAGTTTTTTTGTTTATCATGACCCCAAGTTCTAGGATGGGGCATTATCCTAGTGGAACTCTATTGTTCACGTTGGAGTGCTTAATTTGGTGTAAAATTCTATGGATTAACAAAGTACTGTCAACAGGCTTCGAATGAGACCTAAGTAACTGGTTGTTGGAGTAGAGTCCGGCACCAACATTGGCGGTGCCAAGCACAGTTCAATTATATGTTATATGTACTCATAGCAGGTACATATACTTGTTATGGGATGCGTACATTACATACTCACAGTAGGTGCATAAACTTGTGGTGTGATGCATATGTTAACGTACTCACAGCTGGGGCACACGACTTAATGAGACCTGTGTAGCATCCACATTTCATGTTTTAATAATCAGTTTATTTTTGAACAAGATTCCATGTTCATGTTCAATTTCATGTTTAGTTCATGGTAGTTCAATTCACATTCAGTTTTCAGTTCATGTCAGTTACAGTACATGTCAGTTCAGTCCATGTCAGTTTTCAAGTTATGTCAGGACATGTCATGCTATTTGCCAAGTCATGTCACACTCATTCACGTTCACGTCAGCATTCATGTCATTTTTACTATCATGCATGCATCTATATACTGTTAGTCTAAGTTGGTGGTTCACTTGCTGAGATTTGTAATCAAATCTATTCGGTAGTCCCAACTACCATTTCCCCCATAATGGTAGATCATTTGTTAAGATGTGGAAAGTTAATAGAGATTACCTAGAGGAGGTTGATTAGGCCATGACGCGATGAAGAAGAGCTTATCACTTCAGTGCTCAAATTTTTAGATAGGATCATGGCTGTTTTAGCCAAGTTGTGCGAGTGACTCATTGAGCTAGCTTAGTAGTTATGTTCTTTTTATTACTATATTTAAGGAGCGTTGTTTTCAGTACTCATGTTGTTATAGACCTTTTGGACAAGCACTGTTACTTTTGGACGTATGTTATCATATGATTATGAAGTAGGCTTATGTTATTTTGGGATATGTTATATCTAGTACATAGTTGTGCTCAAAGAAAAATTTATCCGCTGCGAATATTGCATATTATTAGATGCATGCTAGGTGCATTACATATTTATCTGTCATGAACTGGGGCAGATAACCTTATGTTGCATGTCCCGATACTTCAAGTTCTGCCAAATCCCAAGTGGAGCCTAGGGGCATCACACCATGGTCACTTAAAATCCAACATATATGCCCCTTAGCATATCCTCCAACGTTAGTCTGGGGATGGTAAGCACTGCTGAATTTTAGCCTTGTGCCCATTGTCTTTTGTAAACTCTTCCCAAAATGGGTGGTAAATCTCGGATTTCGATCCGATACTATGGTCTTAGAAACTCCTTGCAATTTAACTATATTAGTGATCATATTAGTGAGTTTACTTAGTGAGTCTGTATTAGTGATCGGTAAGAAGTGAACACTCTTGGTCAACCAATCTAATGTTACCCATATGGCATCCTTTCCACTGGGGGTTTGGAGAAACCTAACCACAAAATCCATAGCGATATTTTCCCTCTTCCATTCAGAAATAGGTAAAGGTTGGAGGTTTGCTATTGGCCTTTGGTGTTCCGCACTTACCCTTCAATGAAGTGGGCGATGTCTCTCTTCATTCCTTCCCACCATAATCCCTTCTTGAAGTCTCGATACATCTTCGTTCATTCGGGGTGTATCAAGTATGGCGAGGAATGGACTTTAACTAGTATTCATTCCAAAATCTCCATATTAGCCGGGACCACTTTCCGTCTTCTAAATAACGGGGTTTCTTCCTTGCCCAGGCTGAAATGCACTGGCCTTTCTCCTCTGTAGACTCTCTGTCAGATCCCCAACAATTTTGGACCCTTTTCTTTCTGACCCTTTATCTCGCCGAAATCGCTTACCCTAAACCGCTGCAAGGCAGTGAGAATTTCATTCGGTGGCGAGTCCTTGATCATTATGTGTGTCATTCCCTCCAAGAGTGTGTCCACCTCTAGAGTCCTCCTTTGTCTCTTGTCTTTGACTTGCGACTTAAGGCATCAACAACTCGGATGGCCTTTCCTGGGTGGTATTTAACTTCTCACCGATAGTCGCTAGTAACCTCCAACTACCTTCGTTGCCTCATGTTAAGACTTTTCTGGGTGAAGAGATGTTTCAGACTCTTGTGATCGATATACACCTCGCATTCTTTATTATATAGGTAGTGGTGCTAGATCTTTAAGGCAAACACTATCGTTGCCAACTTCAAGTCCTGAGTGGGGTAGTTCTTTTCGTGGTCCTTCAACTATCTAGACACGTAGGCTATCACCTTACCTTCCTACATTAGGACACAATCTAGACCATACTTTGACGCGTCACTAAATACCACGAATGGCTTGTAAGGCTTGGGTAAAGCCAATACGGGGCCTGTAGCTAGCCTCTTCTTTAGTTCCTCAAAACTCCACTCACACTTGTTGGTCCACACAAATTAAACATTGTTCTTGGTTAACGTCGTGAGTGGACTCAACAATCTAGAGAATCCTTCTACAAATCTCTGATACTAGTCGGCTAAGCCCAAGAAACTCCTTACCTCCTATATAGAGGTCTGTCGCTATCATTCTACCATTGTCTCAATCTTGCTTGGATCGACTGTGACTCCCTCCTTGGATATCACGTGCCCAAAGAACTTCACTTCCTCTACCCAGAACTCGCACTTGTTGAGTTTGGCGAACAACTGGTGGTCCTTGAGTGTTCCCAACACTAGTCTTATGTGGTTCTCATGCTCTTCGGCACATCTAGAATACACTAGGATGTCATCTATGAAGACTACTAGAAATAACTCCAAAAATGGTTGGAACACTCTATTCATGATGTCCATAAAAGCTGATGGAGCATTAGCTAAGCTAAAGGGCATCATCATAAATTCGTTATGACCATACCTAGTTTGAAAGGCTATTTTTGGTATGTCGCCTTCCTTAATCCTCAATTGGAGATAACCCACCTAAGATCAATCTTAGAAAAAATTGCAACTCCTTGCAGTTGATCAAAGAAATCGTCTATCCCTGGCAACGAGTACCTATTCTGTATGGTCACCTTATTTAGTTCTTGATAGTCTATGCACATCCTAAGGGACCCATCTCTCTTTTTCATGAATAGTACCAATGCTCCCCAAGGTGATACACTAGGCCTGATAAATCATTTCATCAATAACTCTTGTAGTTGAGTCTTTAACTCCTTTAATTTCGTTGGGGCCATCCTGTAAGGTGCCTTATGTACCCAAACCGCTCCTGGTTTCATCTTAATTGAAAACACAATTTCCCTAGAAGGGGGTAACCTTGGTAGTTCTCCAAAAACCTTTGGAAACTCCCTTACTACTGGTATGTTCTCGATTTCCTTAGGTTCCTTCTCCTTAAGCACTAAGTGTACTAAATAAGCCTCAGCCCCATTGCCAAATCCTTCTTAGCCTGTATCAAGGTAATCATTTCCAGCATCGATTGTGGCGCCCCCAGCTCCCGCTGATGGCGACTGAAACGCCGGGACATGTAACACATGGCTACATACCCCTCTTACATGACAGATAATATGCAATGCACCTAGATATACTAGCAATATGCAATAAACAATGTAGCGGAATATAAATGGTTCATGTGAAACTAGGCAACGCCTAAAGCAATTGCCTTAGCACATGGTACCGTAAACTCTGCATAACCCAAACATTGCCATCATCAAAGACTTCATTTCATAATGTACCCAAAAGGATGAATATGTTCTTTTTCCCAAAGCACGGGACCAACCAAAATATTGTTCCAGAAAAGTTAAAACCTCAATTCATGTCCATTTCCCACAAAAGATTTAAGTCTTCATGGCCTCTCAGGCTTTGCTTTCTTCTTGAGGAACTGGTCCTTGCCACGGTTCCTAAGTCGTTGTAACTCATCAATGAGGTTGAGTACTTCGGTAATAGTTTGGTCAATGGTCTCAAACTGTTCTTGGATGGAGGGCACAAAAGAGCACACTACCATCTTGGGCACTATCCTATTCGGAGGGAGTGTTGTTTTCTTTCGCTTCGTCATCGGGGTTTCCTTCACCTGTTTCAACTTCTACCATCCCGGTTGGAGAATAGTAGTGAAAAGTACCACAATGAGATTTCGAGAAATCTCAGCAAGTAAGCATACAACATACATTAACATAAGCATACAAGTGGCAAACCATGGAATGCATGCTTGAACATGTACTTGACACATGACGTGACTGAAAACTTAACTTATGCACTTGACCTTTTTCAAAAGACATGTAACAGAATTCTTTGACTTTTAGGAAAAAACATACTTTTATCATCATTCATATCTTGTTAATCACGTGATCCAGAACATATTATATCATATCATATCACATAATTCAAATCATGTGATCCATATCATATCATGTAGGCGCATTGCCTTGCTCTTATAACACATGTGGATATATCACGGCTCCCCTATGCACCGCGTGCTCTTGCAAGTTACCGCACCTCCAACAGTCTGTACATCGAGGTGAATACATCTTAAACATATTCATATCATAATAACACAACGGTAATTCATCGAGTTACTTAGCTTAGTCATGGCACCCACTAGCGTTAGGTGCTACCTCGCTCTGACATCTTTTCCAAAAAGCTCCATTCGAGGCACGCCGACGGTTTTTTGTCGAACCAAGGGTTACCACTCTATTCTTAAGCACTCCTGAGTGGACAGAGGAGTTCCACTAGGAAAATTTCCCGTCCTAGCATTTGGGGTCGTGATAAAACATTTTTGACTCTTTTCTTTTTCTTTGAAAAATCTCTTACCCAAATGCATGTGACATGAGACTTAAGACGTAACCCTTTTCATACTAGACATGTGACACATGAGATGCCGTGCATGAACTCATTGATCATAACATATTCAAATCATGGCATGGATGGATTTAACATGAAATCATGGCAACATCATAGGAATTCGAAGCATACAATATGTAACAGCCCGCTAGAAATTTATTGGTAGAATTTCTATAGGCTTTAGGAACTTCGTGAAAACACCATAAGTTTTCATGAATCGACTAATCACATAGGTTTTAGTCTGTCAGTATAGTCAGAGTTATCACTCACTATGGTGTCAAAAGTACAATTTTTATCGATTTGATGTAATTAGAAGTGTTAGTTTGAGTTATGGTTTGTGCCATTAGACTCAATTGATTATTTAGGATTTTATGGCGCAATAATCCCATTTTCAGTTTTCGGACGAAACGCTTGTTTGAAAACTCGTTTTGCTTATTTTGAGGCAGTTCAGGATTGAATTTCAATAAACGAATTGCACAGTTAGGTTTGTATGAATATTTGGGATTTTACAGTGTAAATTTTATGTTTCACTTTTCCAGAATGAATAGTAACCTCTATAGTAGCATCTAGCGTAATGTTTTCAAAATCACAGTATGAAATGTCAAAATTAGGTTAGAGAAGTTTTATTTGGACACTTGGTAGGATCTTAGCCATACTTGGTGAATAGTATTGGACACTTGGCACAAAGAGGAACCATGAGTTGGATTATGAAGGAATCAAAGTGTGAGATCATGCCACCTAAGTGAAACCCTATTTGTTTTTTATCTGATCAAACCAATCTGTGCCAAACCAAAGAGGATTTCAATCCTAGTGAAACCCTAAATGGTTGGAGTCCAATTGAAACCCCTAAAACTTGGTTAAAAACTAAAACCCTAAACGGTTTTCCAAATCCTAAAGTTGGTCTCCAAACCCTATTTGATCCAATTTCTAGCATTGTGTTTAATCACTTGATTAAATCGCTTCCACATGCTATTAATTCAATAAATTCATTTTGTGACATCATTATCCAACCCTTAAACCTTGGAATTTTGATTGGGCCAAGAAATATTGGTTTTGGGTTTGATAGCATCCCAAACCCTTTCTAAATCTCAAATTGAAGCCCACTTGGTTGAGGCCCACCAAGGCCCACAAATGTTGGCCACCTTGGAAAAACCTCTTTTGGGAGTTTCCACCCACCCATGGCTGACCATCCACTGCTCATGAGAACCCAAAGTCATGCATGATGAGAGGGGAAAAAGCCACCTCATCACAACCCTTCTAGAAGGCAGCAACAACAGCCCACTCCCCCTCCACTATTCTTGTCTTTTTGTGACCTAAGCACCATCCCTCAAGTGTCCTTTAAGCCAATACCTCACCCTCTAGAAGTCTAGAGGCATGCAAGGCACCATTCCTTTGATTTCATCACTTCTCTTCCCCGTTCTTAGAGAGAAACACTTAGTAGCTCTCTCGAGAAGTTTTCTAAGTCATTTGGCGTGGTCATTTACGATAATTGTTTTGTTGCAATGACTTCTTCATGAAAGTTATTCATATTTGAGTCTAGTTTCTGTGTATATCTTATTTGTTTCGTTTCGTGGTGATTTGGTCTGTCAAAAGTTATTTTAACCATGAAAAGGTCATTATGGGCGTTAAAATGGAGGGAGTGTAATATTTTGAAATTTTTGACCAAGATATTTGGTCCATTAGCTTGAGAAAGTTTGAATTTTTCGTGGTTTAATCTTACTCCAATGGCTTTAATAATTTTATTTGATGATCCTAAGCCTCTTATATTCATGTTAGGATGTTGTTTTGAAGATTTTTAGTATTAGTTTCAAAGATATGATTTTTCTATGCAAGAGGATTTCAGTTAGACCTAAGATTTGATGTTTTTGGGTTAGATCTATGTTTTATTGATTTTTAGCCATGTGATTTTAATTTTGATGGTTGGATCTTCCTTAGGACAAATTTTTAAACCATGTGATGTTTTAGTTTGAAAACATCAACTTTTTAAGCCATGGATAAAGAGATTGATTAAAGCTAGTTAAGGAAAAATTTCTGTTTTTGGACTAAGTGTAGAACCGAAAACTCCAAGTGTTGTTTTGTGATTTTTGGTGACTTTTGTTCGATGATTTAAAGCATGGTTGATCTTAGGATAATGTTATGAATATGTTAGATGCAAGATTTGATTTTTCTGGAATTCTTGGAGATGTTTTGAGTAAGGCCAAAACTTGGGTTTCAAGGGTTCGTTTTTTGATTAAAAAGTTGGGATCTTTTTACTAAATATTTTGGTGGTGTAGCTTAGCATTTATTTTGATGGATGGTTAAGTATGCTTTTAAACTTAGGATAGGAAGATCTTTGTTGCAACATTTCGGTTTAATCTTGAGTTTTGAAGTTGGATGAATTGCAACAAAAATCAAGAAAAATGGCCTATGGATGTTTCGGTCATAGTGAGTTTTCCATAGTTGTGTTTTGTTTAAATTTTTTCAAGTTAATATTTGAGTTTTGGATAAAATTTACATTAGGAATGTAAATTTGGGGGATTTTTGGAGTTAGGATGCAAAATCCTTAAGTTAGGGATAAAATGGTCATTTTCCCACATGTAGAGGGTAAAATGGTCATTTTACTCTAAGTTAATATTTTTACATATTTCTATATGGTAGTGATTAAGTTATAACTTTTAGAAATCACTACTTTCAGTTCCTCGTAATCACGCTTGAGTTTTTGCTTAGAAACGCGAAGACCGAGGTAAGTTAACTTTTAACTTGCTATCAGTTTAATGTGTCTGGGTGACATGTAAAGGAACTACAGTGTATGTATGTATGTTATCTTATGTGCCTTGCCAAGTCATTATATATTCATTTGTTGCACAAAATTTATTCTATCATCAACTTTTAATCTGTTACGCAAGATATTCTGTCACGTTTTACTATACATTGCAAGTACGTCTTGTTAAGTATGCCATCTATTACATGTATGTCATGTCATTTAATATTCACTGTTGCAAGCATGTCTTGTTAAGTATGTTATCTGTTACATGTTATGCCATGTTAAGTATGTTGTCTATTACATGTTATGCCATGTTACAAAATATTTTTATCTCAAGTAAGTCGTATCTTTTGAGTTACTTTCAAGTCATGTTGTGTTACATTAGGACTTCTGTTCTTTCGTATTCCAGTCATGTTTCATCTCGAATACAATTTGTGTATTTCAAGAACAGATAAGTCAAGTTATTAATGTCAATCATGATCCTAAGTACGAGGATGGGGTAATATCCTAGTGAAACTCATTTTTTCATGCTAAAGTGTCTAAATAGGTGTGAAATTCTCTTTGTTGACGAAATTCTGTCAACGGGTAGCAGGCGGGGCCTAACTAGCTGGTTAATGGAGCGCGCCAGGCACTAACGTCGATGGAGCCACATTTCAGTTCTCGTGGGGTCCACAGTGAGTGTGGCACACGAGGTATCGGGACCATAGTGAGTGTGGCACATACAATGCACTCACATCTAGTGCAAATAGTTGTGTTGTGATACGGTAATCGACAGGGACACATGGCTCTTGGGGACCCATGTAGCACCCAAGTAGTTGAGTTTAATCAGCTTAAGTACAACATTCCAAGTTCATGTTCAGTCAAGTCTTAGATCAAGTTCATGTCAAGTCAAGTCTCAGTTAAAGTCCAGTTCATTTTAAGCAAATCAAGTTCAGTTCATGCTTCAGTTTAAGTTATGTCAGTTATGTTATGTTGTATGTCAAGTTATGCTATGATTGCTTATGAGTTTGATTATGCATTCATTCTTTTACTGCCATGCATACATCATTAACATGTGTTGAGGCTTTCTATTAACTTGCTGAGATTTGCTCACTGTGGTAGTTGCAACTACCATTCCCCCCCGAATGGTAGATCTTGTTACAGGACTTGAAGGAGAACCGAGATTCGACCAACTAGACACGATCGACTGAGCGATGGTGCGACGTCAATGTTAATATAGTAGTTAACTTAAATTACTACTTGTACGATGGAGTTGCATCTCCAATACTCTTTTGATCATAACCATTTTGGACTAGCATTATGATCTTAGTTGTTTAGTATATCCTTTTGTATGAAGTATGTTTTAAGAATCAATTCTGCTACAGGTACCTGCTGTTGGGTACCTTTTGCGGAATCGGTTGATGTGGTTGCATTAGTCGATATTATTTAAAAAAGAAAAAAAAATTGATTTCAGACAGAAATCAAACCCATCTCACCTAGCGCCAAACTCATTCCGTAGCAGAAGTGTTTGCATCTCAGCTAACCCATTTGCGCCAAAAGAAACTGCGAGAACTTGTCGTCTTCGTGCCGTCAACTGAGCATTAGCCATCAACTTGATCCTCTTTGTGTCGTCGAACCCATCTGAGCATTGACCATCAACTTGTCGTCTTCGTGCCGTCCAAATTGCACCATAAGAAACTACGAGAACTTGTCGACTGAGCATTGACCTTACTTGATTAAATTCTGAAGACGTGCAAACGCAACATGTCTTTTACTTGATTAAATTCAAGAATCGTCTAAAGTGCCCACATCACACAGATCACCAATGGTTAATGATCCTTAGAAATTTAAGATCAAACTTTTTGCATCAATATCAACAGATTGGTTGGCCTCTCAGAAGTAATGCACGATAGTCTGTGATCAACTTCCTGTTCAGTCGCCACCTGCAGTTGTTCACTTGTTAAATTTCAAGCATCAAGGCCTCCCAAAAAAAGGCTAAAATATTTACATTAAAAAATAGCTATGTATATCTCAACTTCATCCTTTTCGAAGGACACTTCTTTTACCTTTCATGAAAGCATGTGACAATGCAATGTTTGAAATGTATGACATACCGATATCTTTCCTTTCTATGAACAGAAGGGCCAATGTACAACATGGAATCACAACCAAAATCTTCATATGGTTCTCGATTCTGAAATAATTTCAATCCCAAACTGAAACTGTTACCAAAGATGATTTACATGGCTGAAAAATCATGGATGTAGTAATTCCAAATTTCAGTTGCAATGGAGTCTCGCAATTGTGAAGAGATTTCAAGTTGTTCTGCTTCAACGCCAATGTCTAGAGCTTGGGTATCAATATGCATAATGGGTTGTTCCACCTCTAAAGGGGGTAACGATGACTCGATTTGTAATGTCGTGCTGCCCTATTCATACTTTCTAAAAATCCAGTCATCTGGTTTCTCCCTCCGGATGTAATTGTGTATCGCACATGTTGCCACAACAAACTTGACCTGTGTTTGTAATGGGTATGGAGGAGCAGACATCAATATAGGGAATCGTATTTTCAAAACACCAAAGATCTGATCAGTGGCATTTCGTAACAATGAGTGTCGTTGATTAAATAGCACTCTGGCGTCTTGTGGATGATAGCCAGTCGGATATTCCCTTAAGCAATATGGAACACCTGGATATGGGGCAATGAAACCTGGCATATTTGCATACTTGTTGTCTACAAGGTAGTATTTACCTCCCAACACCAACATTAATATTTCTTACTCAGCAATGGAAGTAAGAAATCCCATCGCCCCTCCTAAGGAAACAAAAACAAAATCAAAAATCAAAATCAAAACCAAAAATCAAAACATGACATTCTATCATTTTGCTAAAACAACTAATTCCAATATACACCCTACCTTCAGGGACCAACAGTTTGTTTTGCCTTGTCAGTACAGAATTTAGGACTTGCAAATCTGATGCTGAGCCTTCCCAGCCGGCTAGAACATAATGGAACGTGAGATCAAATGAGCAAGCTGCCAGTACATTTTGTGAAAGCGTACCTCCCTTTGTGAATCATCTTCATAGCTTGCTTGGGAAATCGGCTGTGTTCCGTGCGGGGTGTTGTTCTGTGAGGTGGATTGATTTCCATTGCTGTGTTATGTGCAATAAAAAAATGTGGGGTTCCATCAATTACAGAAGCCAGAAATCAAAACGGTGCAAATGCACCGTTTCATTAGTGTCTAAGTGGCATCTCGGGTACGCGGGGGTTCCCCACCTTGGGTGCAGGTAGACATTTTGTTTAAGTATTTGAGATATTTTTAGTTTGGTGCATAGTATTGCTAAAGAAAATAAATTATCCGCTGTGAATATTGCATAATGCTAGATGCATGTTAGGAACATTGTATCTTTAATTATCATGAACGGGGGCAGGTAACCTTGTGTTGCATGTCTCGACACTTCAGGTGTTCGTCCGATCCCAAGCAAAATATGGGGGCATCACAGGGTGGTATCAAAGCAATACGTCTCTGGGTTTTAAATCCACATGCCCTTAGGAAATGCATTAAATATTAGGCTTGAAATTTTAGTCTTCATTAGGCTTGAATTTCTCGAAGTGTGAGAGATAGTACGTGGTTGTAATACTTGTACTCATGTGTTTCTGGAAGTGACACATGACTCGTGGTAGGATACCTCGAAACTCTGAGGGAGCCAAGAATCAGGAGAATCAGAATCCCCTGATGGATGGAGGATTAGCTGAAGTTGTACGTCTGCTGGCTGATGTGCTTACACAACAGCAACAGTAGCAAGTGCACACACCTAGACTCGAAGTTAGGGGTTGTCCATATGAGAAGTTCTTGATCAACCGTTACCCGAATTGTTCTGGTAATGAAGGGCCACTGGGAGCCAAGAAATGGATTATTGATCTCGAAAGAACATACGAGATTTGTGGATGTACTGAAGACCAGAAGTTTCTATACGCTGGATACCTATTCCAAGGAGAAGTTGGAATATGGTGGGATACCCGAAGGCAGCTTCTGATACGGGAACTAGGAACCCTCGCTGCTTTGACATCAGAGAGGTTCAAAGAAGAGTTTGACAACAGATTCTTCCCAGATTATGTCAAATAGCTAAAGGCGCAGGAGTTCACATCTTTAACTTAGGGCAGTTTAACTGTGGAATAGTATGCCTCTAAGTTTATGGTGTTAGGAAGGTTTGCACCACACTTGATTTCTACTCAAAGGATGCAGGTGCAGAACTTTCAAGCAGGACTTTAGCCAAGGACCTGTAGTCAAGTAGTTTGCCTAAGAATAGAGAATTACTAAGAGTTGGTAAACGTGGCTGCGATAGCAGAGGCTAAGCTAAGAGGTCTGGCGATCCAGATCAATACCGAACGAAAGAGGACTTCGACGTATATTGTTGAAGAGAGTTCTGAAAGTAAGGAGATGTTAACTGGATCAGATAAAGGAAAAGGCATTGAGACTGGGAGCTCAATGCCGATCGTATTTCCAGCTTGTGTAGAATGCGGTAAACACTATGGAGGCAGGTGCAAAATCGCGTTGGGAACTTGTTTCAAATGTGGTCAACTGGGTCATATGATCAAAGACTGCCCAAGTGTTGCTTTGAGGAAGGAAAAAAATGGGGTCTCTCTCAATGGTGACTACAAACCAAAGCCGAGGTAGCACATACCCATGAGAGTGTACGCTGTCACTCAGGGAGACGCAGATGCTGACGCCCCAGGAACGAAGGAGCTATGTATTGGTTAATCTTCGTTAAGGTTGATTGCAGTTGATGGTATTATTGCATTATTGTTATTTTGGGTAATGTTAAGCCATTAACATTTGTAGCAGGTTCACTGTTTGATTCAAGCGAGTCCCTGTTTTTGGTGATTGTGGTATTACACGAGAGTTTAGTTTCGGAAGCCGAATTGCTATCCAAGCGGTAAGAGTAACAATTTTCATTAGGAGTATTATTGCTCATATCAGTGCAGATATAAAATATTCTTTAGCAGTTAGAGGAAGGATATTGAAGGTTGATGAACTAGTATTTCCTCGTATTTGGAGTTTGTTTTGATTTTGAGGATCCAATGGAATTTGTGTTCGGAAGAGTAAAGTGTTTGGGAGAAGCTTTGGCCTTAGTAGGATTCATTTATCCAGCCGCCATTAAATGGTTTCTGGCGAAGTATTGTCTTTGTGGATGCATAGATCACCCTTATATTGGAGACTTTTATATTAGGAGTAAAATTTTGGTCTTGAGGATTTACATGGACAGTAGAAATAGATCATTTTGTTTAAAGTCAGAGTAAGATGCAGCTCATGATGGATAGAAGAGCTATGCCAAATCATAAAATAGAAAGTCTTGAGTTTAGATTAATAGTTGATCGTTTATCGAGGCACCACCTAGGAGGAGAAACGATTCGTTTTGGTTATAAAGGAGTAAACTAGTCCTAGGAAGATAGGATTCCCTGAGAAAATAGAGAAAGTGAATTCAGTTGTTTATGGATTAAATTCTTTCAAATTGAACTGCGTGAATACTTGAAGTTTTAGATTTAGAGAGTATGCCGGTACGACTGGACCTACTTTGTGGAAGGATTCCAGTACAAATTGATGATTTGAGAGAGATAGTTAAGGAATGGTAGAGTCTCAGTGGTACATATATGTCTATGGTGAATAACTTTTTGAGCAGTAAGGAAAGTAGTGATTTCACTTAAGCAAGGATTCAGTATCCTAGAAAGATAGCCTAGAAGTCATTAAGTTTAGGTAGTGACCTTTGTGAGTGTTATACTTTTCTCTTATATGGTGTTAGTTATTTTGTGTTGCCATGTGATAGTTATAGATAAGAATAGTGTGGGCTACGAGAGGAAGGCATTACCTCATGGAGAACGTTATCTACCTCTACACTGACCATGTGGTTAGACCGGGATAGCTTCAAAGCGAGGATGTCACGAGATGAAGCTGAGTCCAGCAGAGCAACAAAAGGGCATGCCGCAGCAACCAACACTGAGCCCGCAGCATTAGGATCATCTATGCCATCAACTCATTGCGAACGTTTGTAGGCAGAGGGTCAAGAGCTAGATAACATCGATGAAGAGGTTGTGCAACACCTCGACCCAGGTCTTTTCGGCAACGTGGCATATGATTCAGTGCCGATGGACATTGATGCACCTCCACCGAAGCCGATCAGTGACGAGACATCTAGTGATGGGCAATAGTTTTGGTGAGCAACATCTTCTCATTAGTTTGTTTAATGTTTGTACTTGCATCGATTTCGAGGACGAAATCTTTTTTTTTAGGTAGGGAGGATGTAACAACCCGCTATAAATTCATTGCTGGAATTTTTCCAGGCTTTAGGAACCTCGTGAAAACATCGTAAGTTTTCACGAATCGACTAATCACGTAGGTTTTAGTCTGCCAGTATAGCCAGAGTTATCACTCACTATGGTGCCAAAAGTGCGATTTTTATTTATTTGATGTAGTTAGAAGTATTGGTTTGAGTTATGGTTTGTGCCATTTGACACAGTTGATTATTTATGATTTTATGGTGCAATAATCCCATTTTCAGTTTTCGGACGAAACGCTTGTTCGAAAACCCATTTTGCTTATTTCGAGGCAGTTCGGGATTGAATTCCATTAAACGAATTGCACAGTTAGGATTGTATGAATATTTAAGATTTTACAGTGTAAAGTTTATGTTTCACTTTCCCGGAATGAATAGTAACCACTATAGTAGCATCTAGCGCAGTATTTTCAAAATCATAATGTGGAATGTCCAAATTAGTTAGAGAAGTTTTATTTGGACACTTGGCAGGAACTTAGCCACACTTGGTAATTAGTATTGGACACTTGGCACAAAGAGGAACCATGAGTTGGATTATGAAGGAATCAAAGTGTGAGATCATGCCACCTAAGCGAAACCCTATTCTTTTTTCATCTGATCAACCAATTTGTGCCAGAACAAAGAGTGTTTCAACCCTAGTGAAACCCTAAACGGTTGGAATCCAATTCTCACCCCAATAGCTTGGTTAAAAACTGAAACCCTAAACAGTTTCCTCAAACCCTAAAGTTGGCCTCCAAACCCTATTTGATCCAATTTCTAGCATTGTGTTTAATCACTTGATTAAATCACTTTCACATGTTATTAATTCCTAAAATTCATGTTAGGACATCATTATCCAACCCTTTAAACCTTGTAATTTTGATTGGGCCAAGGAAAATTGGCTTTGGGCTTTATAGCATCCAGAACCCTAACCAAATCCTTTCAAAACCCCAAATTGAAGCCTACTTGGTTGAAGCCCACCAAGGCCCACAAATTTTGGCTACCTTGGCAAAACTTCTTGTGAAAGTTTGCATCCACCCATGGCTTACCATCCACCGCTCATGACACCCCAAAGTCGTGCATGATGTGAGGGGAAAAAGCCACCTCATCACACCACTTCTAGAAGGCAACAACAGCAGCCCACTCCCCCTCCACTATTCTTGACTTTATGACCTAAGCACCATCCCTCCAGTGTCATTCAAGCCCACACCTCACGCGCCAGAAGTATAGAGGCCCGCAAGACACCTTTCCTTTCATTTCATCACTTCTCATCCTAGTTCTTAGAGAGAAACACTTAGTAGCTTTCTCGGGAAGTTTTCTGAGCCATTTGGCGTGGCCGTTTACGACCTTTGTTATGTATTTTGTCGCAATTAATCCTTCATGAAAGTTGTTCATCTTTGACTCTAGTTTTCGTGGATATCTTCTTTATTTCAATTCATGGTGATTGTTCGGTAAAAGGTTGTTTTAACCATGGAAAGGTCATTTTGGGCGTCAAACTGTAGAGTGTGTTATATTTTGGAGTTTTTGGCCAAGCTACTGAACATATCTTGGTCCAAAAATTTTATGGAGTGTTGTTAACATGTGTTTATGAATGTTCATTGAGGATTTATTGCATGACTAGAGCTGTTGATGAAAGATTTTCTTAGATATAAAACATAGAAACTGGAAGTGGAAAAACAGTTTCTGTTTTGAAAAAGTTTGAATATTTCGTGGCTTAGATATTTTTATTTGGTGATCCTAAACCTCTTATATTCATCTTAGGATGTTCTTTTGAAGATATTTAGTATTAGTTTCAAAGCTATGATTTTTCTATACAAGAGGATTTCGGTTAGACCTAAGATTTGATATTTTTGGGTTAGATCCATGTTTTATGGATTTTTACCCATGTGATTTAAGGTTTGATGGTTGGATCTTTTTTAGGACACATTTTTAGCCATGAGATGTTTTAGTTTAAAAGTCTCATCTTTTTAATCCATGGATCGAGAGATTGATCAAAGCTAGTTAAGGAAAAGTTTCTATTTTTGGACTAAGTGTAGAATTGAAAATTCCAAGTGTTGTTTTGTGATTTTTGGTGACTTTTGTTTGATGATTTAAAGCATGGTTGATCCTAGGATGATGGTATGAATATGTTAGATGCAAGATTTTATTTTTTTGGAATTCTTGGAGATGTTTTGAATAAGGTCAAAAGTTGGGTTTCAACGGTTTGTTTTTGTTAAAAAGTTATGATATTTTTACTAAAACGTTTGGTGGTGATGATTAACATTTATTTTATGGGATGTTTAAGTATGTTTGTAAACTTAGGATAGGAAAATCTTTGTTGCAAAATTTCGGTTTAATCATGAGTTTTGAAGTTGGATGAATTGCAACAAAAATCAAGAGAAATGGCCTATGGATGTTTCGGCCATAGTGAGTTTTCCATAGTTTTGTTTTGTTTTAAATTTTTCTAAGTTGATATTTGAGTTTAGGACAAAATTTAGGAATGTAAATTTGGAGGATTTTTGGAGTTAGGATGCAAAATCCTTTAGTTATGGGTAAAATGATCATTTTCCCACATGTAGAGGGTAAAATAGTAGTTTTATTATAAGTTAATATTTTTCCATATTTCTAAATGTTAGTGATTAAGTTATGACTTTTAGAAGTCACTACTTTAAGTTCCTCGTGATCGCGCTTGAGTTTTTGCTTGGAAATGCGAAGACCGAAATAAGTTAGCTTTTAACTTACTTTCAGTTTATTGTGTATGTGTAACAAGTAAAGGAACTACAATTTATGTATGTATGTTATCTTATGTGCTATGCCAAGTCATTACATATTCATTTGTCACACAAAATTTATTCTGTCATGAATTATTCATCTGTTAAGCAAGATATTCTGTCACATTTTACTATACATTGCAAGTATGTCTTGTTAAATATGCCATCTGTTACATGTATGTCATGTCATGTAATATTCACTGTTGCAAGCATGTCATGTTATGTATGTTGTCTATTAAATGCTATGCCATGTTAAGTATGTTGTTTGTTACATGTTACGCCATGTAAAGTATGTTGTATGTTATATGTTGTGCGATGTTACAAAATGTTTCTATCTCAAGTAAGTCATATCTTTAGAGTTACGTTCAAGTCATGTTGTGTTACGTCAGGGCTTCTGTCCTTTCGTATTCCAGTCACGTTTTGTCTTGAATACAATTTGTGTATAACGAGAAGAGTTATGTTAAGTTACTCATGTCAATCACGACCCTAAGTGCTAGGATGGGGTAATATCC
Source organism: Juglans mandshurica (assembly GCA_022457165.1). Lineage (NCBI taxonomy): Eukaryota > Viridiplantae > Streptophyta > Magnoliopsida > Fagales > Juglandaceae > Juglans > Juglans mandshurica. Next base: position 22,810,646 of record CM039624.1, on the reverse strand, counting down.
TAGTGAGACTCATTTGTTCATGCTGGAGTGTCAAAATAGGTGTGAAATTGCCTGAGTTGATGAAATAATGTCAACGGGTAGCAGGCGGAGCCTAACTAGTTGGTCACCGGAGCACGCCAGGCACTAACGCCGATGGAACCACATTTCAGTTGTCATGGGGTGCACAGTGAGTGTGGCACATGAGGTATGGGGACCACTATTAGTGTGGCATATACAATGCACCCACAGTTGGTGCAGATACCTGTGTTGTGATGCGGTAATCAATAGGGACACATGGCTCTAGGGGACCCATATAGCACCCAAGTAGTTGAGTTTAATTAGTTAAACAACAAGATTCCAAGTTCATGATAAGTCAAGCCTCAGATCAAGTTCATATCAAGTCAAGTCTCAGTTTAAGTCCAGTTCAGTTTAAGTTATGTTAGTTATGTTATGTTGTATGTTAAATTATGCTATGATTACATATGACTTTTGTGATGGCCCGAGTTTCGTCTAGGCTTGGCCCATAGAATTTGTTCTAGGTTGCCATGGTATTTTAGGAACCATAGTTACTTTGAAAGGCCCTAGAAGCCTTTGATATAGTGATTTAAGCCCAAGAGAAGAGTGGCTCTAGTTACCTTAAGGATTTCGATCTTATTGGGAATTTAGGTCCAATGGTTTAGGCCCATGATCCAGTTCTATTTGCTAAGTATTATGTGACCCAATTATGTTTTGCTTTGAACCTAGTCTTGAAAGTAGGCTAAGGGAGAAAGAGAGAAGTGTAGGAAAATGCCAAGGGTTGGCTTACACGCCTATCTTGGAAAAGTTGCCACTTGTCATTGTGTAAGAAACTTTCTAGATGATTCAAGGGACAAAAGGAACCTAGAGGAGACCAAAGGATTTTCGGCTATATCCAAATTCCCACATGTTTAGACCCTTTGTCTTGCCCAATGGAGGCTTATGGGAATTCGAAATTTAGTTGGATAATGCCAAGTGTCAAGCATGCATGGAGTTTCTAGAAGGATGTGTGAAGAGACCTTTGGATTGAAGGACAAGAATACCGTTAGAAATTTGGCTAGCACACTCCCAAACACTATGTTCCTTTGCCACTTGTCTCCTAGGCAAAATTGGACCAATAGAACATGAAAGGTCACCTAGGGAAGGAGTATTGGAAGATGAAACATCATCTTGGGAAAGGAAGAAAGAGGTGGACGGCTAAGCCATTGCATATGTCTTTTGCCACTTGTCATCCATGCAAAAGATTACTTGCTTGGGAGAAGGAAGAGTCACATGATGTTTTACCATGTTACCCTTAGAAGAAACACTCAATTGTTTGAAGAATGGAAGGGCATAAAGGGGAGAGAAGAGGAATTCGGCCAAGGGAAGAGAGCCTACACGCCAACCCCGAAAGAAAAAAAAATGCACCTTCCCAATGCAATCCATCTAGGGAATTCCAAGAGGTGGTTTCGGCCAAAGTGAAAAGAGGAAGGAAATCTTTGCCACTTGTCTTACATGCATTGGTTTTCAATCACCAATGAGGGAATGAGGAGTTTTCTATAAAAGGGAGGAAGACCATACACCCAAAGGCTTATTCTTTTGCAAAACTCTGAATTTTCATGCTCTTACCCTCTCCATACAACTCTCTCATATTTTATTGAAGAATCTCTCACTTTCTTATACTTTCTCCTCAACCAAACAAGAAGATTTTCTTATCTCAAGAGGAGATTTCGGCTCACTAAGTCTAGCCAAGGTAAGAATCGGTTTTTCCTTCTAAGCTTCACACACACATCACTTTCTTAACTCCAAAATGAGATTCAAATCTCATTTGGACAATGTGTAAGATAGAACACAATTTTCTTGTGATTTCTTTAGATGGTTTAAGGTTCTTTAGAAACCCTAGAAGTTGAATAGATATAGACAAGTTTTGCTCTAGAAATCTACACATATACTCAAGAACATGAGGTGAGGTTTTTAGTTGCTTTTCTAATGCGGAATATTCATATTTACAGCTTGCTAATATTGCTATACGTAGATTTTTTTGTAAGTATACACTCAACCTACACTTGGTTAACACTTGTATATGATTATGTAAAGCTTTTCATTACCATGTTTGTCTTGGTTGCTATTTCTTGATTGTTTGTTGATTATGTTACTATGATCCTATATCAATCTATGGAAGGAATTATATGCTTTGAAATCGTGATGAAGATGCCATGAAATCCTTGTATATGTTTCGGTTTTCACATGTTTATGAATGATGGAAAACGTATCATGATATTTCGGTCATACCATGTCTTGAATGATTCGGATCTTGGTTAAATGTTATTATTTCATGCTTTGTTTTACTATAATTTCTATGTTATTTGCTTGAAGTTTGGAACATGTCTATGTGATGAATCTTCATGTTTTATGCCTATGAGCTTCGGCCTAAGCAAGATTTTATGGTTTTATGCACATGTTTTTATATCTATCATGGTTTATGTGACTATGCTATGAAATGAATATGTTATACTTGGTTGTTCCATGCACGGCATTTCATATGTCATATGTCATGCATAAGTAAGCATGTTTAAGTCTCATGTCACATGCATTTGGGGAAAGAAGTGTTTTCAAAGAAGTGTTTTCAAAAGAAGAGTTTGTCAAAGAAAAGAGTCTAAACGTTTTATCACAACCCCAAGTGCTAGAGCGGGGGAATGGCCTAGTGGAACTCCTCTATCCACTCTGGAGTGCTTAAGAATGAAGTGGTAACCCCTGGGTCGACGAAGAATAGTCGACGAGTCTCGAATGGATTCTTTTTAAAGAATACCAGAGTGAGGATGCACCTAACGCTAATGGGTGCATAAGGCATGTAACCCGATGAAGTAAGGTCGAGTTATTATGATTCTCTGTTCTTGACGTATTCATCACGGTGTATGGACTGTTGGTGGTGTGATAACTAGCAGGAACACGCGGTGCAAGGAGGGGAGCCATGTTGTATCCACCCTCTGAACAAGTATAAGAGCTCATATGATAAGGATCACTCGATGAAAATCTTGTGATATGTTCTGATAAGGCAAGTTCTGAATAAGATCACGTGAATAAGAAAAAGTTAAGAAGTTTTTATGAAAAGCTTAAGTCTTTGTTACAAGTCTTTACAAATGGTCAAGTGCATAATTTAAGTTCTGGTTAAGGCATAAGTCAAGTACATGTCTATGCACGCATATCATGATATACTTTTTGTATGCTTGTATTAACTGTGGTGTGTTGTGTGATTACTTGCTGAGATTTCTCGAAATCTCATTGTGGTAGTTTCCACTACCATTCCCCAACCGGAATGGTAGAAGTTGTAGCAGGTACCCCAGACAACCAGGAAATATGAAGCAGGACGGTTCTCTGATAGAAGACAAGTTTACTGTTTAGGCTCGTCAAGAGTATACTGCGGATGTACTAATTCACACGGTCGAGTTACTCAGGGAGATCGTACATAGTATTAGTGAGCCAGAGATTGACGCTACGATCTATCAACCCTCTAAGAACTTGAAGTTTTGGTGGAACATGGACTAGTTGTCTACATATTTAGAGCGAGCTTCTGAGGCTTCGGCTGATGCGAAGGCAGTAGCAAAAGTTTTAGGTCTGTTACCGCCAGAGCCTCAGCAATCCCATGGGGTCTTTTGGTGTCTATCTCCAGATGGGACGATGGTTATGAAGAGTATGGGAGTTTAAATATTTTGTGGGGAAAAGAAAAGGAGAAGACATGAATGTTTATGGCCATCTTTTGTCGACTCATGTTTCTTTTGTGGGAGTCCCGTGTTTTGGGAATTTTAAAATTATGCTTCGTGATTTTGGGGTATTTTTCCTTAAAGGCCTATGTTTATGTTTTGGGACAATGTTTTGGGTTATGGTATTAGTTTATGGTACCATGTGCTTTGAAATTGGTTAACGCATTGCTTAGTTATTCGACTTTTATTAATTTTTCCGCTCCATCGTTATTGCATACTGCTAGTGTACTTGGGTGCATAGCATATTATCTGTCATGTACGAGGGGTGTGTAGCCTTGTGTTATATGTCCCGGCGTCTCAGTCACCGTCCAATCCCAAGCAGGGCCTGGGGGCGCCATAGAGCATGGTATAATAGTAATTACGTCTCTGGGTAAACCCACACGTTGTCCTAGGAATGCATGGAGGTGAATTATTGTCCGAAACCGGCGTGAGAATACATCTTCGAGAGGCAGGGTTCAAGAGACTGAGAATCCTCCAATGGAAGGGGGACAGGCCATAACTGAAGTTATTCGCCAGATGACTGAAGTGGTGCGTACTCAGGAGGAACAAGGACAGAATGCCAGACAAGTACCACTTAGAGGAGAACAAGGATGTACCTATGAGAAGTTCATGGTGTATAGATACCCGAATTTCCTTGGAACGGAAGGACCTTTGATGGCCAACAAGTGGCTTATGGATTTAGAAAGGACTTTTGAAATTAGTGGTTGTAATGAGGAGCAGAAGGCCCAGTACGTGGGACATATGCTTCAGGGAGAAGCTGGGATTTGGTGGCAAACCAAACGGCAACTTTTGGTCCAAGAATTGGGAAGTCTGACCGCACTTAGTTGGGAACGATTCAAGACCGAGTTCGGCAACCGTTTCTTTTCGGAGACGGCTAAGCAGCAGAAAGCTTTGGAATTTGCAAGTTTAACTCAAGGGAATATGACGGTCGATCAGTACGCCACTCGTTTTATGGAAATGGGAAGGTTCGTACCTCATCTGATTAGTACCGAGAAGATGCAAGCACGAAAGTTCTAGGACGGCTTACAACCTCGCATCTGAAATCAAGTAGCATGACTACAGATAGGAAATTTCTAAGAATTAGTTAATGTGGCTTCGATAGCAAAGGCGGAGCAACGAAGACTAATCGCACAGGCTCAAGCGGATAGGAAAAAGGGATTTCCTTACTCGTCAGGAAGTAATACGGGGAAGCGAAAGGCCCCGGTAACCCCAAGCAAAGGAAAGGGCGTGGTAGTTGGGAAGGCAGCACCCATTACTCCACCACTTGTCACCAATGAGGGAAGAGGCATAGTGGAGAATGTCGAATGGCCTTAGGACCGTGTTTTAGATGTGGTCAAACTGGCCATATGATCCGAGCTTGTTCGCAAATTACACCTGGAGGAGTGTCGATGCCAAATGCTAAACCCAAGACTGCAACAAAGGCCAAGGTTTATGCTATTACGCCAGGAGAAGTAGACCTAGAAGCTGATGAGACGGCAAACGCGGTAGTGATTATTGGTAACATTTTCAACTTTGCCTTAATTGTAGATAGCTTGTGTCTGGAAAGTCTTGATTAATCATAGTTATCTCTTTAGATAAAGTTAGATTGAAGTAGTACGTGGTATGTGCTTTGTTTGATTCTGGAGCGTCGAGGTCTTTTATCTCTAATAGATGTGTGCGACGATGTGAGCTCAAGGTTGAGCCAATGTCTCAGAACGTTTTAGTAGCTATTCCCGACGGGAAGGTAATCGGTTGTATGAGTATAGTCGCGAATTGCCTGTTGGAAATCACGAATTTGGTCTTGACCATAGATTTGATTGTTTTTCACATGATGAAGTTTGATCTAATCTTAGAAATGGACTAGCTGTCTAGGCATTATGCCCAGATAGACTGTCGGAGGTGGGAAGTAGTGTTTAACTTACCTGCATGTGAAAGGATTTGCTATATGGACGAGTTTGCTCGGCTTGATCTGTTTACGGTAACGGCCGGACAAGTTAAGAAGAGTTTGGTGAACGGGGATAACGTCTATTTAGTGATGATAAGGTACGTAAAGGAAGGACCTGAAGGAGTCTAATGAATCCCTGTGATTGAGGATTTTCCTAAGGTTTTCGCTGATGAACTACCTGGATTACCTCCAGAACGAGAGACGGAATTTGTAATTGAGCTTGAAACGGCCACAGCTCCAGTGCATAAGGCACCCTATCAGATGGCCCCAGTAGAGTTAAAAGAGCTTAAAGTGCAGATTGAAGAACTTCTAGCAAAGGGTTTTATTCGACCTAGCTCGTCGCCATGGGGAGCACTAGTCTTGTTCATTAAGAAGAAGGATGGGACTCTTCGGATGTGCATCGATTATAGGGATTTGAATAAGGTGACTGTTAAGAATAAATATCCTTTGCCAAGGATAGACGATCTATTGGATCAATTGTGAGGAGCTGCGATTTTCTCAAAGATTGATCTACGATTCGGATATCATCAACTTAGAATCAGGGAGGAAGATGTCTCTAAGACCGCTTTTCGAACTCGTTATGGACACTTCGAGTTTCTAGTCATGCCTTTTGGGCTGACGAATGCTCTTGCCGCATTTATGGAATTGATGAATCTGATTTTTCGGCAACATTTAGATAGCTTCGTAGTGGTTTTCTTAGATGACATATTGGTTTACTCTCATGATGAGGAAGAGCATAAGAAGCACTTGAGGATTGTACTGGAAACATTGCAGGAACATCAGTTGTATGCCAAACTTAGTAAGTGCGAGTTCCGGCTACGTGAAGTGAAATTTTTGGACATGTGATTTCTAGCAAAGGAGTGGCAGTGGATCCTGCTAAGATTGATGCGTTAACGGAATGGGAAAGGCCAACTAATGCTCATGAAGTACGTAGTTTCCTCGATTTGGCAGGATATTACCGAAGGTTTGTGGAAAGATTTTCCAAACTTTCTAATCCTTTAAACAACAATGATAAGAAAAAATGCTAGATCTGTATGGACTGATCAGTGCGAAAGGAGTTTCTAGGAATTAAAGAAGAGGTTGACTTCGGCCCAGTGTTGGCATTACCAGAACCTCATAAGCCTTGCATAGTCAATGATGCCTCTAAGATGGGATTGGGATGCATTCTAATGTAGGAAGGAAGGGTCATCGCATATGCTTCGCGATAGCTTAAAGATCATGAACGAAATTATCCTACCCATGACTTGGAATTAGCAGCGGTAGTTTTTGCACTAAAAATTCGGAGGTACTATTTGTATGGAGAGAAATGCAAAGTATACACAGATCACAAAAGTCTAAAGTATCTGTTTAGTCAGAAAAACCTAAATATGAGGCAACGAAGATGGGTGGAGACCATTAGTGATTATCAGTGCGAGATTAAATATCACCCCGTCAAGGCTAATGTTGTAGCTGATGCATCGAGAGATGTCATGTATGCAGTAGTATAAGAGTTCATAGCTGTGACTGAAGAAGAAATCCTAGAAGGACAGCGCAAGGATGAGAAACTGGAGAAGTTTCGACAGAAGATTCTGAAATCAGAAGGGCTGCATCATTTCTCTATTGGAAGGAATGAGATGCTCTTTTATAAGGAGAGGAAAGTAATTCCTAACCTCGTTGAACTTAAGGAGAAGTTACTAAGGGAGGCTCATTGCACCCCTTACACAGCACACCCTGGCAGTACTAAGATGTATCGAGACTTAAAAGGCCGGTTTTGGTGGGATGGAATGAAGAAGGATGTAGCAGAGTTTGTGGCAAAATGCTCCATTTGCTAGATGGTAAAAGCTGAACATTAGAGACCAGCAGGTGAATTACAGGCATTGCCTATCCCAGAGTGGAAATGGGATGATGTGTCTATGGACTTTGTAATCGGTCTGCCAAGGACATCATTGGGAAAGAACTCCATCGGGGTTATAGTCGATCGGTTGACTAAGAACGCATATTTTCTACCCATAGCTAACACAAATTCTATGGAAAAGCTATCTCGACTTTATGTTAAGGAAATTGTCTGGCTGCACAGAGTACCTAAGACTATAGTATTGGACCGAGATACCTGTTTTACCTCACTATTTTGGCAGAGTTTGCAAAAGATGTTAGGCACTCGTCTGAACTTTAGCAATGCTTATCATCCTCAGACAGACGGACAGACGAAACGTACAATTCAGACTCTGGAAGATATGCTGCGAGCATGTGTTATGGAGCTAAGTGGTGATTGAGAAAGTCACCTACCTTTGGTGGAATTCACCTACAATAATAGTTTCCAAGCTACCATCCAGATGACACCCTATGAGGCTTTGTATGGAAGGAAATGTAGATCCCCATTGTATTGGGATGAAGTGGGTGAAAGGAAAATGCTAGGACCCTAATATATACAAGAAGTACAGAAACAAGTAACTGTGATCCAAGAAAGAATGAAAGCAGCTCAGAACAGACATAAAAGCTACGCCAATAACTGACGTAGGAATTTGGAATTTGTAGTAGGGGATTGGGTATACCTCAAAGTATCGCCCATGAAAGGAGTCATACGTTTCAGCAAGAAAGGAAAGTTAAATCCCTGATATGTAGGACCCTACGAGGTGGTCGAAAGACTTGGTCTAGTATCTTACAGATTGGATTTGCCAGCAGAGATGCAGGGAATACACAATCTGTTCCATGTATCAACTTTGAAGAAGAGTTTCAGAGAAAAACGACCAATAGTTATGAAGTCCAATGAGATTAAGCTTAAACCCAATTTGTCTTATACGGAATGGCCAGTACAGATCATGGATCGTAAGGAACAGGAGTTAAGGAATCGGAAGATACCTCTAGTGAAAGTACCCAAGTAGTTGAGTTTAATTAGTTAAAGAACAAGATTCCAAGTTCAATGTTAAGTCAAGTCTCAGATCAAGTTCATGTCAAGTCAAGTCTCAGTTTAAGTCCAGTTCAGTTCAAGCAAGTCCAGTTCAGTTTAAGTTATGTTAGTTATGTTATGTTGTATGTCAAATTATGCTATGATTACTTATGACTTTTGTGATGGCCCGAGTTTCGTCTAGGCTTGGCCCTTAGAATTTGTTCTACATTGCCATGGTATTTTAGGAACCTTAGTTACTTTGAAAGGCCTTAGAAGCCTTTGATGTAGTGATTTAAGCCCAAGAGAAGAGTGGCACTAGTTACCTTAAGGATTTCGGTCTTATTGGGAATTTAGGTCCAATGGTTTAGGCCCATGATCCAGTTCTATTTGCTAAGTGTTATGTGACCCAAGAATGTTTTGCTTTGAACATAGTTTTGAAAGTGGCTAAGGGAGAAAGAGAGAAGTGTAGGAAAATGCCAAGGGTTGGCTTACACGCCTATCTTGGAAAAGTTATCTTGGAAAAGTTGCCACTTGTCATTGTGTAAGAAACTTTCTAGATGATTCAAGTGACAAAAGGAACCTAGAGGAGACCAAAGGATTTTCGATTAGATCCAAATTCCAACATGTTTAGACCCTTTGTCTTGCCCAATTCGAGTTCCAAGGGAGTTATATTGGAGAGAGAAGCTTAGGGAAGTGATTATTGGTGCCAATCCCAAAGCAAGCCGAAAAAGCTCCCATAACTCTCCCCGTCTCATCCCGGATCACACCACCTCCACCACTATTCCCCGGGTTACCACGACAACTACCATCATAGTTTAACTTAAACCACCCCTCAGGTGGTTTCTGTCAGGCCACCAACTTATGGCTCCTAAGCAAAAATGGCACTACCTTCGGGTCAAGAGACGATAGAAACTTCTCCTCAGCCAGAGACAAAGTCCCTGTCTTGCTTATGTCTCCCGCTCACCTATGAAGCCAGAACTTAACTACAACCCAAACATTTTGGGCACTTTGAGGTTTTCCTTCCATCCTAGCCTTACACTTGCTATGCCAGAGTTTCCAAGTAACACCAAACCAACCAAAAACCCTTTAATCGACAATTGTTTAGCACAAGCAAACCAAGAAGAAACACGAGCCCACCAAGTGACAGTTTGCATACAAAAAACTCAAGCTATACTAGCAATCTCTCAAACTTGTCTGGCCAGATCCTCAGAGCAAAGCACATGATCTAAAGTTTCACACTGTTTTCTCTTGCAACAGTCACAACTAGAAGCTAACGCAATACCCCTGTTTTGCACTCGTACATCAACGACAAGGCATTTAAATCTCGCTTTCCAAGTACAAACATAAATCTTCTTAGGAATACTATTATGCCATATCCAATCCATCCAAGGAACTGACTCACCCTTAACCCGAATTATTTCCCAAGCACTAGAAGAAGAAAAATTACCATCAATATTAGGCTTCCAAATAAACATATCCTCCCCCTCCTTACCAGCCACAATATTGGAAGCAATGATAGCAGCCCTGTTCTCCCCAACCAAATCGAATAGCATATCAAAACCCCAATTATTATTCAGCCAACAATCCTGAATCTTAAGATCTTGATTATGGACAATATCCACCATATCCAAGAGAGGCCCGGAAGCTAGCCAACAATCATACCAGAAAGAAGAATTTCTGCCTCGAACCAAAACTTTAGCATCATCACAAACCTCAGGTAAGACATAAATCCTAGCCTTTCAGAAGTTTGATCCTTTTGGACTAGCGGTAGACACATGTTTCCTCCTAGTATACTTCGCACGAAAAAGGACGACCATAAATTGTCCACCGAAATGAGTCGCCAAGCCATTTTCATATGAAGCGCACGCTGGACCTCTTTTAAATCTCTAATGCCCAGGCCTCCCTCCTTAGTGGGTTTGCAAATCTTACTCCAAGCTCTCCATTTAGATCTAGGCGAACCATCAACATTACCCCAAAAGAAAGTCGACAAAATGGAATTAATTTTCTGAATAGTAACCAAAGGGACATTCATCACAGCGAGATTATGGATTGCCACAGAAGATAAAACATGACGCAATAAAATAAGACGCCCCCCCTGTGAGGATAAATTGAACTTCCAACTAGCCACTTTCTTCCGAATTTTTTCCACAAGAGGTTCAAGAATGCGAGCCGTAACTCTACCAGAAACCAAAGGAACCCCCAAATAAGATAAAGGAAGCTGACCAACCTTAAAACCTATAGTTCTCTCCAGGCTACGCACCCTCAAAACATTAATCAACTTAGAAGGTAAGAAAGCTGATTTTTCTTTGCTCATAACTTGACCAGACCAATGGTCATAAGTCCCCAAAGTGTCCATAAGCCTTTTCACTGAACTCTTACTGCCATTGATAAAGACCAAGAGCTCATCAACATATAATAAGTGAGAAATATGAGGAGCACCCGTAGGATGGTAAAAACTTTCAATTCGACCCTCATCGAAATTTTCCCGCAAAAGCCTAGTCAACACCTCCTCCATTAAAATAAACAAAAAAGGAGACAAAGGATCTCCCTGACGCAAACCACGAGAAGCTTTGAAAAAACCTTTATAAGTCCCATGCATCATCACCGAAAACCAAAGTGACTGGATACACTCCCCCACCAATCTGCAAAAATTAGCAGAGAAACCAAAACACTCCAAAACCATCAAAATGAACGCCCAATCCAACCGATCATAGGCCTTAGCCATACCAATTTTCACCATAATATTTCCCCCACAAGTCTTCCCGTGGAGAGAATGAACCATTTCTTGGACGAGTGTAATATTTTAAAAAATGCTCATTCCAGGTACAAACGCACCTTGTTCCACAGAAATCAAATTAAGAAGAAGCTGCTTCAAACGTTTGACTATGATCTTGGAGAAAATTTCATAAGCCACCGAACAGAGACTAATCGGTCGGAATTTATCAAAACTAGTAGGATCCTGCACTTTAGGAATTAAGACAATATAAGAGGAAGAAAAATATCTGGGCAAAGGCGCACCTTGAAATAAATCTGTTGTCGCCTCAACAATGTCAGCTTTAACAATATCCTAGCAGGCAATGAAAAAAGCCAAGCTGAAACCATCAGGGCTAGGACTGCTATGTCTTGGAATGGAAATGAGAGCTTCTTTGATCTCTTCCTCTGAGGGAGCCATACAAAGAGCATTATTCTCTTCCATCGAAACGCTACAACTCAACAAAGGTGTAAGATCCACTTGATCCAATATTGGACTCTCAGTAAGAAACTCCCTGAAATATTCAACAACACCCAGATGAACCTCTTCCAGATTACCCAAAACACGACCATCATCTAGCTTCATTTGAGAAATCACAGTTTTGGATCTTCTTTGATTAACAACTGCATGATAGAACTTGTTATTTTGATCCCCTTCAAGTATCCATTTTTTCTTGGCAATTTGAGCCAACCTTGTTTCTTCTCTACCCTCCCAGACTTCAAATTCAATTTTGGACACAAGAAAATCCGCTTCCACATCTTCAGAGTAACCCGCCTGAAGTTGATGTTCCAAAGTTTCCACCTGTTCCTCCAGAGCCCGAATGTGAGATTCCACCCTTCCAAAAATGGACTTATTCCAGGCCCGCAGTGCCTTTTTTGTTTTCTTTAATTTTTTGGCAAGCTTCCAAAGACCCCTCGAGCGCACGGGAGACATCCAAACCTCTCTCACACAAGACAAGAAATCTGCATGAGATATCCACATATTCTGAAACCTGAAAGGGTGTGGACCATTCAATTCCTCCATTCTCGCAAAATTAATCACATGGGGTAGTGGTCCGAAGTTTTCCTCACCAAATACTCATAATGGGCTGAAGGAAATTTAGAGTGGAACTCAGTGTTAATAAAAGCCCTATCCAACTTTGCCCAACTACGGGACTGACCCTCATGTCCATTGCACCAAGACGTGTTGTCCATTGCAAGAAAGTTTGATAATGTTGCATCTATCCAAGCACCTATTAAATTCCTCCATGGAGGCCAAGGGTCTAGGATTTCCACAAATCCTTTCTTCATCCCTGTGAATAGCATTAAAATACCCCACTACAACCCAAGGCTTATCCACAACCTGCATATCCTTCAAATCCCTCCAAACAGCCAAAGCTTACCACCTTTAGCCTCATTACAACAAAACTTCGTCAAGCCCAAAAAACATCCCAGACTATGCATTTTATCTTCCTGAGCAAAAGGCTCAGAGATGGCAACCATAGCAGCATTATGCTTCCAAACTAGACTCTTAAGCCTTCTTTTAGAACTCCCTAACCCTCTTATATTCCAAACTAAAAAGGTGTCAATCATGGATTAATTTTTGAGGACGGGTGGGCACCTACAAGGATTTTCTCATAGGCATATTGGTGAAACTAGTCGACTTATCCTGGGTCTCTTTATCAGATTCGTAAGCCTTTTCTTTTGCCAGGTCTGACATCCTCTCATGCATGTTGCCGCAAGCCACACCTTTTTCCGAGTCCTCCTCATGTTGCGCAGAAAGAGTTTGCAGATCTTGCTTCCCCTGAACCTCTCAAGGGCTGCAAAACCCATACAGATCTCGAACATGCGACCTTCACGTTAAATAATGCACAATGCTCTAACAACTGATCAGCTAATAGGCCAATTAAGCCCTTTCGTCAAAAGGATGCTGTCAAACCGACTAGGACTTTTGACCGTCTCTGCATTACACAAAATGTCTTCCTTTTCCATTTTATTTGACTTTTCAGATTGTAAAACTTGAGTCTCTCCAACCATCTCCACGGGGCCACAAGGTTCTGAGATCGTCATTGGAACATAAACATCCTCTACAGACACTTCCCCCACTCCTCCCAATGCCACCAGTCTATCAGTATTTGTTTCCCATCATTGCTATCATCAACATTTATATCGATACCGGCTGTTGTGATAAAGATCCAGTGCATTCCTGAGTCAGATCTTCTACATTTCCATTAATTCCTTCCTTGTACTTCTGATTTTTTTTCTTTTGAATTACCATCCCCTGTTTGCTCCCTTGCTTCTTCCACGTTACTATCCTTTTTGTACAACAAGCCCTCCTCTAGATCAACAAACTCAACTGGTTTTCTTGTCTCTGCCCTTTCCCATTGCCCATCCTCTTTTGGATTATCTGCCTCTTCTCTAACCCAAAATTTCTTCTCTCTTCCTCGTTCTTCTTGATGCCAATCTTCCTTCTTCAAACCTCCATTCCATTTACAATTAAAGCCATTGTGGCTCTGCATTCTACATCGACAACAATATGTAGGGAGATTTTCATAGATTACTTCTTGCAAACGACTAGAGGCTTGATGGGGGCATGCCTATCCAGAACGACTCAAGCGGAGTTTTGGCAGCGTCCATTTTGATACAACCCCGTGCTCCATCTATTCTAGTTGCACATCTTGTGCTATTGTCCCTTCGGATGAACTGACCCAGAGGCATTGTAATATTACGTAGAAAAGCCTCATAGAAAATAATTTGGAGGAAGACCTGGTAAAGTGATCCATACCAGTACCAAGGAGGGCTCAATTTCTTCCTCAAACTCAAGATTCCATTGGAAAATACGATAAGACACTCCTTCAACATCACAAATCTCTCTCGAAAAAGCTTTAATGTAATCAAATTCATTAGAGAAACGGATAAAAGCATACCTGGTCTTAAGCATGGTAGACACTACCGGCTGTGAATCCAAGCCCCACCGACTTCGAATGAAGGCTCTAATGATACATAGTGAAGGTCTTTGTCGCTGGAATTTCATCACAAGAGAAAACTTGAAGGGTTGGGCAGATCGATGTATCTCCTCTTTGGAGAAAAAAACATATGAGACCCCATCGAAGATCTTCAACGGTCTTAAATGAATCTTGACCTCTGGGATCGGCTGAGGAGTCTGGTTCACAATGTTTGCAAAATATTTGAGTCTTCCCGTTGGAGCCGAGACACGGGACTTGGTGTCCATATTTAGCATGGAGCCGAACGATCAACCCATACGGATTCTAGCCAACCGAGAACTACCGTCGAAGGAGCTAGTTCACCTCACCAGCTTTCCGACGAGGACTCCCAAGGCAACGGCCAAAACTGCCGCCGAACCAGAGCCGTAATGGACAGATCCCAAAAGATGAAAGGCAGAAAAATAGGTCGCAAAGGTGCCGGTAGACTCTCGGCGGAGTCGCCTGAGCCCTGCGACGAAGTCTGTGCCGACGGTGAGCAACCGCTAGCGGGACTATGGCGGCGTTGGGTCTTCTCTCTCCTCACTGTTTTCTCTCTTCATACAGGTTTACATTTTCTCTCTTCATACCAAGCCCACCATAACAGATGATATCGAGACTCCACCTAATCTACCTATATGAAACTCGTGGCAACGTGGCATAGGAATGGTGCGGGGAATCACTCTACCCGACCATGGTGATTGACACACGATAGGACTCACGCACCTAGAAATCTCATTCACCATCAACCCACACTATTCAAACTCGTCATCGTCAAAATTGTAGTGTAAAGATAATCCATAAATATAATGAAGAAGATGTATTATTTTCATGTTGAAAGAGGGGGGGAAAAGTTATTGAATATGCAAAGCCTATCCTTACAACAAACCCTCCAACATTCACTCCACATTCCTAGTACAGTCTTAGAGAAGCTAACCTACTTAAATAGTATTTAAAGTTCTACAGTGGCACCGGCACTGTTCCTCCTGTTGCTTCCTAAATAGTCACTTGCTTTCTTAGAACACTCCGATGGCAAATAAGACTTTATGATCCCAAAAGTGAGATTTTTTCCCTTGTCTAGTGCCTCTTAAAGGGAGGGACCATCAAGTGTCCTCCTAATGTTCTTCTAACTCTAGATATGCTTGAATAGGAGCCCTTTGATCTCGACCGTCCAATTGTCCCCTGGACTTGAAGAATTGTAGAGATATACTGACTGATGGGACAAGGCACACACGGTCCTGCAACTTGCCTTGGGTCCAGTCCAGCAGTCCTTCCCCTAATAAGGGCCTTTCATATGGCGCTAGGCCATACCTTTGATATGAGACTATTTGATCTACATATACATAATCTTTCTTCGTAGGCTCACTCCAGGCATGCCATCTTAGGTGGAGCATGGGCCTTGCGTATGACACCTACAGCCTTCTGGACATCTCCTCATTATCCCAGAGAACCCTGCGTTTGTACCGATCTTATCCTTAATTGTTGCTCGCCCTTGTACTACGAGTTGTCTCTTTCTAGAACTACCAGCCTCTTCAACTCTTTGTTCTCGCCTTCGTACGGTTAGCACAGTGCTTTTTTTTTTCTTTTTTTTTTTAAGAAGAACCGGTAGCCACACACATAGTAGCCACGTCCCAAGTTTATTAATAAACCCTCACTTATGGCAAAGGAAAACTGTGGTAACATCATTACACTTAGGGGCGTACAAGATAAAACACTATAAACTAACCCAAAACCAAATGTCAAAATAAGCCAAAACCAAAACAAATTCTAACAAACCTAAGCCAAAAACCAAAAAAACTAAACAAGCCTCAACTCAACGTAAAGTGCAGCCGTAAATCATCGTGAATCAACGTGACAAAAATCATCGTGAATGCAAATGCAGCTGACCAACGTGAATGCAATTTAGTGTAAATGTAGCTTATTCTGAAGACCTAAGACCTCAAAGAAGGAAGACCTAATCTATCCACCTGTAAAATACCTTTGACCTTCCACAGAACATCATCAAAATTTATCCACATACCAGACTGATTATTCGAAGCCATACGAGCAAGAAAATCAGCTCTTGAATTTCCTTCTCTATAAACATGGTTGATCTTGACTTGCAAACTCGACAAGACCTCTTGGATTTCATCTCAATAATCTTCAAGATACCACATGCCACATCTCCCTTTTGCCAACCAGTTAACAACAAGTAAAGAGTCAAACTCAATCTCAATTCTTTGCAAACTTAACTCTTGACTTGCACAGTGCTTGCTCGCTTGTCATAGGGTGAAAAGTCCTTCATCACTTGGCGTTGAGATGTGTCAACCAGGCTTTCTACAACGTGCCGCTCACCTTACTCATTGTTTGGCCACACGCTGCCCACCCAGTTGCCTTTTCTTTGCCTGCTGTTGGACGAACCTTCCTTGGTTGTTAGGTGCTGAACTATCTATTCCAGGTTTTCTACATAGTGTGACTTGTCCTATCCTTTGAACTAGTTGCACTTTGCTTGACCGCTGCCTCATCTTCCATAGCATCTTACTCACGTAAGGGCCCTTTCCAAAGGCGTAGTCCTCACATCATCCCCTCCTTAATAAGGAATTTCGTCCTCGAAACTCGGTGAGGATCATCCCTCGATATGACATTCCAAGGGATGTGCATGAGATTGGGCATTCTTCGATCTTCTTTGTTGACACTGATTGTGGTGACGACCCACTCCTTCCTTGATCCGCCCATGGACCAGCATAATCTTTGACTGGGACAAGAGCTCCCTCCCTCTTGTCTCCATTCATTGGTTGCTCTTATTGTAACCATCAGTATTGCTATCTTGCGTCCTAGCTCCTCCACTGGATCAGGTGTCGCAGGACATTGGTCAATCCCCAGCCAAGCCTTTTTCCACATCGTCGACATGGTGGTGGAGTGACGAGTTTGGGTTCTTGACTACTACTGGGCAATTAGTCTTCATTGCTCCGCTTCTGCTATAGAAGCGACATTGACCAGTTCTTGGAAATTCTTTATACGCAAGCTGGCTACTTGGTTTCGGATACGGGGTTGCAAACAATCCTAAAACTTCTTCGCTTGCATTTTCTCTATACTAATCAGATGAGGTGCGAATCTTCCCAATTCCCTGAGATGTAATTGCTCTGATACCATGCTCTGTGGACCCCCAGCCCCCGTTTGGGATTGGACGGTGACTGAAACACTAGGACATGCAACACAAGGCTACATACCATTCGTACATGACAGATAAGATGCAATGCACCTATGTATATTAGTAGTATGCAATATATGTAGTAGCGAAAATGTAAATTTAATGTGAAACTAAGCAACGCCTAAAGCAGTTGCGTTAGTGTAACACCCCGTTCTCGGAGGTGCAGAGAGTTAGTTAATATTACCTAAAATCATCTCCAATATGACAACTATAAAATTCAGAAGACTCCATAAATTATTAATTCCTTTCCTCAACCAAATATCCATATTCATTCAAAGGGATAACAAAAATTAAAAACTTCTCAAATTCTCAAACAAGTCCTTAACCCAACACATCAAAATATCTGAAAATAATCAATTTACTAACTATGACTCTTAAATAAGTACTTGTACCCTCGGGCACCTATTCCTTTACGATCATCACACCTTGCTAAAACCTCCTACTCTTGTCTCCAGCTGAACTATCAAAATTATCTGAAAAATGTTTGGAGATAAGGGGTGAGTTATCAACAACTCAGTAAGCAGATGACATATACTAGTGTGTAAACATGAGCATTTACAGAATTCAAAATGCTGAACAAAATACTTTCTTTCAGAATGCAGAATTAGAATATTTGTTTTCAAAATGCAGAGTCAGAACATGTTATCAAAAATATCAGAATGCAGAATTAGAATATTTGTTTTCAAAATTCCATTGGCATAGCATAACTGAACATCTTCATCTTATCTTATCTTATCATATCAGAACATATCAGAGTATCATATCAGAATAAAGACCATGTTTAACCCCCGTGGTAGGGTTGTGCATTCTGCGGAAAGCTAAGTAGAACATAAATCACCATGTTATCAAAGCAATTGCACTCAGAGCAGAGATCACTATTATATCCCGTGGTAGGGCCAGAGGTCACTATTACATCTCGTGATAGGGCCAGAGGTCACTAATATATCTCGTGACAGGGCCACAGGTCACTATTGTATCCCGTGACAGGGCCAGAGGTCACTATTGTATACAGTGACAGGGCCAGGGGTCAATATTATATCTCGTGACAGGGCCAAAGGTCACTATTATATCCCGTGACAGGGCCAAAGATCAGAGCAAAACAGAATCAGAATCACCATATCAGAACAGAATCAGAAAGTCATGCCAAATGTTTTTTAGATGCCACATCATATCAAAGTAGAGTACTGAAATTTAGATCATTTCACATTTTTCAAAACAATCTTAAAACATCTTCACGTCAGATTCAAAAATTATCAAATTTTCATATTCGCTCATTTTTCTCAGTTCATTAATAAAATGCCAAAAATCAGCTCATGTCTACACCAGTCATGCCAAAAAGTACTTTATTCTTATACCGAATTTCATGAGTAATGCAGAACAAATAACTGAGGTCGTTTCAAATTTCTTTCCATAACAAAACATCCATATTTTCCAAAAATTAACCTTAGCCAATTTTATTTTTATTCAAAGTCTAGCAGAGGAACCTTGCTTACCTGGACGTCTTAGTTTTCCAAAATTTTCTCCAAAATAGTGCTGAGTAAATATTAATCATCACCTATAAAATACACACGTAACTTCCGTAAGTCTCAAATTGAACATGTACTTCGTAATTCAAGCCCGAGATATTAAAGAAAAAAAATATCTATTTTTCTAATTACTAAAATCCTTGAAACCCTAAAATATCTTCTCTCCCCAAAGTATTTTGATTTTTACAAATATTCTCCAAACAAAAACACGTTTAACTCCTATGATCATGCTATTCCATAAATTGGTTTTATAAAATTGTCCAAGCGAACCCGCGATCTCAACCCCAATATATACACAGCCCAAAACTGAAAATACACACCAGCTAGCCCATTTCGATATGCCCGGCCCATCATACAAAAAAAAAACATAAGTTCATAACTCGGTTCAGATTCATGACTGGAAGGGCAAGATTGTAATTACAAACTAAACTTCTCTTCCATCTAATATCTGCGTAAGAACCTACAGCAAAAAATACAGTTTCGTTAAAAAAACTAGGCAGCCATTCATGGAGGGTAAAGGGTAGCGGTGGGCTTACCATGATCAGCAACTAGTGGCTTCCAGTGATTGGGCACGACATGAGTGCACCGTGGAAGTGAGAGAGAGAACAGAGAGAGAGAGAGAGTGAGTGAGAGCAGCGTGAATGTGTTTGCGGTAGCTGGGCCAGGTTGTTTCCGATGAAGGCTTGCAGTGGTGAAGGTCATGCAGGGGTTGATCAAGGGGTTGACAAGGTGAAGGGCTAGGCTTCTAGGGAGGCAATGGCATGGAGGAGAGGGGGTTGTCTGTGGTGCAGCTGCTCTGATTTGGACTCCTAAAAACAAAGGCTCTCTAAGCTTGGACGTGGCTCTCGGTGGGTGGGTCTCTTGTCGTGCAATCTGAGTGCTCGTGGTAGAGTTCGACCTTTGCTGGCCATGGGTGTTGCACTACAGAAGTGCACGGTGCGGGGCGGAGGACGGTGTAGTTGTGGACTACGGTGTGGAGAGGCAGCTATGCGTGGGTTGCTGTGGCAGAGTATGGGTTCACGGTGAGTGGACTGACGGCTTGTGGAGGTGCATATGCGGTTTAGGGCTGTTTCTATGGTGGAAAGAGGCGTGAAGTAGGAAGAAAATGGCAGTTAAGTGAAAGAGGTGATTCACTGAAAACATTAGGCTGATGCAACTTCTTTTGCAGGAGAGAAATACATGTATTTATAGAGTTGATTGGAAAAACCCTAGATGAGAACAAAAAAGAAAAGAGGGTAATCGTGCATTAGGGACATGCATGGCATGAAACATGAAACGTTCCTGACGTTGAGACTGGCTCTTGGCTTCATGGGCTTGGGTTTTGGGTGTTGATTGGGCTTTTTCTTCGAGTTTTGGGCTCCCGATTCAACCTCTAAAATAATCTAACTTGTCCCACCAAATTTTTCCTTGGCCCATAAAAAGATTTTACCTAATTAAAAAGTATTTAATGATTCTAACCTTAATAGCAAGCCCAATAAAAATATATTCGACATCCGTCTAATATAAAAATTTGGGCCCGTAGTCCATTCCAAAAAAAAAGCTCGTTAATCTTAAGTTGGCTTTTTCATTCGTATAAACCCAAAAATTTTAGAAAACAACTTAGTGCTGGACCTGGGTGTTATAGTTAGCACATGGTACCATAAGACTAAACATAACCCAAACATTGTCTTAACATAACATGATAGTAACATATTATATATAAATATATATATATATATATATATTCACTATATATATATTCATTGTCTCCCAAAATAGAAGTACTGAAACTTTTTTCTCAAAACAAAGGGACCAATCTCAAAAGGGCTTAAATCATGAGACAGGGAATTTCACTAGCACCAAGGTCCCTTCGCTAGTGAGACTCAAGAAAATACCCGTACACCTCAGGGGCTCGGGTTCTAGAAGTCCCAAACTAGAGGCAACTTCTTTGGCCTCCGCTGAGGAATCCTTTGATTGATTTAGGTATCCGGTTACAAAATTCAAATGGTCTTTAATCGTAAAGGCTCTTTTGGTCTCGGTTTCATCTCTATCTTTATTGAGTGCTTCCAAAAGGTCCCAAAGGCATTGGGCCGTGACTTTCCAAAGAGCGGCCGTAAAGTCATAGCAGGCCTCTACAGTGAATTCATCTTCCATTAACTCATTTATCATGTCCATGATCTTGGGTACCTGTACAGCTTCTACCATTCCATGTGGGGAATGGTAGTGGAAACTATCATAATGAGATTTCGAGAAATCTTAGCATGTAAACATACAACATACAATAGTTAACATTAGCATACATATGGCCAATCATGGAATGCATGCATGGACATGTACTTGATTGACCCAAGAACTTGACTTATGACTTGACCTTTTTTAGAACATGAAACAAAGATCTTTAGACTTTTCAGAAAAGACCTTTGACATCATTTTCATGTGGATCTTTACACATTCATATCATATCATTTCATGTGAGCTCATGGCCTTGTTCATTTCATATAACGTATGGTGGACACATCATGTCCCTATGCACCGCGTATTCCTACTAGTTACCACACCACAAAAGGTCCTTACACTATGGTTAATACGTCTTATTCTTATTCATTATAACACAACAGTACTTCATTGAGTTATTTGCCTTAGTCATGGCACCCACTAGTGTTGTAACACCCGGACCCAACCAAACTCTATTTTTATCTATTTATTTATTTTTAGTTCATTTATTTTATTATATTTTCTTCACATGTTTATTTTTGTTTTTAAACACCAGATTTAATTTTGTTTTATTTTCTTTCTATTTTGATTTTTTTTTCTTTTTCCCCTTGGTCTGCCTCTCATCTGCGGCATGCATACACACGCTTTCGTTCACGGCAAGCATGCACACACACGTCTCTCTTGTCTCTCTAGGGTTTCACCTCACATATATATAGATGCATATGTTTTTCCCAAGCGATGAGAATTTACCCAAACACTGCTGCCGCTAGAAACTCCTCCCCACGCAAACAGCAACCGCAGCGTTGCATGCCCTCCCACCGTCCAACTTCAGTGCACGTCCTCACAACCGCTTGATGACCAGCCGCCGCACAGCATCCCAGCCACTACCTCGATCAAACCCAACCCAAAACACACGAACCACCGTGCGATATCACTGTCCAAGCCCCACGAGAAACCGAACAACCACCACCGAAGGGCAGTCCCACTGCCAAGCCTTCCACGCCGCAACCCACACGGCTGGCCCCTTGCAAGTTGAAAAACAGCAGAACCGACCACTGCAAGCCTCCACCGGCAGCCACACGAAGCTGTCGCCTATCGTCCCGTAGCCTTTTCTGCAAGTTTCGGTTTCCTCTGTGTTTGTATCCAAAAACAGAGCAGCTTTCAGCCACCATAAACCGTTGCCATACGCCGCCACCGTGACCCAGCCGTGAACCCACCAGTGTAGCCTCCGATAGCCATCCCGCAAGCCTCTGTTTTTCACTCCCGAAACAGAGGATGTTTTTCCTCCTACCGTGAGCCATTACACCATTAACCACCGAGAGCTCCTTCACGTTGCAGCTCAAGAAACCGCCGGCGAAGTTTTCCGTCACCCCAGGTCCACCTCTTGCCACCCCGCAGCACGGTAATCTCCCTCTCTGTTTTCTATCTCTCACGTTCGGTTTACTCTTCCGTAAGCTCTCTCTCTCTGTTATCTCTCTCACCGTGCATCTCTCTCTCTCTCTCTCTCATTCAGTGCATAGCCACCGTGTGCACCACCTCCCGTCGTACACCACATCGTCGCACTTCACCATCTCGGTGAGTCCCTGCCGCCACTGCATGTTTTTCTTTTATTCTTTTGTATGTTTATTGTTTGTCTTACGTATAGGGTGTTTATATATATATATATATGTGTGTGTATATTTATAAGTAAAGTTTTAACTTGGGCACTTACTAGTTTTAACCTAATATATATTAGGAAAGTTCACGGTTTGAGTTTTCAGCTGAGAAGTTTTTTTTGTGTTGAGTTTATATTTAAATAGGATTTTGCTTTAAGTTTCAATAAATATGGTATTGTATTTTAATAATATTGTTAGTTAAAGTAAGTAAATCGATTTTTCTTAAGAGGTGAGTTTTTCATGAATTATTTTAGGAAAACTTTAGCAACCTATGTATTCTTTTTATTTATAAATTATTGTTGGTATTTTAGATATTTTGAATATTAATTTTTATTGAATTCTATAATTATCATAATACTTATTCGATAAATTTTCTTCTTCAATATGAATTCGATTAAGTGGATATTGATGGTCTTAGAAATTGATGATATTTTAAGGTTATGAGGATTTTAAGTTTTGAGGAATTTGATAGGCTATTTTAGAAGCGTAGGATTGAATATCGAAATGTGTGATTAATTGAAAATTTATGGAAGTTACGTGATTATTTTATAGGTGACGATTAATATTTGTTCGGCATTTTTGAGAAAAATTCTGAAAAGCTAAGAAGTTCAGGTAAGGGGGTTCCTATGCTAGACTGAGCATAAAATAAAATGAACTGAGGTCCTTTTTGGAAAATGTGCATGTTTTGTTATGAAAAGAAATCTGAAAACAACATCAGATATTTGTTCTGCATTACTCATGAGAATCTGTTTAATAATAAGTATTTTTCGTCATGACTGGTGTAGACATGAGCTTATTTTTGGCATTCTGTTATTGAACTGAGACAATTGAGTGAATATGAAAATTTGATAAATTTCGCATGTGACGTGAAGATGTTCTGAATCTGTTTTGGAAAATGTGAAATGATCTGAATATCAGTACTCTGTTTTGATATTATGTGGCATCTGAAAAACCTTTAGCATGACTTTCTGATTCTGTTATGACTCTGATTCTGACTCTGATATGGTGATTCTGATTCTGTTTTGCTCTGATATGTGGCCCTGTCACGGGATATAATAGTGACCTTTGGCCCTATCACGGGATATAATAGTGACCTCTCGCCCTGTCACGGGATATAATAGTGACCTCTCGCCCTGTCACTGGAGATAATAGTGACCTCTGGCCTGCCACGGGATATAATAGTGGTTTTATGTTCTGAGTGCAATCGCTTTGGTAAAACAGTGATTTATGTTCTGCTTGGCTTTCCGCAGGATGCACAACCCTACCACGGGGGTTAAACATGGTCTCTGATATGATATGGTAAGACGAAGATGTTCAGTCATGTTGTGCCAAAGGAGCCTTTGAATATGAAAAGTTGGTTTCTGAATATGAAATGTTTGAAAAGTCGCTCTGATTTTCTGATAATATGTATTTTTGAGATTTCATATTGATACTGAAATTTTTTGTTTCTGCATTCTGAACTCTGTGAAAATGCTCATATTTATACACTAGTATATGTCCTATACTTACTGAGTTGTTGATAACTCATCCCTTATCTCCAATTATTTTTTAGATGATTTTTGAATAGTCCAGCTAAGGATCAGGATTATGGAGCATCAGTGAGATGATTATTTAAGCATAGTGGATTACTCATAGAATATTTCTGAGAAGTTACGGATTTTATTAAGAGATTTTGTAGTATTTTGATGACGTTATATTTTGGAGTCTATAAATATATTGATGACTTGTGAGTTTTAAGTTATAGGGAGTAACTCTTCGATCCCTGTGGGAACGGGGCGTTACAAGTGTTAGGTGCTACCTCGCTCTGGCATCGTTTCCAAAAAAATCCATTCGAGGTACGCCGACAGTTCTTTGTCGACTCAGGGGTTACCACTCAATTTTTAAGCACTCCAGAGTGGACAGAGGAATTCCACTAGGACATTCTCCCGTCCTAGCATTTGGGGTCGTGATAAAACATGTACTTGACTTTTGAAACGACTATCATTCACCAAAATGCATGTGACATGAGACTTAAGATGTACTTTTTCTTACACATGACATGTAACGTATAAAATGCCGTGTATGCAAGAACAAGCATAACACAATTGGATCATGGCATGGTAACATATGAGCATGGCATGGTTCATGGACAAAATCCGAAGCATATTACACATGGAACATCAAAACACTTAATCCAAACATACACAAACATGCTTGGCTGAAACTTATAGGGTTCATTAGCATGTGAAATTCATTTTAGTCATGGACCAACTCCAAACTACAATGGACTATAGATCATGGCAAAGATAATAACATAATCCGAATCATGAAAACATGGCAAATTATAACACTAGCTAAAACCTTAATCTCTACCTAAAACCCTAATCACTTCAAATCATGGCGTATCATCATCCAAATCAAAACATATAATCATGGCATGTTCTTATTCAACTCACAACAAGATATTTGTTCGCAAAGTCACTAAATAACAAACATACACAATAACAAACAAGATGAAATATTCACACAAGTATATACATATGCTAATCGAAAATAGGTTTAGGGTTTACTTACAAAAGTCCTTTGATCTACAATAGCGAGCTGTAATAGAGTTGATACGACTCATTAGAACAAGGGTCTAACCCTAATCCGTGTGTGCATGTGTTATGGAGTTGGTAGGGTTTGTCATTTGCTTAAGGTGATGCTTCAAGCATTCTGCTCAAGGGTTTAGAACACAAAGACCTTCGGGTTCATGTGACCGTGGCTAGGTCATGAACATGTGAGTAGTGTGCATGTGTTATAGCCAAATGCCTTGAGGATATGAGTCCTCAAACTTTCGGTCTCTCCCCTAGAAAAATCTAGGGTATTTCAAAGATGAAATGACCCTTCATGTGAGTACGTGTGTGTTCTAAGTGATCATCCCATTTGAGATTTTCACCTTCATGGTGTAGGCGTGTATCTGTTTGTGAGAAAGATGATGGAAATGTGAATCTGACCGTCAGGTTTCTTCTTTGCTTGGAGCCATGGCCCTTCTTGCATGTGGAGAGAGTGTGGTTCTTGTTTGTTTGGAAGGAAAGCATGGGAAAGTGAGAAAATCATTATGTGTTCGTGTTGGGAGGTAGAGTGTAGAGAGAAATGGTTGAAATTCGAAAATGGCAAGGTGAAAAGGCCTTGGCGTGTGGTAGTTCCCTTTTTATAGACTTTTCCTCATGAATCCTATTGGTGGTTCAAGGGCCAATGAATGTTGGCCAAGTGGCATTACCCTTTTTCCCTTTGGCCTAAAATGCTTCCCATTCCCTCATCATTGGGTGACTTTGGGAAGTACAAAGGCCACCTTGAGAATGGTGTGTGCCTTGCCCTTGGCTAACCCCAAAAATTCCTTCTTGCCCCACTCTAATCCATCCAGCTTCAATGTACCTCAAGTGCATAAGTGTAAAGTGACCCAATGCCCCTTGATTTCCCAAGAAAGTGAGTGTGCATGCATGCCAAGTGGCATTGGCGTGTGGAAGTTTCTTGGTGCCGCCCCTTCTCTCTTTTCCTCATGAGGATATCTTCCTCTTGCCTTGCTTGTTCCCTAGGCATCTTTCCCTTTCCCCAAGCCTTCTAGAAATTCCAAATTGTGACATGTGGCAAGGAGTGGGTGATGGTGGCCGAACTCCTAGGGTTAGGAAGGTCATTTCGTGTGGTGCCTCTTGCATTTCCCTAAGGCAAATCTTCGAGAACATCCCTTCCACTAATAGGTGACTGACATGTGGCAATGTGGGCTGAAAATACCCTTGGGTAGGCGTGTGGTTATACGAATCCTAAATGCCCTTTAGATTTCCCATGTAAATCCTAAGGATTCCCACTTTTGTCTTTCCCATGTATCATTCCCCATGCAAGACTCTTGGGACTCCTTGTGATGCCTCCAACCTCCGCTTGGGATGTAACATAGACTTAGAGTATCGAAACATGCAACACAAGGTTATATACCTCCTTAACTAATAGTTAATAAGCAATGCATCCTAGAAATGCAACTAGCAGTATGCAATAATAGCAACGGAAAATAAGGGTGATAATGAACTTATGCCAGAATAACTAAATCATTCAAATAATATAGATTAAACCATAAGTTTCAAAACATCAGGTAGCTTAATCTTAGTTCAAAATATCAAGTTCTCCAAAGGGATCTAAACCAGTTGCTTCATGCTTTATATAGCACGAAGGGTTAGGCCTAGAAATATCATAATAAAATCAAGTCTCCTGTCGTTGTCTAGTTCCTCCTCAATCCTCTTGATCCATTGGTCCATTGGGTCCATCTATATCTACAACTTTTATCATTTCGAATGAAATGATAGTGGGTCCACAAGGGGTGATATTCACTTTAAATCTCAGTAAGTTAGACAACCAATGTGCACAAAGATACACTATGCATGAAGAATAATAAAAATGAAATGCATGCAAATGAAAAAAAAAAATTATATTGTCTCTCATTCAGATTTCTAAAGAAAATAAAATTTTGATACATATTTTCTTACAGAGAACATAATTTCACTTTCGTCATAAAAACTTAGTCTTTCCTTATAAAATCATGGAATTAATGTAACGTATGGTATCGTCACAGTTCCCCATATGCACTGTGAGTACCAACTGGTGGTTGTAGTACAACTCACATTGAAACTACATTGTCTATAAACTTGTTCTCAATGCATTGGTAACATAGCGTAACATAACATCGTAAAAATCATAACATGTACACCCACCAGTATTAGGTGTCGTAACGTATGAATTCGCTCTGGCGTTCTTTAAAAAGAATTCGTTTGAAGTCTGTTGACTGTTCTTTTTCGACCCAAGGATTAGCACTCCTTATTTAATCACTCCAGAGTGGACGGAGGAGTTCCACTAGGATCCTTCCCCATCCTAGCCTATGGGGTCGTGATAAAATAATTTTCATGCAAAGGCTTTTGAAAAAGAATGATTTTTCATGCAATGCATATGAGTGGCACAACAATGATGTTTAAATGCAAACAATGATATGACAGTTCATGCAAAAATGATATTTATAAAAATGACATTTATCAATAATTCAAAAATAATCGATCAAGATGTAAGTTAGAGGCCAACTTACAGATTACTGGAGCTGTAAGCGAAGTACTGGCTGTGAGATAAATTATGCTAAGTTAGAATCTAGCTAACTTAAGAAAAATAAATAGTGACAAGAAAATGGAAATTACGAAGATGCCCTTAGACATTAAACCTTTGAAACTTTGATAACCTATCTCATGAAATGCATGGCGTGCACTCTAATCAATGCTTAAATAAACTCACTAATGATCCTTATGAATGCATGCAAAGCAAAAATCCTCAAATGAACATGCTCACTAAAATCCTCAATGACATGCTTAAAACCTAACTTTGAGCAAGTTCATCCCAACTCTTAGTCATGCCTAAATGAAATCCTCAAATGCTAACTAAACCTCAATGACGGATGGTATAATCCTATCACTAATATGATATTTATCATGCATTCTTCTTATCCCATTCTGAAGGCTTTCTAAATGCCCACATTTCAAGCATAAGTAAAATAAGCTAATTTCCTCAAATAAAGCATGATTAAAGGTTGAACCATACATGCGTTGATGATCAAAACAAGATAGAACTTAAAACTAGTCATGGCATATTTCTCATCTTAATCTAAACCTTCATAAATAATCCTATGATCAAACTATACCATAATTAATCATGCCATAGCTAATTCCCTAAAAAAATGCATTTAATCTTAACCCTATCCTAAATATGCAATTCGGCTACAAAGGATCCTCATGCTAAAATGACTACTAACTCCTTAAACATTAAAATAACAAGGAAACTAAGTTCAAGAGAGGGAATACTTACAAAGATCGGAGCCCTTGAAGCTTCCATGTGACGACCAAGACTTTCTAGGCTTTTGTGTAATTATTTTTTTTTTATCATAAGCCCATGAGAGTTTCGGCCTTTTTAAAGAAATTAGGGTTTTGAAGCAGCCCAATGGAATTAGGGCTCATGCCCAATTCAAGATTCTGTATACCACTTGTCATCCAATGGAGCTATGTATAGGACTTGATGAATCTAGACGGAAATAAGGGAAGAGAGGAGAGATGGATCTAAGGTTTGGCTTACACGCCTACCATAGGAAGATCAACCATTTTTCTTGCCATCTGTCATGCATGCATGAAGGAAGAAGCTTTGTGACACTTGTCACTATGGAAAAGAGGTTCTAGAAGGAAATGATTAGGTTATGAAATAGTGGAGCCTAGGGAAGGCCAAGAGGCCATGCAAAACAACCATGGAGAAAAGAGGATTTGCTTTTTGCCATGTGTCATACATGCAAAAAGGTAGGTAAAAAGGTTGTCTTGGGAAAGGGCAAATCAAGGTTTGGAAGAAGGCCTTACATGCCTAGGGTTCTAGAAGAAAAATTTTGTATAAGAACACCTTGAGGTGGACGGCTAGGGCAAGGTTTTTTGTGCAGAAAGGAACCAATCACATGCTTGTCCAAAAGTGTGGTGAAAGAGCATCATTTTGGCAGAAGAAGGAGGGTTCAGAAACCCACACACACACACACACACACACACTCCTCACATGCCACTTGGCACTCATGCACACATATAGGAGATTGAGGAAGATCTCTAGCTTGACAAAGACCATATAGCCACTAGATACATTGAATCAAGACATGCGATGAAGGGCAAAGGAGGAAGGAAGTTTTAGATTTTGAGGATGTAGGTACCACATGCCCAAAAGAAAATCCTATTGTGTTTCCAACACAATCAAATGATGAGATATGATGAAGCCATAGGGTGAGGCCACTTGGCAACCATGCACCCTTTTGAGTGTCTATAAAAAGGGAAGGAGCCGAAAACCCTAGGGCCTTTAGTCAGTTTGTGCATTGCTCTTGAGAGTTTCAGCCATCACCATTTCCTCCAACTTTCTATCACTTTCTCACTATCCAAACACTCTGCACCATACTTTCTTCTCACCCAAAGATCCTTTTGAGAATAAGCAAAGCAAGGAGATACTTTCAAGAGGAGAATCTGAAGGTATGAAGCCAATTTTTCTTTTGTTATACACACACACGCACGACTTCAAGGGAGTGAAGTTTCGGTTTAAGCAAAGTCCTTCTAGAAGTCGTGCTCACACAAACACACATACTCGAGCTAGAGGAATAAGCTCATGTTTTGAGAGGTTCAACTATATGAACTCATGTTTCTATGCACATGATTAGTTTAGGGTTTTCTTCAAGGAAAGGAGAAGCAACAAACATGATGTTTTTTAGATTAAAGACCATGGCTCTAGTGTCACTATGAATTAGGGTTTTGTTATAGATAAGTTTCAGACTCAAGGGAGGAGGGTCCGAATATTTGGAATATTTTTCCTGGAAAAAGATGTCAAGAGCACAACACTCAATCACACGGATTAGGGTTTCTCTTGAATGATGAACCTAACAAGTATTGTATGTAATGTTTCAGCTTGCTTGCCATATATATTTCGGATTTTTGTAAGTACACTTCTAACTTGTACTTAGATATTTTATGTATGTCTTGTGAATTTGTTAGTTGTTTAGTGTATGTGATTGTTCATGATATTGATGTTTCTTTCACATGATAGTATCTCTTAAAAGCGTGATTATCTAATGATTGGCCTATGGAATGTATGCATGCTATGAAAATAAAATATGATGTCATCTAGGGTTCGGACTTGCATAATATGGATTTGTTTATGGATGATTGATACATGACCGAATCTTGCATGAGACTAAGCTCAAGAAAATGTTCGTTTATGACCACTAGATGTTTCGGCCACCCATGAGTATTCTTGTTAAAGTTTGTATAATGCATTAGAAGATTCTAAGTTCATAAAATGTTGATTGGAATGATTGTTTTCAAGCTTAAATAGCGTCTGCTATTGCCATATATGAAGTATGATTATTTTGTGGATTTGTATGTTGTCCTTACATAGAACGTGTTCAGTGTTTGTCTTTTGGTTGATGTTCAATGCACTAGAATTGTTATAAAAGAACATGTTCGCATGTTCTAAGATTTTTAAGTCGTAATGCGAGATGTATTGGGATTGCATGTTTGAGTGTTACATAATCATGATGAAGCATTCGGCATTGGCATATCTCATGAAAGTTCTAAGTTTTATTGTCATGTCACATGCATTGGGAATGTGAAAATCTTTTGAAAAAAAAAGGGAAAAAGAGTCCTTTTGGTTAAAAGGTTTTATCACGACCCCAAAGGCTGGGACGGGGGAATGTCCTAGTGGAACTCCTCTGTCCTCTTAGGAGTATTTAAAATGCAGGGATACCCCTGGGTCGGCGAAGTACTGTCGGCAGATCTCGAATGGTTCCTAAAAAAAAAACATCGGAGCGGGGTCGCACCTAAAGCTCATGGGTGCACCTACGGTGAAGGTGAAAAGCGAACTGTCGTAATATGAAAGACAAGACGTACTCACCTTGGTCAAAGTAGCCAATGGTTGATGCGGTAATTAGTGGGGAGCACACGGTGCATAGGGGAGCCGTGAGGTATCCAATTATATGTTATAAGAAAAGAAAGGTCACGAGCTCATAAGTATGTTTAAGGAACAAGTATGAAATGAAGAAAGAATGTTTATGAAAGTAATGTTATGAAAGTCATGTTTTACACAACGATTTTTTTGAAAAGTCAAGTGCATAAGTAAAGTTCATGTCCATGCATTCATTGTCAAGTTTGCTTCCATATGCTTATGATATCTATTGCACGTTATTTATTTACTTACTGAGATTTCTCGAAATCTCACTGTTGTATTTACCCACTATCATTCCCCTACTCGGAATGATAGAAACTGTGACAGGTTTAGTCAATGCAGATGATGAAGCGCAAGAGGACAACACTTCCTTCGAAGAGGATTGTGCCTAAAATGGTCATATGCCCGTCAGAGCCTTCCATTTTGTATCCTCTCGAGTCGATTGATAAAATAATCACTGAGATACTTGAGGATATAGAAAAGTTTAGAAGATCCCACAATAGGGACAAGGACTGGGCTTTAGAGAAGAGAGTGAGGCTTGAACCTCACTGAAGATCAAGATCAATGTTATGGGACCACTTTTGGGAAATGACTCTTTGTTTAAGTTGGATGTTTTGGTCCCGTGTATTGGGAGTCTCTTTTGGAAACTTAAACACTCTTGATGAGTCTTATGGATTATGAAATTGGGATTTTATGTTCTTTGGTACCATGACTATTATTCCATTATTTGACCTAAGTTGACTTTCCGCAGCGATATACTACATACTGTTAGTTATCATTAGGTGCATTGCATCTTATCTGTCATGTACGAGGGGCAGGTAACCTTGGTGTTACATGTCCCAGCGTTTCAGTTTCTGCCAAATCTGAAGCGGGGGCTGGGGGTGCCACATTCCCACTCAAACTCTAGGAACACTCAAGAATACTCAAGAACACTCAAGAACACTTAGAGAGAAGAGAGGAAGTGAAGTGAAGTGTGGTGAAGAGGTGTGGCGCCTCCAAATCCCACTTGGGATTTGACGGAAACTAAAATGTCGAGACATGCAACACCAGGATTACCTGCCTCTCGTACATGACAGATAAGATGCAATGAACCTATTGATAGCTAACAATATGCAGTATATCGTAGCGGAAAGTCAACTTAAGTCAATTATAAGGAAATATAAATCATGGTACCAAAACATAAGATCCCAATACTTTTGCATAAAACACATAGTTGATATGAGTTTCTAAAGAACTCTCGAAACACGGGACCAAACATTTAAAAACTTAAACAGACGATCCTTGCCCAAAAGTGGAATGAGTTAGAACCAGGGTCCCATCCTTAAGCAGACTTAAGAATATTCCCCTAGACGAGCGACCATCTATCTACATGCAGCAAACTTAATAATGAATGCATGGACATGGACTTGTGCATATGCTCTTGACCTTTCAAAGACTTTGTATGAAAATATGACTTTCATAACCTTGACTTTTGAAAACATGCTTTCTTCATTTCATACTTATGAGCTCGTAACTTTTCTTGACTTATAACATATCATATCATAACATAATATTGGATACCATACGGCTCCTCTATACACCTGTGTTCCCCGCTAGTTACCGCATCAACCATTTGTCACTTTCACCAAGGTGACTACGTCTTGACTTTCATATATGGCAACTCGCATTTCACCTTCACCGTAGGTGCACCCACTACCTTTAGGTGCGATCCTGCTTTGGTATCCTTTTCTTTTAGGTACCATTCGAGATCCGCCGACAGTACTTCGTTGACCGGCGCCAAAATTTGATTATGCCCAAAGAATAACGAGGTAGTTGTAGCACAGCTTTGGGGTGTCGATTCCACAAAGAGACAAATTAAAAGAATTGTAGAAGGAACAAAGAAACTAAAGAAAGATATTAATGGAGAACAAAGATTAATTTTAAATACAAATTTAAGTGAAGCAAAGTGACTAACGGAAAAAGTTCTCAAATTTGACAAACAGTAAAGCGTCGGGAATCCCTTGCACAAATCCGGTATTTTAATTATTCTCAATTCATTGTTGATGTTTTCTTCTCCAAATAATCATAGAATTTATTCTGTTTATGGATTCAGTCATGCTTTTCTATTGAATGGATTAGTTCGTTGATTATGTTTGGATCGATTATTTATCTATATTGATCCAATTCTTTGCTGCAATATTGCTTCCAGAGTATATTGTTGTCGTTGGATTTTCTCAATAGTGATAATAATGTACGTATTTTAAAAGTGGTGAATGATTTGGGGTATCCCTCCATTTTAAACACTCCTGAGAGGGTAGAGGAGTTCCACTAGGACATTCGCTCATCCCAGCATTTGGGGTCGTGATAAAAACTTTACTTTTTAAAAAGACTATTTTCCTTTCATAAATGGTTTTCACAATCCCAATGCATATGACATGACAATGGACCTTAGAACTTTCATGAGACACATGAAATACCACGATGTTTCATCATAACCATGAATGTCGAAATGTTCATCATAAAATAAGGCATCCATACATGCAATGCATATCTCGTTAGAGCTTGAAAATATTAGAACATGCGAACATGTTCCCTTATAACAATCCAAGGCATACGAACCAATCAAAAGCATACATTTCAATCATCATTATGTAAGGCCCAAACACATAGGACCCTAACCTAACCAAATATCATTCGTAACACCTCAATCTTAAGACTCTAATGATCATGCTTCATTCAAGGGGTTAGCCGAAACCTCTTATCTTAGTAGACATGCATTTCAATTACTTATCATGAACTTGGAATCTTCTAATGTATTGAACATAAATTAATAAATAATTTCTCATAGGTGGCCGAAACCTTTCCTTGTGGTTATGGACAATATTTTCTTGAGTTTAGTCCCATACTAAAACATTTGAGTGACAACCATTCATGCATAGACAAACATAGTAGAAACTGAACCCTAACATGGCATTCTTACCCCCTTTTTCATATCATACGCATCTCCCTTAAACCATTTCCATCATGCTTTAAAATAACCTTAACAAAGAAGTTCATAACACATGAAAGAACATTAAGTTCCAAACAATCATACAAAAACCGAATCAACCAACAAGTTCACAACCATATACATTAAATATCCAAGTACAAGTTAGAGGTATACTTACAAAAATCCAAAATGTATTTTTATAACAGAAAGCTGAAAAATCATATACAATACTAGTTAGAATCCTTGCCCAAGAAAAACCCTAACCAAGTGTTCATGTGTAGTATTTCTTACACATTTTTCTTTCCAACAAAACCAAGTTTTCGAACCCTTCCCTCTTTGAATCCAAAACTTGCCTTCAATATAAACCCTAGCTACTACTTACTAATGCTGTGACCCACTTTCCTCAAACATGAACTTTCTTCTTCTAGCTCAAGTGTGTATGTGTGAGAGCATAAGTTCTAGATGAACTTGACTCAAAACCGAGACCTCTCTTCTTCGAAGCCGTGCGTGTGTGTATGGGTAACAAAAGAGAAGTTGGTTTCATACCTTCTAGGTATTCTTCTTGCAAGTGTCCCTTCACTTTGCTTACTCTCAATGGGTTATTTGGATGGTGAGAAAGTGATGGAAACTTAGAAGAAAAGGGGTTGCTCGAAACTTATAAGAGCAAAACACAAAGATGGCCAAAAGGGTTATAGGGTTTTCGGCTCTTCCCTTTTTATAAACACTCAAGGGCTTTCTGGCATGAAGCAAGCTTATGCATGATTGCCAAGTGGCTTGTAGCCCAACTACCTTCTCCTCTAGTTCGTCATTAGCTCAAGTTGGAAACCCTAAAATATCTTCTAGCATGTGGCGTCCACCTCTCGCCAACCGAACCTCACTTCCTCTTTTGCCCTCTCTTTTCTTGACTTGATTCAATGTATCTTATGGCTAAAGGGTCTTTTACTAAACTTTAATTTTCCTCTATCTCTTACAAATGTGCATGTGTGGCAAGTGGAATGTGGAGTGTGTGTGTATCAATTGCATGGACTGTCGAAACCCTACACTTCCCTAGAAGATTTGCTTTTCACCACACTTTTAGACACACAAGTGATTGGTCCTTTTTGGCACAAAGACCCTTGCCCTAGCCGTCCACTTCAAGGGATTACCTACACAAAACATCCTTCTAGAAGCCTTGGGCGTGTAGCCTCCCTCAAAGCTTGATCTTGCTCCTTCCCAAGAAAACCTTTTTACCTACCTTCATGCATTGAAGACACTTGGCAAAAAGCAACCTTTTTGCTCCCCCATTGTTGCCGTCCATGACCTTTGGCCTTTCTTAGTTCCACTTTCCCATATTCCTAATCATTTCCTTCTAGGTTCCTTCCCCATAGTGACATGTGTCAAAGGCTTCCTTCCACAAGCAAAGATCTTCTTGCATGCGTAAAACATGGCAAAAAGGTGCTAGATTTTCCTATGATAGGCTTGTAAGCCAAAATCTAGCTCATTCTCACCTCTTTCTCCTTATTTTCATCTAGATTCATCAAGCCCTATACATAACCTGATTGGATGTCAAACACCATGCATAAACCTCAAGTTGTGCGTGAGCCCTAATTTCATTGGGCTTTAAAATCCCTAATTTTGCTACAAGGGCCGAAACTCTCTTGGGCTTTCTAAAAAAAATAATTTTATACAAAAGCCTAGAAAATCTTGGTCGTCACAAGAGGGGTGTATATATAGCCATGGAGATGAGGGTGGCGTTGGGCATGGGTGCTTCCTCATTGGGCAGTTGGCTGGTGGTTCATGATGCCTCTCAAGCTTAGCTCCTCCATGTAGGTTGGCATGATGGTGTCTAGGTTGTAAGAGAATCAACCAAAGGGGGAGAGAGATAGAGAGTTGCTGTGTGGGTGATGAGAGAGGAAAGATAGTGTAATTAATACTAGGGTTTAAGCCCTTAATGATCGGTGGTTAGGGTTAGGGCAAGGGTTAGCAATTTTGTCTTCTTCTTTTGTCTTACTCCCTTGGTTACTAGTGGCTAGACAAAGTGTAATCAAGTGCCTCTATGGTGGCTCAAACGGTGGTGATTGGGCGGTTGAGAGGTGGCCTAAAATAGAAAAAATAAAATAAATAGAAAAATAAAATACATATGGGTTGGCCGAAATACCCAAGGGAAAAATCGGCATTTTAAAAATATTTAGGATTTTTTTCACAGATAATTAATGGAACTAAAGATAGAATCATCCTTGAAAATAATCTAGGCTAAGAGTATTTTGGTCCATTGAACACAAAATACATATGGTTGCCAAATCAAACAGTTTTAGGGTTTGACATGCCACCACACAAAATGACATGGACTAAGGCTCAATAAAAATGCAAGTATGGCTAATGAATGCTAGAAATGGATGATCAAAGAAGGAAAATTTAAATCAAAGCTCAAAGAAAAAGATCGAACTATGCTTGCCTATCGAAAGTCAGTATCCTTCTAAGTAAGCGAGCTATCCTTCTAAAATGTAGGGTTAACCTAAGAGTTAACCTAATGGGGTAGGCAAGTGGGGTGTTACATTCTCCCCCCCTTAAAACAAGATGTCATCCTCGAAATTGGAGTCTTAGTAAAACAAAGCAAACAAGCCTCAAACACAAAGTCAAACAAGACTCACCAACTGCACTAAGACATGGGGTTCGATGGGGGTCTATCAGGATCCTCATCAGACACCTCATCCTGGGAATGATAATAATACTCGTTGTCATTCGAATCATAAAAAGCATTGACACGTTCTTCATGAAACCTCCACTAGTTAACTCATCACTCTCTAACCAGGGCTCACCCTCCTCGCGGAATCGTATACGATCCACTGAAGAGTCAAAAAGACCAGAAGAGTAATCAACTAGAGGCTCAAGGTTAGGTGGCTCTTGCTTAGCTTGCAGCTGCTCAGTAACACGACTCCACTCTGGCTGATCTAGCACTGCTAGTGGGAGATTCTAAGGCGTCTCCTAAACCAAATTACGGTTGACACATCCATATATCTAATGGGATCGAGGGGCTAATGCTCCTCGTGGGGTAGGGCTCTCCTAGTACGGATGTTGCCTTTTCCATCATGATCAAGAACATGAGTTCTATGATACTCCAACCTCTCCAGTGTCTCTCTCATGTGCTCTAGTCATTTACGCCATCTCTCAGCCATAAGCCTTCGGAGTCTACTAGGGGTCATATATGCTCGTCGTGCAACTCTGTCTCGTCCGGCCATGGTGTAAATGTAAATGATGAGAGAAATTGTTGGTCATAGGGTGAAATGATATGGATGCCATGCGTGCATGAATGGATGCGAATTTCATGATGATGCGAATGATGCAATGCAATGCAATTCACATACTAAATAAGTAAGGGTATTTGTTTCTCATCTCCTCCTTCTTTTCCCACATAGCTTCCTTGATATCGTGAGTTCACCAAAGAACCTTAACTAACGGAATTTTCCGATTCTAAAGTTCCTTGTCCTTCCAATCAATGATCAGAATAGGAATTTCTTCGTAGGTCAGGTCAGGTTGTGGCAAAATTTCCTTCGTATCCACAATCACAGTCATCGGTTTCGCAAAACTCTTCTTAAGAGAAGATGCATGAAATACGTTATGAATTCCTTGGAATTCAACGGGAAGATTAGAGCCTGTAAGCAACCACTCCTATTCTTTCTACCTTCTTCCTAACTTCTACCCACTTAGGATCTTCCATCTGCTGCTTCCTTATTTCATTCCACATAGCAGGTACAATTTCTTGTATTGTAGCGAGAGATATGTCCTGAGGAAAGTCCTTAATCAACAAGTTCCTCATGTTGTGCAGAAGTGATCCTTCTTCTAGTTTGGGATCATCACTATGATACTTTCGACTTAACGCATCAACTACTACGTTAGCCTTACAAGGGTGATACTTGATCTCACACTGATAGTCGCTAATAGTCTCTAGCCACCTCCTGCCTCATATTCAAGTTCTGCTGACTAAACAAATACTTGAGACTCTTATGATCCGTGTAGACCTCACTCGTTACTTCATACAAATAATGCCTCCAAATCTTCAGGACAAAGATTACAGCAGTTAGCTCCAAGTCATGAGTGGGGACAGATGTAAAGCTAAGCAAATTGCTTCTGCTCCAAGAACAGAAGACTATGTTGGTTGTAAGAGATGTGAATCCTCCTGTCCAACAGATTACTTGAGTGTTCGAGTTTATTTATGGCATGAAACAACTCGAAGCATTGGCCTAGCTTATTGATCCCTTTCCCAAATCCCGCCTGAATATATTTATTTTTTTTTTTACCGACAAAAATCCCCCTACTTGAAAAAAAATATATATTGGATTTTTCGAGCACGGATTTTTCTGGTCCAAGTGTATCTTGTTTTTACTACGAATTATTTTCCTTGGTTAACAATAGTGGTAGTTTTGCCAATATTTGCGGGGTAATTTTGCTTGTAATTCTTCAGTTGCCATGACGCGTAGGCGACCACTCGCTCATCTTGCATTAGTACGCATCCGAGTCCTAACTTAGACGCATCACTAAATACAACGGAAGGCCTATGGGGTTCAGGTAAAACTAGTATTGTGTGGTCGTGAGCCTTTCCTTCAGCTCCACAAAACTAAACTCACACTCCTCCGACCAAATATACTTAACGTTCTTCCTAGTCAGGGCAGTAAGGGGTCCTGATAACTTAGAAAACCCTTGAATGAAACGCCGATAATAGCCAGCTAAACCAAGAAAGCTTTTAATCCCATGCACACTAGTCAGACGTTTCCAATCTACCACAGCTTTCACCTTATTAGGTTCTACTGATACTCCTTCACTAGAGATCACATGCCCTAAAAATTCACCTCTTTAAGCCAAAATTCACACTTACTGAACTTGGCATACAACCTATGTTCTCTTAGCCTTTCCAAAGCTAAACGGAGATGCTATCTATGCTCTCCTTCGCTTTTAAAGTAGATCAATATATCATCAATGAATAGACTACAAAGTTATCCATATAGGGTCTGAATACTCGGTTCATCATATCCATAAATGCGGCAGGGGCATTCGTTAAACCAAAGGGCTGACCAAAAATTCGTAGTGCCTATATCTAGTCCGAAATGCTGTTCTATGAATATCCTGATCCCTAATCTTAAGTTGATGATACCCCAACCTTAAGTCTATGCTTGAGAACAATGATGCTCCTTGCAATTGATCTAATAGGTCATCAATACGTGGTAACGGGTGGGTACTTGTTCTTCACCGTTACTTTGTTTAATTCCCTATAATCAATGCACATCCTTAAAGATACATCCGTCTTCTTCACAAATAGGACAGGTGCACCCCAAGGTGATGAACTATCTGCTCCTTCAACTCATTAGCTCTAAAGGGGCCATACGATAGGGTGCCTTATGGATAGAGGTAGTAGCATGTTCTAATTCTATAATGAATTCTATCTCTCTATCGGGGGGTAATCCAAGTAAATCTTCTAAGAAGACCTTTGAATACTCTTCAACTACAGGTATCCCCTGCATCTCCTTACAACTACTACTACTACTTTCGTCTAGTACAAAGGCTAAATAGGCAGTGGCACCATCGGCGATGAACCTCCTATTTTGCAAAGCCAAAATTAACAAGGGGTAGCTTTCACTAACCCTCCTGTACA
Source organism: Juglans mandshurica (assembly GCA_022457165.1). Lineage (NCBI taxonomy): Eukaryota > Viridiplantae > Streptophyta > Magnoliopsida > Fagales > Juglandaceae > Juglans > Juglans mandshurica. The sequence continues at coordinate 22,770,754 of CM039624.1, read as the reverse complement.
ACAGATCTGCCTATCTACGAGTGATTCAAAGGTGATCTCCTCTTTCCTACAATCTATCCTAGCAAGATGCTTGGACAATTAGTCCATTCCTAATATAATATCGAACCCTAATACATCAAAGACGATAAAGTCGGCTTCCATCAGTACTCCTACTAACTTTAGCGGGCAACTTCTCACATCAAGGTTACAAGCGATTGAGTGTCCATCAGGAAACAATACTCCTACAGCTTGAGGTAATGTCTTGGTCGGCAGGTTACACATGCATGTAAATATTGCAGACAGAAAAGACATCGTAGCATTGGAGTCAAAGAAAGTATAGATCGTATACTCGTATAACGCGACTTTACCTAACGCGTAATCACTAACTACTTAGCAGTTATAACAAGTAACTACCTACTAAAGAGGGGCACTTAATGTAACACCTCACTTAATTAACCTTTGATTAACCCTTAAGTACTCTAGATTAGGTTTTTAATTATGTGTTAATCACTTCCATTAAGGTGGATAGTGGGATTAGCATTAATGTTGGTACTTAGTGTTAATGAACTAAGGATTAGAGAGGCAAGCCCATTAGTAATTTTGGTGAGGCTTTTTAGGACCCAAGTGCATTCATGGGCCTAGCCCAAGAAAAACCTTGAACCAAGCCCTTAGGAAATCAAGGCTAGTCTTGACCCAAGAATAGGAAGGCATAAGGCCTTTGGTGTAGATTGGACCCTTGGCCCTTTTCAAGCCCATATGGCCCAAAGCCATGTTTGGACTCATTTTACCATTCAAAGACCAGAAGCCCAATACACCATATGTAACAGCCCGCTAGAAATTCATTAGTGGAATTTCTATTGACTTTAGGAATCTCGCGAAAACCCCAAAAGTTTTTACGAATCGACCAATCGCTCAGGTTTTAATCTGTTAACATAGTCAGTGTTTTCACTCACTACGGTGCTAGAAATGAGTTTTATTTATTTGAGATAATTAGAAGTGTCAGAATGCGTTATGGTCTACGCCATTAGACTCAGTTGATTATTTAGGATTTTATGGCGCAATAGCCTATTTTCATAATTCCGGACGAAACGCGTGTTTGAAACTATGAAATTATTTTTAGGGGTACTTCGAGGTTGAATTTCGGTAAAATATTTTCACTGTAGGTTACTATGAATATTTAGGAATTTTTAATGCTAAGTTTATGATTCACTTTTTCGAAGTGAATAGTAACCCTGAGTAAGCGCACCAATTGCAGTGCTTCAAAATCATAGTGTGGAATGTCCAAATTAGATTAGAGAAGTTTTATTTGGACACTTGGCAAGATCCTAGCCACAATTAGTGAATAATATTAGACACTTGGCACCTTGAGGAGCATTTGATGGATTTGAAGGAATCACCACTTAAGCAAAACTTTGTTTCATCTGCTCAGCCAAATTGTGCCAGACCAAATAGGGTCTCAATCCTAGTGAAACCCTAAATGGTGGAAATCCAATTGAAAGCCCAAAAGCATGGTAGAAATCGAAACCCTAAACGGTTTCCCCAAAACCCTAATGTTGGCCTCTAAACCTTTTCTAATCCGATTTCTATCATTGTGTTTAATCACTTGATTAAATCACTTCCACATGCTATTAATCCTTCAAATTTGAGTTAGAACATCATTATCCAACCTGGTTAACCTTGAAAAATTGATTGGGCCAAGTGATATTGGATTTGGGCTTGATAGCAACCCAAACTCTCTTTAAACCCCAAAATTTAGGCCCATTCGGTTTAGGACCATTAAGGCCCACGAAATTGGTCACCATAGGATTGCTTCATGGCTAAGTTTTGTACCCCCACTTGGCTGGCCAGATCTTTACAAAGAAGGACCTAGAAGGTTCTTGAAGTACAAAGCTAAAGGGCCACCTCACTCTTTCACTCTTACACTCCACCTTGAGAAAAGATCTTGGATTGTTTTTTATGAGAAGAAAAGGCCAACACTCAACCTTTCCTTCAGTCCTACCACTTTCCATAACTTGTGTAAGTTGCTCTCCAGTCCACTTCCCACGAAAAGCAACTCTCCTTTACACTTTTCCTCCATAGAACACAAAAGACACTCTCGGACAGTTTTTCTTACCTCTTTTGAACGCCTGTTTCGAAGCTTTTGTAATCGTTCCATTTTGAGATCATTTGATTGGTAAAATGTTGTTTATACCCCAGAAATGTCATTTTGGGCGATAAACTGGAGAGTGTGTTATATTTTGGAGTTTTTGACCAAGCTAATGAATATATCTTGGCCCGAAATTTTTATGGAGTACTGTTAACATGTGTATATGATTATTGGTGAAGGATTTGTTGCATGATTAAAAGTTTTGGTGAAATATTTTCTTAGGTCAAGAAACTTAGAAACTGGAAAAGGAAAAACAGTTTCTGTTTTGAGAAAGTTTAAATCTTTTATGGTTTAATCTTATTCCAATGGCTTTGATATTTTTATTGGAAGATCCTAAGCCTCTTATATACATGTTAGAATGTTATTTTGTAGATATTTGATATTAGTTTCGAAGATAGAAAATTTTATGCAAGGAGATATTCTATTAGGCCAAAGTGAGGATGTTCTTGGCTAAATTTATGTTTTGGTTGATGTTTAACCATGTGATTTTGAGTTTGATGCTTGGATTTGTTTTAGGACACCTTTTTAAACCATGTGATATTTTGGTTTGAAGATCACATCTTTATAAGTCATGGATCAAGAGGTTGATCAAAACAAGTTAGAAACAAAAATCTGTTTTGAACTTAGAAGAGAAACCAAAAAGTTCAAGTATGGTTTTAGTGATTTTGATGACTTTTGTTCATGATTCAAAACATGATTATTCTTAGGAATATGTTATGAGTATAGTAGAAGAAAATTTTTGGTTTAATCATGAGTTTTGAAATTTGAAGGAATTACAACAAAAATCAAAGAAAATAGCCTTTGTAAGTTTCGGCCCCATAGAGTTTTAATGGTTGGGTTTAGTTTTAAATTTTTCTGAATTGATATTTGAGCTTAGAACAAAATTTACATAAGGTATGTATATTTTGGTATTTTTGGAGTTAGGATGCAAAATCCTTAAGTTAGGGGTAAAATGGTCATTTTCCCACATGTAGAGGGTAAAATGGTAATTTTACTCTAAGTTGATATTTTTCCATATTCCTAATTGTTAGTGATTAAGTTCTAATTTTTAGAAATCACTAATTTCAGTTTCTCGTGATCGCACTTGAGTTTTGTCACGAAGCGCGAAGATCGAGGTAAGTTAACTTTTAACTTACTATCAGTTTAATGTATATGAGTGATAAGTAAGGGAACTAAAGTCTATGTAAGCATGTTATCACATGTACCATGCCAGATCATTACATATTTATCTGTTACACAGAATTTATTCTGTCATGAATTATTCATCTGTTACACAAGATATTTAGTCACGTATTGCTATACATTGCAAGTATGTCATGTTAAGTTAAGTATGCCATATGTTACATGTATTTCATGTCACGTAATATTCACTGTCACATGTTACGTCATGTTAAGAAATGTTGTCTGTTACATGGTATGCTATGTTACGAAACGTTGCCTGTTACATGTATGCCATGTTATGGTATATTGTCTGTTATATTTATGTCTCAAAGTACGTCATGTCTGTCGTCTTACGTTCATGTCACGTTATGCTACGTCAGGACTTCTGTCTTTTATGTCACGTTCATGTTACATCACGTTATGAAATGACATGTATGCCAGTTAAGTTATTCATGTCAATCACGACCCTAAGCGCTAGGATGGGATAATATCCTAGTGGAACTCCTTTGTTCATGCTGGAGTGTCTAAATAGGTGTGAAATTCCCTGGGTTGGCGAAGTATAGTCAACAGGTTGCGAATGGGGCCTAATTAGCTGGTCACCGGAGCGCGCCAGACACTAACGCCGATGGTGCCACTCTTTATGTTACGTGTGTCCACAGCAAGTGTGGCACAAACAAATAAGTCATGAGGCCACAACAACTGTGGAGCATGAAGTATGGGGCCACAACAACTGTGGAGCATACACTACGTGAGACACAGGAATTGTGACACGTAGAATACGTGGGGCCACAACAACTGTGGAGTATGTATTAACGCACTCACAGCTGGTATAGAAACCTGATGTGATACGGTAATCGGCAGGGACACATGGCTCAAGGGGACCTGTGTAGCACCCATATGGTCACTTTAATGATTAAGTCTATTGAATAAAATTCCAAGTTCAAGTCATGTTTCATGTTATGTTATGTTCAAGTTTACGTTCACGCAATCATGGTAGTCCCATGAGACAAGAATATGTTTCAAGTTCATGTTATGTTATGTTCACGTTCACATTATGTTCCAAGTTCACATTTATGTTATGTCAGGCTCAGGTTTATGTTATGTTCATGTTCATGTTCAAATTATGCATGTTCACGTTCATGCTAAGTTTCAAGTCCATGTTATGTTTTAAGGTCACGCTCATGCTATGTTTCAAGTCCATGTTATGTTTTAAGTTCATGTACATGTCATGTCACGTCAAGTTAAGTTTAAGTTCCAGTTCAAGTTATGTCAACTCATGCCATGTTATGTCAAGTTACGTAATGCTTATTATTTCATGCCATGCTATGTCAAGTTACGTTATGCTTATTATTTCATGCCATGTTATGCCAGGATATGTTATGTTTTCTATTGATTTGATTATGCATTCATGCTTTTACTGCCATGCATGCATCATTAACCTGTGTGGAAGTTTCCTGTTAACTTGCTGAGATTTGTAATCAAATCTCATTGTGGTAGTCCCAACTACCATTCCCCCTGAATGGTAGATCTTATTACAGGACCTGAAGGAGAATCGAGAATCGACCAATTGGAAACGGTCGACTAAGCGACGATGCGACGTAGGTGTTAGTACAGTAGTTACCTCAAATTACTACTTGTATTTGTAGAGTTCAATCTCAAGCACTCTTTTGATCACAATCATTTTGGACTAGTGTTGTGATATAAGTTTTTAAGTATGTCATTATGTATGAAGTATGTTTTAAGTATTTGAGATATTTCAGTTTGGTGCATAGTATTGCTAAAGAAAAAAATTATCCGCTGTGAATATTGCATAATGCTAGATGCATGTTAGGAATATTGCATCTTATATGTCATGAACGGGGGCAGGTAACCTTGTGTTGCATGTCTCGATGCTTCAAATGTCCGTCCAATCCCAAGCGAAATTTGGGGGCATCACACCATACCATTGGTTTCCTTAAGCCCAAATCACACTCAAAGTATCCAAATTAAGTTTTGAAAATTGGCTAAGGTCATTAACCATCATACTTGAGGTTAGTGCACTTTAAGCCATGCTTTGAAGCTTAATCACGCTTAATCTTATCTTAAACTTCTTAATTCAATTTTTGTTGACTTAATACTCCCTTAAACCATGATTAGACCATGTTCATACCCTAGCTAAACTATCCCACATGTCATTAAGAAAAGTGACACAAGAAGCCCAAACCATGCTTCAATCGGTTTTGTGCATTGCCCTTTGTAATGCTTGGACATTTTTGCTCTTGGGCCCAACATTTTTGTGGTTTTTCCTCAAGGGTAATATGGTCCTTAAACACCTCATGAGACCCACCCAAACTCATTTTAAGCCTTGGACCAAATTGGTTGCATCAACCAACTCAAAGACCCAAATCGAGTGCACCGTGGTCTAATTTTTGTAGGGACCAATTGAATTGAATTTGAACCAGCCTCCTGCCATGGTTTGCACTGCCACCCCACGCCACCTCCTACTCCACCCAATCACCAAGAAGTCCCATGATAATCATGAAGAGTTTTGGCTCATTTTGGCTGCCCAAAAACATCCAAAACCGAACTGATTTTCGGCCACCACAAAACCACCTCCACGACTTGAAGTCATCTACAGGACCCTGGCAGCTAGTACGGAGATAAAATGATGGTGGTTTAGGGCACTATTTCATTCTGCACAAGTGACCTAAGCTCAAGCAAGTAAATCTGAAAATTTTCCATATTTGAGCACCACCCACTTCACCCAATCACCAAGTACCCAAGCCAACGTCCCTCACCCCTTGGCCACCTATAAATACACCCATCCCCTTCTTATTTCATACACACCATAGTTCAAAGCATCCTCTTGAGCCTTGAGCGCATTTCCCCCACTTAGAGATCGAAAGAGTGCAAACCGAGTGAGTTTTGGTGAGTTCTTGAGTGTTCTTTTGTAAAGCTGTCTAGAGAGCTTGGAAGACTACGAAATTTTGTAATTTTTCTTCCTTTTCATCTTACCTACCATTTCAAGCTTTGTTTCCAAGTGTTGGTACGAAATTTGGTTGAGTTTTCAGAAGGTTATGATGCTTAATGCAAAACCAGGTCAATTAAAATAAGGTTTGAATGATTGAATGTTTTTAATTGGAAATTTAGCTATGACATGTCCTAAGCATGATTTGATATGATCTAACATTTTCCTAACATGATTATGGAAGGTAAAATTTGTGATTAGAAACATGCCATGATAGGTTTTAAATCTATCTTGTTTTAATTATCAAGCATGAATCGGTTTTAAGCATATTGGTGATTAAGGATTTCTTAGCTTTGCTTAAGTGTTGGGATGAACTTGATTACTCAAGTATTAGACTTCATAATGTCCCTAAAGATGTTAGTGATCATTAATGAATAAATAAAATCTCATATGTATGCATTCATAGGGATCAATAGTTGAAAATACACATAGGCATCAACTAGGATACAAGCCACTGGTTGGAACTAATTGAACAATTTTCACTTTGAATTTTCAAAATCCAAGGGAATAGAAGGTTTTAGAATGCCAAAAATATGAAGTCCATGAAATTTGGTTAAATTTGGAGTTCGTTTGCAATTAGTGAAAATTTAGGGCCTAAATGGCAATTTTTGAAAGTCTAGGGGTGTTTTTGTAAATACCTAATTTTTGATGCCTTTGATTTTGAACCTATCCATAAGAGTATTAACCCTAACTTAGTATACACACAATTTACGCTGCTACAATGCTAGTTTCAAATTTCTCCGGAAGTTTGTAAGTTGGCCTCTAACTTACACCTTGATAAATTATTTATGAATTATTGATAAATGTTCATTCATATATTTCAATTATCATTTTGAGCAAAAAATATCATTTTATATGATATATTGAGTGCATACTTACAGGACATGTGGTATTTTCACCATTTTTAGCATATTGCATATAAATGTCATATTTCATGAAAGCTACATATACACTTGTCATGAAAAACATTTTCCAAAATATTGCATGAAAATCATTTTATCACGACTCCAAAGGCTAAGATGGGAAATTATCCTGGTGGAACTCCTATGTCCACTCTGAAGTGTTTAATAATGGAGTGGTAACCCCCGGGTTGACAAAGAACATTCAACAAGCTTCGAATGGGTTCTTTTAAAAGAACGCTGGAGTGAAGTCAACATGTTATGACACCTAACGCTGGTGGGTGTACACGTTATAATTTATATGATGTTATGTTATTTTTGAATGCATTGAGAAAGAGTCTATAGACAATATAGTTTCAATGTAACTTATACTACGATCATCAGCAGGTACTCACAATGCATATGGGGAACTGTGACATTACCACAAGTTATGTTATTAATTAAGATAATGATGTAAGTCTATGATGATGAAATTACTTACTGAGTAAAAATCCGTATCTCCATATTTTTAAAATTTGTTGAGGAATTCGGATGGGAGACATGCATATTGATTTTATGCATCTCATGCATTGCATAATTATCATTTTTCATGAGTGATTTATCTTTGTGCCAGTTAGTTGTTTAACTTACTGAGATTTCAAGTAAATCTCACCCTTTTATGGCACCACTATCATTCCACTCAGAATGATAGAAGTTGTGTCAGGAATTGACTAGGATGAGATTGATGGTGCACTAGATTCGCATGATTGAGGGGGAGTTGGATCTGGAGAGGAAGTTGGACTTAATTTTGATATTCATAGCCCAAGTCCTTTATGTTTTAGATCGCATGAAGAGTATGATATGACTTTGTATGTAAGTCTATGCTACTTTAGTATTTTGAACATGATGATTATCTAATGAAGTTGGGATGTTTTAGTTATTCTGGCATATTTTTGACCTTCACCTTTTATTTTCGCTACAATTATTGCATACTGCTAGTTGCATACTAGGATGCATTGCATATTAACTGTCATGAACGGGGGTATTGTGTTGCATGTCTCGATGCTCTAAGTCTCCGTTCCATCCCAAGCAGGGATTGGGGGCGTCACAGCGGTGGTATTAGAGCAGTTTGTCTCTGGGTAAACCCACATGTTCTTAGGAACCTTATGCCAGAATATAGGTTTGAATCATTAGTCTTGTATAGGCTTAAATCCTACAGTTAGAGCTCGGTCTGATATGCGAATATCGTAGGATTCGGAAGGATTATGACGAGATGACACGTGGCTGACAAGAGAGGAATGCTAATGGATGTAACATCCATAGAGATCAGGATCATTTAAAAATGAAGCAGCAGTAGGAAGTAATCTTGAGGCAGAACTAGCAACGCCCGCTGATTGAGAATAGAGGGTGCTCCTACAAGAAGTTCCAAATGTATATAGATACCCTAATTTCATGGGAACTGAGGGACCCATGAGAGCTAACAAGTGGCTATTAAATCTCGACAAGACCTTCGAGATCAGGGGTTGTACTGAGGAACAGAAGGTACAGTACGCGGGGTACCTGCTTGTTAGGGACCTCGGTCTAGTCCCTAAACATTGTGTTCTCCTCGCCTTGGTTCTCCTTGCTATGACTGATTGCCTAAGACCTCAAGCTTGGCCTTTGCTCAATAATGGCACGTAGGATGGAAATGATGAGTTCCTAGGTTGATGAAGGTATGGTGTGTAGTGGTAAAATGGTGATGATGATGAGTTCAGTCGATCTAAGAGATGAATAAGGGTGTTTGATCCTAAGTGGAATGGCTAGAAGGTTGCCCTTGATGTTAGGGCCACTTGGAAGATGATTAGGGTTGATATGGTGAAATGTAGCTAGGGTTTTGTGTGGTGGCTAAGGATAATTTCGAGATTGGAAGAGATGGACTAGGGTTGGAGTCTAGGATGAGATGCTAGGGCTTTGAGAATGATGTGGATGAGTTGAGGCTAGGGTTGGCCGACTTTGGATTAGTCTAGGGTTGCTCCTTGACTTTAGGGATTGATTAAAGATAAGATGAAGATAGTATTTGGATTTGGTAAGTGGATGAAGATGGGTGGTGTTTGAATGAGTCTAAGGTTGTTCCTAGAGTTTAGGAATTTGAATTTGAATTTGAATATGGTAAGAGGATTTGGATATGGCAAGATGTTGGGAGTCTTGGGTTGACTAGGTGTATTGAAGAAGTTGAGAGATTTAAGGGATAGAGGGAGTGATTGAAATGAGTCAACTTTCCTAAAATTAAGGAAGTTGCCAAGTTAGGACTCTTGAGGGATGGTTAGGGTTTATGGATATGATGGAGGCTAGGTATGGTAAGTGACTATTATGGAAAGATGGAGGCAATATGGATTGGCTAGGTCAATGGATTGGATGAAGGGTAAATATGGGATGTGGACATCTAGGGCAAACACTATAGTGGTCGAATTATAATGTATGGATGGATTGAATGGATGCTAGGGAATTTATGGAGGAACACTATGGATGAACACGCATGCACATTCAAGAAAACAATGGTGAGTAACTTCAACACCAATTCTAGAATGCACAAAGATGAATTGACTCAACAAAGAATATGAAGACTCTCTTTATGGTTTAAAATGATATTTTGATATGCAAGAAAATATAGATGAACAAGCTAGGAAAAATAAGAACAATGAAGAACACAAAGATAGCAAAAGATAAACCAATCAACTTTGATTCACGAATTGTACAAAGATGAAAGGAAATCTCATATATTGATAGATAAGCTATTCAACACCTATTCACAAATTGCAAGGTGATGAATCAAGGATAGATAAGTGGACAACACCTATTCACGAATTGCAAAATGAAGATCCTCTACTATGGTTTCACGAATGTCCTCCAAGTGCCAAGCATTGAATGATGATCTCAAGAACAATAATCTACCCACTTAGGGAATTTGCGAAAAGTTCAAAAGATGTAAACTAAATGCCTAAGCATCCTATTTATAGAGCTTACAAAGTGGAAACCCTAATTGGTCCCTTGATAAATAAAATAAATAAATAAGTGATAGTGGCGGCATTGGCCCTTGGTGGCCTAAGCTGACCCATGGCGGGCAAGTGGGAAAATGTGAGCCATGTTCTAATTGACCCGTGCCATTCTTGCAATCTTCCTAGGGCATGCACTAGACCCCTAGGGAAGTCCTCCAAGGATGGGCTTGTCCCCAAAAGTGGCCCACTCTCGACTACCCATGCATGCCTAGGACCATGTCCTAGGGCAGTTTTTAATGGGGTCTTATCACTGCTGCAGGGTGAAGCTAGAATTTGGTGGGACACCAAGAGGCAACTTCTGATTAGAGAATTGAGAAATATCACCATTTTGACCTAGGAGAGGTTTAAGGAGGAATTTGACAATCGTTTCTTGCCAGAGTCAATGAAGACTCAGAAGGCCCAAGACTTTGCCACGTTGGTACAAGGCGATCTCACTGTTGAGTAGTACGCTGTGAAGTTTATGGAGCTGGAAAGGTTTGCCCCACACTTGATTGCTACTGAGAAAATGCAAGCCCAGAAGTTTCATGCAGGGCTGAATCCTAGAATTCGCAGTTATGTGGCTAGATTTTGCATCCACAATTTCCAAGAGTTGGTTAATATGGCTGCAATAGCGGAGGCGGAACAGCAAAGTGTGATAGCTCAGATCAACCTCGAGAGAAAGAGGGCTTCTACCTTCACTGTTGGCGGGAATAATGCTAAGAGGAGGATTATTCAACGAGCTAACAAGGGAAAAGGCGTTATAATAGCTCCACCTGTCACCTGCAAGAAATGTGGAAACCACAGTGGTGAATGTCGTGTGGGCCTAGGAGTGTGCTACCAATGAGGACAGTCGAGGCATATGATCCGGGAATGCCCACAGAATGTTCAAGGAGGAAAGAAGATTCCTAACAAACGGCCCAATCAGAGGCCACCTGCTCAAGCCAGCATTTATGCCATCACTCCTAGTGATATCAGCGAGAAAATCCCCGAGGACGAGGAAACAAACGTTATCACTGGTATTTTCCTTCAATACCCGTCTTTAGAAATTAGTGTTTTAAATAGCTGCTTAGTGCTTAGTAGTTGATTACACCTTAGGAGAAATCGCGTTATACGAATATGAGACTTGCTCTTTATTTGACTCTGGCACCACGAAATTGTCTGTATCCACGACGGCATATGTGTACTTGCCGACTTAGACACTACCTCAAGCTGTAGTAGTGTCGATTCTCGGCGGAAGCACGATCACCTGCACCCGTGTGTTGAAGAGATGTCTTTTGACCCTAAAGGGAAGATTGATGGACGCTAACCTGATCGTCTTCGATCAACTAGGGTTCGATGTTATTCTAGGGATGGACTGGCTGTCCAAAGACTGTGTTATTATAGATTGTCGAAATAAGGAGATAATCTTCGATTCACCCGACGGTAGACATATTCATCATACAAGAGGGACGGTGAAGGCTTCCCCCTCTCTGATTTCAGCTTTGCAGGCAAGGAACTGCATCGCTAATGGTGCCACGGCCTATTTAGACCTCATAACGGAGAGTTGTGGTGTGATGATAAGGAGATACGAGTGATACTTGTAGTTGAGGAATACCCTGAGGTTTTCACTAATGATCTACCCGGACTACCCCCCAATAGAGAAATCAAGTTCACCATAGGAACTAGAACCCACAGTGACCCCTGTCCATAAAACCCCTTACCGTATGGCCCCTCTAGAACTAAAGGAGCTAAAAGAGCAAATAGAAGAGCTACAGGAGAAGGGCTTTATTCGACCTTGTTCATCACCTTGGGGAGCGCCAGTTCTACTTGTTAAGAAGAAGGATGGATCATTGAGGATGTGCATTGACTATAGGGAATTGAACAAAGTAACGGTGAAGAACATGTACCCGTTACCACGTATCAATGACCTACTAGATCAATTGCAAGAAGTATCGGTGTTCTCTACAATAGACTTAAGGTCTGGTTATCATCAGCTCAAGATTAGGGAGAAGGATGTCCCCAAGACGACATTTCGAACCAGATACGGACATTACAAATTCTTAGTAATGTCCTTAGTCTAACCAATGCCCCGGCCGCCTTCATGGATATGATGAACAGAGCATTCAGACCATATCTGGATAGCTTTGTTATTGTATTGATCGATGATATGTTGATTTATTCAAGCAACAAAGAAGATCACAAGCAGCATCTCCGTTTAGCATTGGAAAAGTTGAAGGAAAACCATCTGTATGCCAAATTCTATAAGTGCGACTTTTGGCAAGGAGGAAAAATTTTTAGGGCATGTGATTTCAAGTCAAGGAGAATCAGTCGATCCCAGCAAAATTGAAGTTGTAGTAAGCTGGAAGTGACTGACGAATGTGCACGAAATTCAGAGTTTTCTGGGATTAGCTGGTTACTATCGGCGATTCGTGGAGGGATTCCCTAAAGATGTCAGGACCCCTCACTGCCCTAACTAAGAAGAATGCTTGCTATCTTTGGATGGAGAAGTGTGAGCAGAGTTTTGTGGAACTTAAGGAAAGGCTCACAACTGCGCCGGTACTAGCCCTACCTGAACCTCATAAACCCTATGTAGTATTTAGTGACGCATCCAAATCAGGACTTGGGTGTGTGCTCATCCAAGAAGAACGAGTTGTCGCCTATGCTTCACGACAATTGAAGAACCATGAGCAGAACTACCCCACCCATGACCTGGAGTTAGTCGCTATAGTTTTCGCCTTAAAGATATGGAGGCATTATTTATATGGCGCAAAGTGTGAAATCTACACCGATCACCAGAGCCTCAAGTACTTGTTTAGTCAGCAGAATTTGAATATGAGGCAGAGAAGATGGTTAGAAACTATTAGTGACTACCAATGTGAGATTAAGTATCACCCTAGCAAAGCTAATATAGTGGTAGATGTGCTAAGTCGAAAGACACGAAGGGATAATTCCACAGGTCTTGCCTCGGAAGTAGAGTCCCTTCTGCATAGTATGAGAATGTTGTTGATTAAGGATCTTCCTGCCGAAGTATCCCTAACCGCAGTATAAGAAATTGTACCAATGGAATGGGAAGAAGTGAAGAAGCATCAGATGGAGGATCCCAAATAGGTAGAAATTCGATGGAATAGAGAAGAAGGAAGGACCCGTAGGTTTCACCCTAAAATATGATGGGTTGCTATACTACAAAGACTGGAAAGTTATCCCAGCTGATCAAGAGATTAGGGATAAGATACTGAGGGAAGCACATCAGACTCCATACATAGCCCACCCAGGGAGCACCAAAATGTATCGAGATTTGAAGCAATACTTTTGGTGGAAAGGATTAAACAAGGACGTAGCGGATTATGTTAATAGATGCTCGATTTGTAGAACGGTCAAGGCAGAGCATCAGAGACCTGCTGGAGATTTATAGCCACTCCCAATCCCAGAATGGAAATGGGAGGACATATCCATAGATTGTGTAATTGGATTACCAAGGACCTCAAAGGGAAACAACTCTATTTGAGTCGTGGTCGACGAAAAGTGCCCACTTTTTGGCAATTAAGAATACCGACCCCATGGAGAAGTTGACTCGGCTGTTTGTTGCTGAAATAGTGCAATTACATGGAGTCCCAAGGACGATTGTATCTAATTGGGATACACGTTTCACTTCTCATTTTTCGCAAAGCCTTTAGGACGGTCTAGGCACAAGGTTGAAGTTTAGTAATGCCTATCACCTCAGACTGATGGATAGACTGAACGGGCGATTCAGACCCTAGAGCACATGCTATGAGCTTGTGTTTTGCAAGAGAACGATGAATGGGAGAAGCTCTTGCCACTAATAGGATTTGCCTACAATAATAGCTTCCAAGCCACCATCCAAATGGCACCCTATGAAGCATTATACGGAAGGAAGTGTAGATATCCCTTATACTGGGACGAAGTAGGAGAAGGAAGGATCTATGGTACTAAGATTCTTCAAGAGATGAAGGATCAAATCTGCCAAATAAGGGAAAAGATGAAGGCTGCCCAGGATAGGCAAAAGAGATATGTTGATCGTCGAAGAAGGACCCTCGAGTTTGAAGTTGGCGACTGGGTCTATCTTTAAGTATCGCCCATGAAAGGAGTCTTTTGGTTTGGAAAGAAAGGTAAGTTAAGTCCAAGATACGTAGGACAATATGAGATTCTGGAGAAAGTAGGAGCAGTCGCTTACAGGCTGGATCTTCCCACTGAATTCTAAGGAATCCACAATGTTTTCCATGTATCTTCTCTCAAGAAGAGTTTCGAAAAGCAAATCCCAACCGTTGTTGACACGAGAGATATTTCACTTCAGCCCAACCTAACCTACGAGGAAGTTCCAATTGAGATCACTAATTGGAAGGATAAGGAACTACGGAATCGTAAAATCCCCTTGGTTAAGGTTTTGTGGCGAAATCAAGATGTTGAATAGGCCACATGGGAAAAAGAAGCTGACATGAGAAGCAAATACCCTTATTTTTTTGGCATCGCATCATGGCATTCGCATTCATGCATGGCATCCCCTGGCATTTCACCTATATGATCCACATCCTTTCACATCATTTTCAGTTGCAAAATGGTCGGTGACGACAGGACCATCCGTCATATGTATATGACTCGCAGCCGACACATTATGGGCTCAGCAGGAGAGGTTAGAGCATCAGAGGACTCATATCCTCGACTATGATAGGAGAGGACACATCCATTTGAGGAGAGCACAGCTACACGAGGAGCGTCAGCCTTATAACCCTATTCATTGGATGGGAGAGACTAGGGCTAGATGGCTCAAACGACGTATGAGATTGGCTCTCTTAGTAGCTGTAGACCAGCAAGAGTCGAGTAGGACGGAAGAGTAGTGACAGTACGAGTAGGACTCACTCATTCCCGACCCTAGTCCCCTCGACACATCGGATGCATCTAACTCTTCTCCGAGTCGCACTCACTTTCGAGAGGAGGGAGACCCCTGGCTTGAGGACAAGGAGTTTAGGTTGTGGACAACACCAAGAGAGGGTTAACACCTTTTATGATTCAGAGGAGGATGAATACTACTACCACACCTAGAACTAGGTGTCCGAGGATAGCGATGGGAGACCCCCATCGAGCCCCGAGCTATAGCGCGATTGGTGAGTCAACACTCTTACCCATTGCATGTTTTAATTGAACCTGATTTCGAGGATGAAATCTTGTTTTAAGGGGGGGGAGGATGTAACAACCCGCTTAATTAACCCTTGATTAACCCTCAAGTACTCTAGATTAGGCTTTTAATTATGGGTTAATCACTTTCATTAAGGTTGATAGTGGAATCAACAGTAATGTTGGTACATAGTGTTAATGAACTAAGGATTAGAAAGGCAAACCCATTAGTAATTTTAGTGAGGCTTTTAGGACCCAAGTGCATTCATGGGCCTACCCCAAGAAAAACCTTGAACCAAGTCCTTAGGAAATCAAGGCTAGTCTTGACCCAAGTATAGGAAAGCATAAGGCCTTTGGTGTAGATTGGACCCTTGGCCTTTTCCAAGCCCATATGGCCCAAAGCCATGTTTGGACTCATTTTATCATTCAAAGACCAAAGGCCCAATACACCATACCATTGGTTTCCTTAAGCCCAAATCACACTCAAAGTACCCAAATTAAGTTTTGAAAATTGGCTAAGGCCATTAACCATCATATTTGAGATTAGTGCACTTAAAACTATGCTTTGAAGCTTAATCATGCTTAATCTTTTCCTAAACTTTTTAATTCAAATTTTCTTGACATAAAACTCCCTTAAACCATGATTATACCATGTTAATAACCTAGCTAAACCATCCCACATGTCATTAAGAAAAATGACATAACAAGCCCAAACTATGCTTCAATTGGTTTTGTGCATTGCCTTTTGTAATGCTTGGACAGTTTTGCCCTTGGGCCCAACATTTTTGTAGTTTTTCCTCAACGGTAATATGATCCTTAAACACCTCATGAGACCCTCCCAAACTCAGTTTGAGCCTTGGACGAAATTGGTTGTAGCAACGAACTCAAAGAACCAAACCGGGCGCACCTTGGTCTAGTTTGTGTAGGAACCATTTGGATTGAATTTGAACCAGCCTCCTGCCATGGTTTGCACCATCTCCTCATGCCACCTCCTTCTCCACTCAATCACCAAGAAGTCCCATGACCATCATGAAGGATTTTGACTCATTTTGGCTGCCCAAAAACATCCAAAACCAAACTGATTTTCTGCCACCGCAAAACCACCTCCATCCACCTGTTTTCAAGGGTGGTATGAGAGATCTTCTGCCACCCAAATGATGCCCCACAACCTGGAGTCATCTACAGGACCCTTGCAGCTAATATAGACATGTGACCTAAGCTCATGCAGGCAAATCTGGAAATTGTTCAGATTTGAGCACCTCCCACTTCACCCAATCACCAAGCACCCAAGCCGATGACCCTCACCCCTTGGCCACCTATAAATACTTCCCTCCCCTTCTCATTTCACCCACACCACAGATCCAAGCATCCTCTTGAGCCTTGAGAGCATTTCTCCCTCTTAGAGATCAAAATAGTACAAACCGAGTGAGTTTTGGTGAGTTCTTGAGTTTTCTTTTGTAAGGTAGTCTAGAGAGCTTAGAAGACCACGAAATTTTATAATTTTTCTTCCTTTTCATCTTGAGTTTTCTTTTGTAAGTGTTGGTACGAAATTTGGTTGAATTTTGAGAAGGTTATGATGCTTAATGCAAAACCGGGTCAATTAAAAGAAGGTTTGAATGATTGAATGTTTTTAATTGGAAAGTTAGCTATGACATGTCCTAAGCATGATTTGATATGATCTAACATTGTCCTAACATGATTATGGAAGGTTAAATTTGTGATTAGAAGCATGCCATGATAGGTTTTAAATCTATCTTGTTTTGATTATCAAGCATGAATCGGTTTTAAGCATTTTGGTGATTAAGGATTTCTTAGCTTTGATTAAGTGTTGGTGATCATTAATGATTAAAGAAAATCTCATATGCATGCGTTCATAGGGATCAATAGTTGAAAATACACAAAGGCATCAACTAGGATGCATGCCACTAGTTGGAACTAATTGAACAATTTATACTTTGAATTTTATAAATCCAAGGGCATAGATGGTTTTAGAATGCCAAAAATATAAAGTCCATGAAATTGGGTTAAATTTGGAGTTCATTTACAATTAGTGAAAATTTAGGGCCTAAATGGCAATGTTTAAAAGTCTAGGGGTATTTTTGTAAATACATAATTTTTGAAGCCTTTGATTTTGCACCTATCCATAAGAGTATTAACCTTAACTTTGTATACACACAAGTTACGCAGCTACAACGCTAATTTCGAATTTCTCCGAAAGTTTGTAAGTTGGATTCTAACTTACACCTTGATAAATTATTTATGAATCATTGATAAATGTTCATTCATATATTTCAATTATCATTTTGAGCATAAAATATCATGTTATATGATACATTGAGTGCATACTTACAGGACATGTGATATTTTCACCATTTTTAGTATATTACACATAAATGTCATTTTTCATGAAAGTTGCTACATATTCTCATGTCATGAAAATATTTTCTAAAATATTGGAGTGGTAACCCCCGGGTTGACGAAGAACAGTCAACAGGTGTAACACCCCGTTCCCGGAGGTCCGGAAAGTTAACTCTTAATACCTCAAATCAACTTAAATAGTACAACTATAAAATCCAAAAAATCCAATAAAAATATTAATCAATTTAATGAATCCAAATATCTAAGTTCCTCCATGGGGACAATAAAGAAAATCTCAATAACATAAATTAAAAACTTTCTAAAACTCGAAATTATCCTTAACTCATCAAATCAAAATATCTGAAACATAAATTCAGTTTACTAACTACGACTCTCAAATAAACACTTGTACCCTCGGGCACATATTCCACTCTGATCATCACACCTGTTAAAACTTTCTACTTTTGTTCTCCAGCTGAACCATCAAAATTATCTGAAAAATATATAGAGATAAGGGGTGAGTTATCAACAACTCAGCAAGCAGAGGACATATACTAGTGTGTAAACATGAGCATTTACAGAGTTCATAATGCAGAACAAAAATATTTTCTTTCAGAATGCAGAATCAGAATAATGTTTTCAAAATGCAGTGTCAGAACATGTTATCAAAAATATCAGAGAGAAAGTTCACAAAATATTTATAGTCAAAATATCTTTGGCATAGCATAAACTGAAACATCACATTTTATCTTATCATATCAGAACAAATACCATGTTTAACCCCCGTGGTAGAGTTGTGCAAACCCCGGTAGCTAACCGGGCAAAAACAGAATGTGAATCTTCCCCTTATTCATTCTCGGAGCCCCGAGTGTGCACATAGGAAAGACCACGCAAAAAACCACTTTGTTTCCAAAGTAGGTGCACCAGAAACAGAAAAGTTGGTACCAACCTGAACAGAGGCCACAGTTTTACACCAGTGGTGAGGTCAGAACAGAACAGAAACAGACACAGAATGTTATGCCAGAGGTTTTCAGAAATCACATCAGATTATATCAGAGTACAAAAAATCTTCAGAACAGAACAAAAATCATATCACAACATAATTTATGCACAAATTTCATATTCGCTCACTTTTTCAAAGTTCAGAACCGAATGTCAGAAATAAGCTCATGTCTTCACCAATTATGACAAAAATATACTTTCTTCTTAAACAGAATCATATGAGTAATGCTGAACAAATAACTGAGGTCGTTCAAATTTATTTTCATAACCAAATATGTATATTTTCCAAAAATCAACCTCAGCTCATTTTATTTTAGTGCAAAGTCTAGCATAGGAATCCCGCTTACCTGGACTTTCTAGCTTTTCAGAAATTTCCTCAAAATGTCGAACAATAATGAATCGTCACCTATAAATAATCAAATAATTCTCATAAATTTTCAATTAATCTCATATTTCGATATTCAATCCTACGTTTCTAAAATAACCTATAAAAATCCTCAAAACCTAAAATCTCAAAACATCACTTTTGATTTAATAACTATGACAAAAACATTTAAAAGTTAGACCTATTTATTAATGAAAACAACTTATGAAGTTTAATACTGAGTAATATAATTATCCCAAAATATTTTAAAAATAAACCATAACTATTATTAAATAGACTAAAATATATCTAAAATGTAGAAATAACATTACACCAATATTATTTACTCTTAAACTAAACCTTTACTTAATAACATGTTAAAATACTTAAGCGATTTAAGGTAAGTACAAGTAAAAATTTCGTTAAATAATAATAAACAAATAACTTTAATCGTAATTTAAATGTTTAAAAGAAAAATACAAAATTACTAAAATAACTTGCTACCAAACGTACAGTTGAAAATCCTATTAATTTCTGTAAAATTTTCTTATACCACCCGTATAAACCACGAAAAAAAAAACAGACTTAACATAACAACAAAAATATCAACTTGAACACATTCAATAATAAGGGTAAAGCTATAATTCCTTATTCAAATACTACGCAAAAATATAAGTTACGTAGGCTAGAAACGCTTTCATGTAGTCTCGGTGCAAATATCAGAGAGAACAGGGGCGCGAGGTACTCACTGCGAAGGGAGGAGCTACGCGCGACGGCAAAGAAGGTGACGGTGGTGTGTCACTGAGAGAGAGAGAGAGAGATAGCTCGGCGTGAAAGAGGACAAAAACTCATCGTGGGGCAGCGAGGCTTGCGACGGTATGGGGGCTGGGCGTCGACTTGGCAGTGTCTGAAGGTGGAGGCTTGTCCTCCAGCGTCTTTTGATGGCAGTGGCGTAGAAGTTGAGGGGGCTGACGACGTGGCTCACGATGGCAATGCTTCCCCTGTTTCGGCGTGTAAAAACAGAGTCCTTCACGTCCCAAAGCGTATCAGTGGCTTGGTGCAGAGGTGCAGGGCAGAGCAGCGGCAAACATGGTGGTTTCCATCGTGCAGGATGTGATTCGAGTGTTTTAGGCTGGGCTCGGTCATGGCAGTGGCTAGGATGCTGCGCGGTTGTCTTCGCGTTGCACTACGGTGCAGTGGGTGATCTGTGCAGCGGCGCCATGGGTTATACCGTGCTGCGATATGAGCTTGGCTGGTTTGGGGTAGTGGTTCAGGTGCTGCACAACTAGGCTATGGGGAAGGGCTCACGGTGAAGGAGGCTGAGGCGTGGAAAAGAAGAAGCGGCACTCTAGGTTTTTATTGAGGGTGAAGAACGGGCAAATAAATAGATGAAAGGATGACCAAAAAAATAAAAAATAAAATAAAACCCTCGAGAGCCGAGAGAGAGACGTGCGTGCGGATGTGTCGTGTGTGTGCATGGAGTGGATGAGAGGAAATCTTATGGGGAGTTAAGAAATAAAGACCAAAGAGAAGAAAACAAAATAAAACATGCGGGAAAAAAAATAAACGTGTGAAGAATAGTAAAATGATATAGAATAAACTAAAACAAAATAAATAAAAATAAATAAATAAATAAATGAGCTTGATTGGGTTCGGGTCTTACAACAGGCTTCGAATGGGTCTTTTTAAAGAATGTTGGAGCGAAGTCAACATGTTATGACACCTAACGCTGGTGGGTGTACACGTTATAATTTTTATGATGTTATGTTATTTACTAATACATTGAGAACGAGTCTATAGATAATATAGTTTCAACGTAACTTATACTATGGTCACTGGCAGGTACTCACAGTGCATATGAGAAACTATGACAGTACCACACGTTATGTTATTAATTAAGATAATGATGTAAGTCTATGATGATGAAAGTTTATGATGAAATTTTTATGTCTTTTAAAAAATGATGACAAAATTACTTAGTAAAAATCCGTGTCTCCATATTTTTAAAAGATGTTGAGGAATTCGGATGGGAGACATGCGTACTGATTTTCTGCATCTCATGTGTTGCATAATTATTATTTTTCATGAGTGATTTATCTTTGTGTCAGTTAGTTGTTTAACTTGCTGAGATTTCGAGTAAATCTTAACCTTTTATGGGACCACTATCATTCCACTCGGAATGATAGAAGTTGTGTCAGGGATCGACCAAGACGAAATTGATGGAGCACTGGATTCACATGATTGAGGAGGAGCCGGATATGGAAAGGAAGCTAGACTTAATTTTGATGTTCATAGCCCAAGTCCTTTATGCTTTAGATCGCATGAAGAGAATGATATGATTTGGTATATAAGTCTATGCTACTTTAGTATTTTGAACATGATGATTATCTAATGAAGTTGAGATGTTTTAGTTATTCTGGCATATTTTTCACCTTAACCTTTTATTGATTATTGCCCACTGCTAGTCGCATACTAGGGTGCATTGCATATTAACTGTCATGAACGGGGGTATGTAACCTTGTGTTGCAAGTCCCGACACTCTAAGTCTCCGTTCCATACCAAGCGGGGATTAGGGGCATCACTTTTAAGGAAAAATACCAGTGATGACTCCCGCTTCTTCATCACTGAAGATTCCTCGCTAATCTCTCCATCCAAACCATGATCCTACTCATGATGAACGTTGGATCCTTTGGGGTTCCTTTCCCTTCTTTCACATGCCATCCTGACAAGTACGTGTGTCAGATCCAAGTATTTACTTCATGATTCAAGCCTACCCGATCTAAAATCAAAACTTATATTTTGGAATATACCTAAGGACATATGGGTTTTCCTAGAGACGTAATTGCTCTGATACCACCCTGTGATGCCCCCAACCTCTGCTTGGGATGTAATGGAGACTTAAAGTGGCGGGACATACAATACAAGGTTACATACCCCCGTAACTAATAGCTAATATGCAATGCATCCAAGAAATGCAACTAATAGTATACAATAATCACAGCGAAAAACAAGGGTGATAATGAACTTAATCCAGAATAACTAAATCAACCCAACAATATAGATTAAACCATAAGTTTCAAAACATCAGGTAGCTTAGTCTTAGTACAAAATATCATGTTCTCCAAAAGGATCTAAACCAATTGCTTCATGCATTCTATAGCACGAAGAGTTAGGCCTAGAAATATTAGAATAAGATCAAGTCTCATGTCGACGACTAGTTCCTCGTCAATCCTCTTGATCCGCTGGTCCATTGGGTCCATCTGCATCTACAACTTCTATGAAATGATATTGCGTCCACAAGGGATGAGATTCACTTGAAATCTCAGTAAGTTAAACAACCAACGTGCACAAAGATACACTATGCATGAAGAATGATAAACATGAAATGCATAGAAATGCAGAAAAATTGTATTCATCTCTCATTGAAATTTCTCAAGAAAATAGATTTCAGATGAACATTTTCTTACAGAGAACATAATTTCACTTTCGTCATAAAAAATTAGTGTTTCCCTATAAAATCATGGAATTAACGTAATGTATGATATCGTCACAATTTTCTATATGCAATGTGAATAGCTGCCGGTGACCATAGTACAACTCACGTTGAAACTATATTGTCTATATATTCGATCTCAATGCATTGGTAATATAACATAACATAACATCGTAAAAATGATAACATGTACACCCACCAGAATTAGGTGTCGTAACAAATCACTTCGCTCCAGCATTCTTTTAAAAGAATCCATTCGAAGTCTATTGATTGTTCTTCGTCAACCTAGGGGTTAGCACTCCATATTTAATCACTCCATAGTGGATAGAGGAGTTCCACTAGGATACTTCCTCATCCTAGCCTATGGGGTCGTGATAAAATAATTTTCATGCAAAGGCTTTCGGAAAATAATGATTTTTCATGAAATGCATATGAGTGGCATAAAAATGATGTTTGAATGCAAACAATGATATGAAAGTTCATGCAAAAATAACAGTTATAAAAATAACATTTATCATTTATCATAAATAATTGACCAAGGTGTAAGTTAGATGTTAACTTACAGACTATTGGAGCTGTAAGTGAAATACTGGTTGTGAAATAAATAATGTTAAGTTAGAATCTAACTAACTTAAGGAAAATAACTAGTGACATGAAAAGGGAAATTACGAAGATGCCCTTAGACGTCTAAATGATGCATGCTATCCAAACATTTGAAGCTTCGATAATCAATCTCATGAAATGCATGCCGTGCACTCTAGTCAATGCCTAAATAAACTCACTAATGATCCTTATGAATGCATGCGAAGCAAAAATCCTCAAGGAACATGCTCACTAAAATCCTCAATGACATGCTGAAAACCTAACTTTGAGCAAGTTCATTCCAACACTTAGTCTTGCCTAAATGAAATCCTCAAATGCTAACTAAACCTCAATGATGCATGGTATGATCCTATCACTGACATGATAATTATCATGCATTCCTCTTATCCCAATCAGAAGGCTTTCTAAATGCTCACATTTCAGGCCTAAGTAAAATAAGCTAATTTCCTCAAATGAAGCATGATTAAAAATCGAACCATACATGATTTGATGATCAAAACAAGATAGAACTTAAAACTAGTCATATCATTTTTTTTTCCATCTAAATCTAAGCCTTTATAAAGAATCCTATGATCAAATTATACCATAATTAATCATGCCATAGCTAATTTCCTCAAAAAATGCAGTAATCTTTACCCTATCCTAAATATGCAATTCGGCTACAAAGGATCCTCATGCTAAAATGACTACGAACACCTTAAACATAAAAATAACAAGGAAACTAAGATCAAGAGAGGGAATACTCACAAAGATTGGAGCCCTTGAAGCTTCCCACTCAAATTCTAGCAACACTCAAGGACACTCAAGAACACATGGAGAGAAGAGAGGAAGTGAAGTGTTGTGAGAAAGAAGTGAGGTGAAGAGGGGTTTATATAGCCATGGAGATGAGGGTGGCATTGGGCATGGGTGCTTCCTCATTTGGCGGTTTGGGTGGTGGCTCATGATGCCTCTCAAGCTAAGCTTCTCCATGTAAGTTGGCATGATGGTGTCTAGGTCGTAAGAGAATCAGAGATAGTTTCCATGTGGGTGATGAGAGAGAAAAGGTGGTGTAATTAATACTAGGGTTTAAGCCTTTACAGACCAATGGTTAGGGTTAGGGCAAGGGTTAGCAATTTTGTCTTATTCTCTTGTCTCACTCCCTTGGTTTCTAGTGGCTAGGCAAAGTGTAATCAAGTGCCCTCTATGGTGGCTCAAACGGTGGTGATTGGGTGGTTGAAAGGTGGCCTAAAATAGAAAACATAAAAGAAAATAAATCGAAAAATAAAATACATAAGGGTTGGCCGAAATTCCCATGGGCAAAATTGTCATTTTGAAAATATTTAGGGTTTCGGCTAGAGTTTTTCCACAATCAACCGTAAGAACATTTTTCACAGATAATTCATGGAACTAAAGACAAAATTATCCTTGAAAATAATCTAGACTAAGGGAATTTTGGTCCATTGAACACAAAATATATATGGTTGCCAAATGAAACGGTTTTAGGGTTTGACATGTCACCACACAAAATGACATGTACTAAGGCTCAATAAAAATGCAAGTATGGCTAATGAATGCTAGAAATGGATGATCAAAGAAGGAAAATTTGAATCAAAGCTCAATGAAAGAAATTGAATTACGCTTGCCTAATGAAAGTCAATATTCTTCTAAGTAAGCAAGTTATCCTTCTAAAATCTAGGGTTAACCTAAGCGTTAACCTAATGGGGTAAGGAAGTGGGGTGTTACACTCCTCACTATGGGCAAGTGTCGTGTGATGGAGGTGGTTGGGAAGGTGAGTGGCATGTTGGCTGAGTGGCTTTTGGCCTCCCCTAGGTGATCCTATTGGCAGTCCCAATGGCTTGGCGCTAGAGTAGGCATGCAAGCCCTTTTGATTTTCTATAACCATAAGCTTCTCTCCTCTTAGCCCACTATCATGTCCAGATACATTAAGCTGTGCATGCGCGACAAGTGGCACAAGCCACATGGTGTTGGGTGTGACCTATGGTTCTTTAGGGCTTTTGGGCTTAAACCCACCTAGTTGGCTGAAAACCCAAGGGCTTAAGTGGCCCTTCTCTTGGGCTTTGGATGCCTAATATTGAGGTGTGATTGCCCAAGTTTCATATAGGCTTGGCCTTTAGAAATGTTCTAGGTTGCCATGGTATTTTAGGAGCCTTAGTTACTTTGAAAGGCCTTAGAAGCCATTGATGTAGTAATTTAAGCCCAAGAGAACAGTGGCTCTAGTTTACCATAGAATTTCGGCCTTATTGGGAATTTAGGTCCAATGTTTTAGGCCCATGATCCAATTCTAAATTTGCTAAGTGTTATGTGACCCAAGAATGTTATACTTTGAACCTAGTCTTGAAAGTGGGCTAAAGGGAAAAAGAGGTGTAGGAAAGTACCAAGATGGGCTTACATGCCCAGCCCATTGCTTTTTGTCCAAGAATCAAGTTCCAAGGTAGGTTTCTTGGAAAGGGAAGCCTAAGAAAGTAAAATGACATCTTTCTAGAAGCTTTGCATAGGAAACTAAGGGAGGCCTTTGGGATTTCGAATTTTGTAGGTTTTGCCATGTGTCAAGTTTGCACCAAGTTTCTAGAAGACTTTTGGGATGAGACTTTTATATCAAGGACAAGTTTGCCCCAAGCGTTTTCAGCTAGCATGCCTCCAAGCATTTCCATTTGTTTGCCACTTGTCACTTAGTGTATTTTGGACCAATGAAATGTGAGGGGTCACCTAGTGAATGAACTTTGGGAAGATGAAGCAACACCTTGGGAATGGAAAGTGAGAGGGACGGCTAGGGCTACGCCCAATGCCACTTGTCTTCCATGCCAAGAGTCTTTGGTTGGGAATAGGAAATGTCATGCATGGTTTTACCAAGTTACCCCTTGAGAAAATGTTGACTTGTTAAAGGGAAGGAAGGGCATAAGAGGGAAATGAGATTTTTGGCTAAGGAGGGAAGCCCACACGCCACCTCCAAGAATGCCCATTCCCAATGCAATCTAAGTGGGGAACTCTAAGAGGTTTTTAGTGTTTGAGAGAGGAAGAAGAAGAAACTTTGCCACTTGTCTCATATGCAAGGGTTTTGATTCAAACAAGGAGGGAAGTGAAGGGTCTCTATATAAAGAGAAGGGTTCACGCCTGGGAGGCTTTTCCTTTGCCATTTGTTGGATTTTGCATGAGTTCCCACTCTCTCCACACAATTCTCTCATGCTCCTTTGAAAGTTCTCCTATTTTCTTGTGTTTTCTCACCAACCAAACAAGGAAGATCCTTGCAAGAGAACGATTTTGGCTACCCAAGGATTTGTAAGGTAAGATTCAGTTCTCCTAAATCTTGCTCATACACGAATCTTTTCTCAGTCCGAAAATGAGATTCAAATCTCATTATGCTTTGAGAAATGATAGAACACACACTTTCTACTATTTTTCTTGGAAATGATTTAGGGTTTCTAAGAGAAACCCTTGAGGCCGATTAGTGAAGGGGGGAATTTATCTTCCATGTTTCGACCATCACATGTATTCTTGGCTATCTTAGGTTTTGTTTTATCTTATGTGTGGAATGAAGAGGGTTTTAACCTAATAACCCTAGAAGTCGAAGGGTTTAAGACCAAGTGATGCCCTAGAAACACACACACGCACTTAAGAACATGAGATAGGATTTTAGATGCTCTTTCTAATATGGTATGTTCGGATTTACAGCATGCTAGTGTTTCTTTACAAGGATTTTGTAAGTATACACTCAACCTACTCTTGGTTAATACTTGCATATGATTGTGTAAATCTTTTCATTACCATGTTGGTCTTGGTTGCTATTTCTTGATTGCTTATTTGATTACATTAATATGATCTTATATCAATCTATGGAAGGAATTATATGCTTTGAAATTGTGATGAATATGCCATGAAATACTTGTATATGTTTCGGTTTTCACATGTTTAAAAATGGTGGAATATGTATCATGATATTTTGGCCATACCATGTCTTGAATGATTCGGATCTTAGTCAAATGTTATGATTTCATGCATTGTTTCTCTATGCTTCTCTATGCTTTGATCCCTATGTTATTTGCTTGAAGTTTGGAACATGTTTATGTGATAAATCTTCATGTTTTTATGCCTATGAGTTTCAACCTAAGCAAGTTTTTATGGTTCTATGTACATGATTTGATATCTATCATGGTTTATGTGATCATGCTATGAAATGAATATGTTATGCTTGGTTGTTTCATGCACGGCATTTCATATGTCATATGTCAAGTATAAGTAAGCATGTTTAAGTCTCATGTCACATGCATTTGGGGGAAGAAGTGCTTCCAAAGAAGTGTTTTCAAGAAGTGTTTTCAAAGAAAAAGTTTTATCACGACCCCCAGTGCTAGGGTGGGGGAATGTCCTAGTGGAACTCCTCTGTCTACTCTGGGGTGCTTAAGAATGGAGAGGTAACCCTTGGGTCGACGAAGAATAGTCGACGAGCCTCGAATGGATTCTTTTTAGAGAATGTCGGAGCGAGGAAGCACCCAACGCTAATGGGTGCATAAGGCATGTAACTCGACGAAGTAAAGTCGAGTTAATATGATACTCTGTTTATGACATATTCATCATGGTGTACGGACCGTTGATGGTGTGGTAACTAGCAGGAACACACAATGCAAGGAGGGGAGCCGTGTTGTGTCCACCCTCTGAACAAGTATAAGAGCTCATATGATAAGGATCACTCGATGAAAATCTTGTGATATGTTCTGATAAGGCAAGTTTCGAATAAGATCATGTGAATAAGAAGTTAAGAAGTTTTTATGAAAAGTTTATGTCTCTGTTACAAGTCATTTGTAAATGGTCAAGTGCATAAGTCAAGTTCTCGTTAAGGCACAAGTCAAGTACATGTCCATGCACGCATATCATGATGTACTTTTTGTATGCTTGTATTAACTGTGGTATGTTGTGTGATTACATGCTGAGATTTCTCGAAATCTCATTGTGATAGTTTCCACTACCATTCCCCAACCGGAATGGTAGAAGTTGTAACAAGTTTAGTAAGAAGCAACGATGACCAATAGGAAGAGAACGGCACCTCCAGAGAGGATTGTGCCTAAAATGGCCATGGATCAGCCCGAGCCTTCCCTCTTGGAGCGACTCGAGGCCATTGATCAAGAGATCACAGGTATACTTGAATTCATCGCCGAGTTCAAGCGGCATAACAACTGTGACAAGCATAAGGCTTTAGAGAAGCGCGTGAAGCCCGAGTCTTCTTGAAGAGTACTGGCGTTTAAGTATTTTGTGGACTTATGTTTCTTTTGTGGGAATCCCGTGTTTTGGGAATTTTAAAATTATGCTTCATGCTTTTTGGGATTTATGCCTTTAAGGCCTATGTTTATGTTTTGGACAATGGTTTGGGTTATGATATTAGTATATGGTGCCATGTGCTTTGCAATTGCTTATCGTGTTGCTTAGCCATTCGACTTTTATTCATTTTTCCGCTACATCGTTATTGCATACTGCTAGTGTACTTAGGTGCATAGTATATTATCTGTCATGTACGAGGGGTGTGTAGCCTTGTGTCACATGTCTTGGCGTCTTAGGCACCGTCCAATCCCAAGCGGGGGCTGGGGGGGCCACATGAGACCCAAGGCCTTAATCACTCTATGCCTAATCCATGGCCATTAATAAAAATAAAAACTTAGGTAACAAAAATACAAATAAAACTCTAGACCTATATGATGGCTTAAGTCCGGGTTATCACAGAGACCATAAGAGTTTTGAAGTCTTGACCATGTTAAGGAATTTAGTATATGAGGTACCTAGAGCCATATGATGGCTTAAGTAACTTTCAACGTCATTTAAGCTAAGAATTATTAGAAAGAAAAAATCTATTCATCAAGTAACACCCCGCTTCCCAAAAAGACATTTTAGAATTTTCGAGGAGCTAGTGTGCTACTACTAAACTTGAATTTAAAACTTTTTTTTTTTTTTAACAACGCGCCAGATGCGAAAGTTTCTATAAATAAAACTAACTTTAAAAAATACTGAAAATTCAAAATAGAGTCTGTGAAAGTACTTATTTAAAAAATATGGAAGTCTCATGTGCTTATCAAAATAATTTATTTAAACTTTAAACCATAGAAATAATCATAGCATAATCTGTCTAGGCCTCTGCCTCGCCTCCCGGAGTCAAGTCCTGTCCTGCAGTCTCATCCTCATAAATGTCATCACCTGGTAGTTTAAAAACATAAAAACAAACTAAAATGAGTCGAATACTCAATAAGCAACACATCATACAGTAAACATAATAAACATAAGGTTTCTAAAAAAAAACGTGCATATTCATAAATACATACATAAATAACATGAACATTAATTTATCTTTCACTTATCATAGGCCGTTACCCACTGTTGACCCCCGTGAGTTAGGGTTAGCGAATTAAATAGATTCTGATTCCGCCCATGGCCACGGGTTGTGGAATCCATACATAAGGAATACATACTGGGTGCACTACCAGCATGCACGACCTGGCAATGCAATATGCCCATAACATAGATACCATTTTCCTATCATAACATAGGTTGTTACATATCTTATCATAATCATACTTCGTCATAATCATACTTGCATATTTGCCATATCATAGATTTCAAAAGAAATCACATGCATACTTGTCATATCTTGTCATATCATACCATAGATTTCAAATGAAATCACATTATTTCATAAATGTCGTGATACATGTTTCATCGTATAAAATCATAATTTTTCATAAATACTTTAATGCATAAATCTTCACATAAAATCATGCATGGTTTTTCATAATTTATTTTAATGCATAACTCTCACATAAAATCATGACTTTTCATAAATATGTTGATCCATAACTCATTTCATAAAATCATGATTTGTCATAAATAACTTAATGCATAATACTTCACATAAAATCATGGATTTTTCATAATTTTATCATGTCTTGGGTTTGTAAAAAGGGGATTCCAATGAAGGGCATACATGCATAATATCTTTTATAAAAAGACAAGCAGTTCACCGTACATACGTGTAAGGATATGATCATGCTACTTACCTTGCAACGCTAATCCACTATTTTCGGCACGTAATCGGTCGCCTATAAAATAAACACACAATTTTTATAAATTTCTAATTAAACTTGTGACTTTATTAAAAAATTAAACTACTAAAATAGTCTATATTTCCTAAACCTAGATTCTTCCTAACACTAAAATATTCTCATCTTTTAACCCTAAATAGACATGGATATTTTTGAAGAAAACAGCATAATGGGCATGGGCATTTTGGGAAAACAATACAAAGGGCATTTTTGCAATTTAACTAACCCACCAAAAATTGATTTTATGGGTTGCATGTATTCGGGTTGGGTTTTACGCGTGAATGCATTGCATGCATTAATCGGGTTGGGTGGTGCGATGCTCACCGAGAGAGGAAGAAGGCAGTCGCGACGGTGGATCTGGTGGCTGGGCATGGCGTCAACTCCGACGAGTGGCGGCTATGCAACTAAGAGTGAGAGAGAGAGTTTACGGGATGAATGAGAGGGAGAGGAAACGGTGTGAACTTACAGAGCAAGGGTGGCGGCTTGTTGTGGCGTCACTGGGCAGTGGAGGCTAGATCTCCAGCGTCGTTTGTTGCTGCCAATGGTGGCGTCGCGGCCCACTAGTGGCAGAATGTGGCTCTCGTTTGGGCAAGGATAATTCCTCTGTTTCGGTGCAGTAAAACAGAGTATTAGGGCGGAGTTGGTTTAGGGCGGAGACATGAGCTAGGGGTGTTGGAGGGTGAATGTTAGGTGGTGAACCGGGGTAGCCGTGCTGCGGGACTGAACTTGGGGCTGTGGCTGTGGTTTTCAGTGGTCGTCAAGGAGAAGGTCTTGGGTGGTCTGCTGGACGAACTAAGGGGAGGTGGTGGGGGTTGTTTTCCTGGACGTGTGTTGCGGTTTTGAGGGGAGGAGGTTTGTGAAAGGTGCTCTGTGTGCGTGAGTGTATTTAGACGTTGGCGGAAGTGACTATGCCTTTCCTGCAAAGGAGGGCTTAACTTATTTATAAACCTAGCCGGTTGAGAGCTAAGAGGAAAACCCTAGGATGAGAAACGTGAATGCGGAGGAAACGGATAAAGCCGTGCATGCATTGTTTTGATACGTGATTGGAAGACTCACGGTGGAGGACTTGCGGCTTGCAGTTTTGGTGAGTGAAACGTGTATATGTATATATGTTTGAAAACCTAAAAGACCCTAGATAAAAAGAGTCATAAATGTGCATGTGAGTGGATTATTGAAATTTATGGAAGAAAAATTCGGTAGGGAGGAGTTTTATTATGAAAATGACTCATGAGCTTGTAGAGAATAATAATAATAATAATAATGATGATGATGATGATGATGATGATGGAAGTCTTAACTTAAAAAAAAATAATCTATCCGATAAATTTTCTAATGGGCTTTAACTCATTTATTGAGCTTAATAAAATTATTCGAATTTTATCCCTAAAAAAAATATATGATCGGGTCATTACACATCATCTTTTTTCTCATCATCCTATTATCATCCCATGATGTGGCATTAGATGATAGGTTCACAAGTGAAATATAATAAATAGTCTACAATCATCTAATACCACATCATGAGATTATGAGAGGATGGATGGTGAGAATTGGGATGATGAGTAACATTACCCTATTAGAAAACATTCTTTTAATCCCTAGGAAAAGGTCAAGAAAGAACTTACTATCTTGGTGGGCTTAAGGATAAAAGGTAAAAGATCCAACCCTTGATTAGGAAATCTAGAATGGGCCCAAGGTAAAGCCCAAAAGAGAGGCCCAAGTTTTAGGCCCAAATACCAAATGACCCAAGGCCAAAAGGAAGCCCAAAAATTGGCCCACTAAAAATCCCAATAGCTAGGTCCAAGTTTGAATGGCCAAAGTCCAAGTTGAAGCCCAGCTTTAGGCCCAACCAAATATGCTAAGCCCAAACCAAAGCCCAACATAAAGTTTAGCCCAAATTACAAAACTTAAGGCCAAAGTCTACCCAACTTGGAGACCAAGTTTTAGAAACTTGCACACCACCCATTACCTTAGGAATTCAACACCGTGTGCATGACTACTTGGCTACCAAATTTTATACCTCAGAAGTTCAAAGGGACAAATTATGTGACAAAGAAAACTAGACATAGATCAAATCAATTAGCATGGAGAGGACAATCGGCCAATAGACTTCAACCGACCCTTTTAAGAAAAGATTTCTGAAAGTCTAGTCTTGACCTCTTTTAATAGATTAAGCATTAGACTAAGTAATAGCACATGTAATAGCGATAAGAGACATGTCAAAGCCGTGCATACCACAACAAACAACCCATGAGTGCAAATCGAGCACTTCCAATGCATGCCACCAAGAACTTAGTCTTATTTGAAATAGAAATTTGTGCAACAAGCTTAGCCCCGCCTCCTGAATCAATTTTGGAAACTTGGACCATGAATAGGGACAAGGTGCGACACACCCTTAGACATTCACATGAGAAATAAGCCACTAAAAATCAAACCGGACACCAACACCCCTTACAAGTTCCAAACAAGCAAGGTCAGGCCCTCTTTAGGCCATTTGCTTTGTCTCCAAGCAAAACGAATAATGGTTCCAAAACATTCAGATCACCCTTTGACCCCACAAAGTCTATTTGGTCAATAATTGAAAGGAAAAGGATAGAGGAAGCCAAAATACACCTTCTTGGTCAAGAGACACTTGGACATCAAATTTAATTTTCTTCTTTACAGCTGACCACCAAGCATCCACATTCTCAAACTAGACTCCATACACGTTATCTCAAGTAAGGAAGAAGTGCCACCACATGTCAAGCCCTCTAGCAACATGTCAAACCCTTGCACGCCACTCCAAATATCAAATGAATGCAATCGGATACCCTTGAGTAAGGTCATCGGTTTGAGTCAAGGTTTAAAGGAAAAGTTCTGAAAATGAATAGCTCTAATTGAATACCATTGAAGGGAAAATCAAACCTAGCATAAAGACCTAGGCTGCATTATCAAACACATACAAAGAGGCAACTATAGCACCTAGCATCTAGCCGAGCGCCATGATGAATATGCATACAAACCACCTCCTATTCCCATGCCATCTTCTTGGTTCCAAAGTTAGGATCGAAGAACCATGGCATTTAGCCATCACTTGACACATGATCCATTTCGAGGTCAAAATCCTCGCCCACTTCCTCTTCTTTCTCCCCCTCTTGTGAAGGTTTTCCTTTCTCCCCTATTTTCTCTCTTAAAGTTATCCCCAAATCCCACACGCCCTTTGATTTCTCAAGAAGTTTCGCTTTGCTGCTCTCATTCTCTCCGTCGAGCAGTATCGTTGCCATTGTCAGCACCATTGCCGGTTGTTCTGCACAAAGGTAAGCCTCCATGTGACTCCATCCCTCTGCTTGTCATGATGTACCCAACCATTTTCGCCTCTTCTCACTCTCTCTCTCTTAACTCTCAACTTCAGTATGCCTTGGTTCAGAAATTCTTTCAGTGTTACCATGGAGAGCAAACTGTAGCACACCGTTGCACACGACCACAACAGTAACTCCATCTCCCTCTCGCACTCTATTTTTTTTTTCTATGTCTCTATGTCTCTATGCCCCACAAATCCTCACTCACAGATTCATCATTGCCACTGTTCAAAGCTAGTTTTGGTTGCCCTGTCGTGCGTGAGCAAGCCATACAACATCACCTCTGTTTCTTTCGTGCCCCACCTACAGGTTCTCTTTCTCTTTCGTTTGGTTCTCTCGTGTAGTTACTTGCAATTCTCAGTGAGACTGATGTGATCTCGTTAGATTACTAGTACGTTAAGGCCCCGTGTGTGGGGTTTCTGTTGCCAAAGGATACGCTACCATGAGTTTCCTCAGCCAACACCATCACATATTTTTCCTCATTTTGGTGAGTCCTGTCACACGACCCCCTCACAGAGGTTACTCTGTCATACAATACCACTTATTTAAATTTTGATCTAATGTGACTACCTTATATCATAGGATATCTCCACTCTCCAACACCCTAGACAATGTTGTTTTGCCCTCTAATTCCACGAGGTCATCACACATTATTCGGTACAATATTCAGAATATTGGACACATTTTTGGCATTGTTACGTGTGTGATATGAATGTTTGGAACATGTTGGAATTTAAAATGAGTTATGTTTGAATGATATAATTTATAAATGGTGTTTTTCTTGTTGGGTTACTGCTTGATATGTCAGAAGTCTCGAAACTATAGAGTTGTGAGTGGAGGAGATTTGATGTATGCTCCTGTTTGGGTTGTGTTGTTGGTTGTCAAGGGTGATGAACTGTTTGGGTTGATATGTGGTTGTTCAGCTTGATGTATGGTTGTTCGGGCAGTCAGTTGTGGTTGTTTCGGCTAGTACGCGTGGCTGGTTGGGTCGTTCTAATTGTTGGGAAAATGTGGTTGTCATTGCTTGAAGTGAGTGTGTTTAATTAATTACAGTGGTTGGGTTATTTGACATGGCAGGAGTAAGTTGGATGGCTTGAAAATGTGGCAGTTTTACTTAATGGGTGTGTGATGAATTAATTACTAATTATGGTGTGCGTTAATCTATTGTTATAATCGGGTAATTGCTGTTAGTTCGATTGGTTCGGTGTTTGTTTAGGTTGTTAATATGTCAAAGAATATTTCTTTGTATAGGTGTGTTGAGATTACTAGAGTTCAGGCTCAAAATTTAGACAACACACTGTGAGAATCAGGTAAGCGGTGCCCCTATGCTAGACTTTGCATAAAAAGCATAAACTAATGTTGATTCTTTGAAAACAACCTTAGTCATTTTATCTGCTTTACTCGTGATATCCCTATAAGAAGAGTAAAATCATTTTCTGTAATGACTGGTTTAAACATGAGAAACTTCTTAGCATTATGTTCTTTGTTATGTAAAAAGAGCAATTATGAAAATCTAAAATTTGTGCATTGATTGTATGAAGATTATCTGTTTATATTCAGCACTTGTTTGGGTATGAAATGTTGCGTCTAAAAAACATCTGGCATGACTTTCTATTTCTGCTTCCGTCCCGACCATACCACGGGTGTAAAACTGTGGCTTCTGTTTATGTTGGTACCAACATCTCTGTTTCTGGTGCACCCACTTTAGAAACAAAGTGGTTTTCTGCGTGGTCTTTCTTGTGTTCACACTCGAGGCTCCGAGAATAATAAGAGGAAGATTCACATTCTATTTATGCTCGGTGGGCCGCTGGGGTTTGCACAACCCTACCATGGGGGTTAAACATGCAACACGTTCTGTTATGATGTTGTTCAGTTATGATTATGCCAAACGATTTTATATGTTTTAGTGTTGTAAAGGGATGTTTTTCTTTTAACTTCGCTTTGAGAAGGAAGAGGGAATTGAAGATGAAAGAAGCCAAATGGCTCCTCTCGGCTACTAACACAACACACACACACACACACCTCTTCCACCTCTTTCACCAAGAAGCCAAGTGTCCCTCACTCTCATCTCTTTCTTGCACAATATTCCTGCACTTACTAAACCATTGGAACCGAATTAGCTAAGAGGAACAAGTGGTTTGAGGCAATGATTTCTTAGGAATGGAGAATCCGATCATGATTTAGCTTTGGACACAAGAAAATCTATTCAAACTTTTGAAAATTCTTACACCCTATGCCCCACAAGCTCAAAACAATTTCATCCTAGGGTTGACAAGAGATTCTCATAGCTGCACATAAGAAAACAAGAAGGAACATCATCATAACCCTTAGCCGAATTCACCATGGTTAGTCTAGGGGTAAGTTGTCGATTAAACTATGGGAACTGTTGTTTCTTGAATGATTTCCTTCTTCAAATGGAGCCTATAAATAGCACCCTTCATGCCTTACTTCACTCTTGTGATGACCTGATATTTTTCCAAATTATGCATTTATATTTTTTATTTTAAGTTTAGTTTAGTTAGAATTTCTGGCCCAATGTTTGACTAGTTGCAGTTCTGAAGAGATCACTTGGGCCTATTAACCTAGGCGTCCAAGCCCACTTGAGGTCCAAAAGGGCTATGTGATATTCGGCCCAAGGAAGGTCAATTGAGGAACAAGTAAAACCCTAACTAGGGTTAGGGCATGTTGCGCCAACTTGGGAAGAAGAAGAGGTTGTTTTCTTCTTTCCCTAGGAATCCCATCATTTGACACCTAGGGAAAAGGCTTTCTTGGTAAGCACCTCGTCGCCACTTGGCAACCATGCCGGAGGGCTTCTAGAAGAAGCCAAAAGAAGATACAGTGTGTAAGGCTTGGCACACATAGGGCACATGCCCTTCTCACCAACTACTTGCCATGTGCCACACATGCACATCCTACCCACTAGACCAATGAACCTAGACGTGAAATGGGTAAAGGGAGTGAAAAAATTAGGGTTTTAGTAACCCAAAAGACACCCACACATCTCTCACAAGATCTTGATAATTCCCAAAAACATTGTGCAATGATTTGGGAAAGGAAGAGGCACGAAATCCCAAGAGAGCCTTAGGATTTCTGCCAAGAGAAGTGCATGCCAACCATGAAAGACCACCACCCTTTCCCACACCTTGAGAGTTTCTAGGAAAGACACTTGCACAAGAGGAATAAAAGCATGGCAAAAGGGGAAAATGTGC
The DNA here is from genome assembly GCA_022457165.1 of Juglans mandshurica. Lineage (NCBI taxonomy): Eukaryota > Viridiplantae > Streptophyta > Magnoliopsida > Fagales > Juglandaceae > Juglans > Juglans mandshurica. The sequence continues at coordinate 22,734,017 of CM039624.1, read as the reverse complement.
ATGGGGGATGCCAATGGTCTCATACACATGTCCCCAAGAGGCCTTATGGTTTCGGCCAAAGGGCTTCATGCCTACCCAAGAGAAGACAACCACCAATTTGCCAAGTACCATGCATGCACCTAGAATAGGGATATTCTAGAATAAGGTAATGATAAAGGTGGAGAAAGGTTGCATATGGAAGCCACACACATGCAACCCGAAGATTCTAGAAGAAATCTTTGGGAGAATTGAGAAAGACAGAAGGATGGCTACCACACGCACCCCTACACACACCACTTGCCACATGGTAAGTTTGCACACGCCCAACCCTAGATATTTGTTTAGGGTTTCTATAAAAAGACATGTATGCTTGAAGGTTCACTGAACCTAGACGCATATGAGGGACACCAAACGGACTCTAGGGTTTCGGGTTTTTAGTATGAACACGCCGCTTGTCATGCAAGCTTGTAGAGTCCTTTGATTTTCCAGAGAAAGCAATGATCCTAAGGGAAAAATGAAGGGGTTTAGCCAAATGATGAAGGGCATGCCACATGGCACCCACGCATAGGGTTCTTATGTTCCCAATGAGGGAATTGTGTGAGAAAAACAAAGGGACATATAAAAGGAAATGGGGGCCAATGGCTAAGAGGTCTTTTGATGCCATTTTCGAGTTTCATACCATGCGTTTCTTCTTCTTTTTCTCTCACACGACCAAGCTAGTTTCTCTTCATTTTCTCACCTCCCAAACACACGTCTCTCTTTCTCTCCAAGCAAAATGCCACAAACACCATACACATCATTTTTCCCTCTAGCCACGAGTATGGAAAGGAGCTAGGAGTCACCTCTTCAAGAAGGAGCCATATGGTAAAAATCCTAAACTCTCATTACCCACACTCACACACTAACACGAGGGTGATGGGGCAACTAGACTTCAGTTTTGAGGAAAACCCCATCATCACACAAACATTTGGCCTTACATTTAGAGGGAAGAGAAGGCCTTTAGCCACTACTAGATAGAACAAGTCGTGATATCCTACTCACTTTCAAGGAATCTTGGCCATAGTGCACGGCATGAACACCACACCCACACCATGCACACACTTACATGCCCAAGACCTAGCCATGGTCAAGGACCACTACTAGACCAAGGGCCTCTAGGCCGAATGCTTGGAGTGCCACCATGGACAAGAAACAGAAAGCCCTAGCACTTCCACACACACATCGGATTAGGGTTTATCTTTTTATTATATTTAATTATTTAAACAAACATTTTTACAGCTTGCTTGATCATGTTATCTTACTTTGGACTTTTATAAGTACACTCACAACCTACCCTCGGATAATGATCATATATGCCATGTAAACTTTGCATTGTTGTTGTTAACATGTGAACTAGTAATGGTTGATGGAACCTCTTGCTATACTATGCCTTGTTATCGGTTTCCACATCATGGTATGATTGTGTGCTCTTGATGATTCGGCCATGCTTAGACGTAGAGATTGAGAAACTGTTCCTTGTGTATCATGCTTTGTAATCAATTTTACAAGAAGATTGTCATGACTATGTGCTTTTAATAACTCGACCATGCATAGTTATTGGGTTTCTGAAATTGTTTCGTGCCTTGGTATGTATCGAATGATATTGCCTATGTTTTTTGTATCAAGTAAATCGCATGTTCTAAGATTTTCAAGTCGTAATATGAAATGTCAATTGTGTCGCATGATATTGTCATATGATTACAGTCCTTGGCATCTACATGTTCATATGGTCCATGAAAAGAAAAAGAGTTACATGTTCATGTCACATGCATTTCGGGATGCAAACTGTTTTCAAATAAAGAATTTGTTTTGTTTTATCACGACCCCAAATGCTGGGACAAGGGAATGTCCTGGTGGAACTCCTCTGTTTACTCTAGAGTGCAAGAATTGGAGTGGTAGCCCTTGGGTCGATGAAGTACAGTCGACGAACCTCGAATGGATCCTTCTAAAGGGTTATGGACTGGGGTAGCACCTAAAGCGAGTGCGTGCCACATGTGTTATATGCGGTGAAGGTGAAAATGGTGAACTGACGCATAAGAAAAGGACTCTGACACAGTCACCTCGATCAAGTAAGCTGGTTAGATGATGCTGTAACTAGCAGGGAGCCCACGGTACATAGGGGAACCGTGAGGTATCCGATCATATGTTACAAGAAGTGAAAAGGCAATAAGTAAAAGATGTGTAATGAAGTGTTGAATGTGAAAATGAAAAAGATGTTTTATTGAAATCTCAAAAGATCTCTGTCATATGTTTCTGGAAAGTGAAAATTGCATGAGTTGAGTTTTAGATCAAGTACATGTCCACGCATTCATCTCATGGTTTGCCTTTATATGCTAATGTTGTATGTTTGTATGTTGTTTGTTTACATACTGAGATTTCTCGAAATCTCACTGTGGGAGTTTCCACTACTGTTCCCAACTTGGAATGGTAGAGGTTGGGACAGGTGTAGATACAGACCATGGGAAAATGCAAGAGAGTGGATCCTCTACCTGCGAAGGAGGCCCTAAAGAGCCCTAAGCACTCGGCGGAGCCATCCGTAGAAGATAGGCTCGAAGCGACCGACTGCTTCATAAGTGAAGTATTGAAGCCTTTTGAGGATTTGAAGAAAATTATCAACAAGGATGAAACAAAGTAGGCTCAAGAAAGTGAAACCTTAGAGAGAAAACGATTATCGGAGGGATATGTTTTTTTTTTTAAAACCCACTTGTATTTTGGGGAAATTGAACACATAAGTTGTTTTGGGATTCTATAGTTATAAATGGTACCATGATGCTTTTGAAATCGCTCTCAATCTTATTTACATTCATATGAATTTTCGTTGTGATATATTGCATACTGCTAGAAACATTCTAGGAGTATTGCATATTAACTGTCATCTATGGGGTATGTAGCTTTGAGTTATATGTCCCGATGCTTCAGTCATCGTCCAATCCCAAACGGGAGCTAGGGGCATCACAACTCTAGACTTAATTCAAAAGAAACTGAATGATATAGAGAGAAGTTCCATAAAAGAGTGAAGAGAGAGCCATAGACGTGTACTTGGAAGGAAAAGCCTCAAGTTTGTAAGTAGTCTATCTTGGTATATTTGATTGGATAAGGGATAAATATGTTAAGCATGAATTTATGGTGCCATGAGAAGTTTTAACTTAAGATTTGATATGAGGAAGTAAAAGGATGCATGCTCGGGTTAGGTCTTGATGCTAGCATGATAAGTTTGTAAAACAGATGATAAATGATCATGATATGCTATGATATAAAGTTATAAACATAGTGAAGGTCTTAAAAGATCAAATAAAGATTGGTGATGATGTGCCATGCTATATATTTAATCAAATGTCTTGGGTTGATCATCAAGTATACTTCAAATTACTAGTGATTTATCATGATGTTTTGGTTAAATTGCTTATGAATATATTAGACATCATGTTAAGGTATAGTTTAAGTATTACATGAAGGATTTGGTTAATAATTTAATGTTAGCTTGACTAAGAGCATTATAAGGATGATAGCATTAGTGTTAATTTATTTGATATTTAACATCAGTATATGCCACGGCTTAGACAAGAAATATCATGATAAACATTTAGGTCAAAATATTTGAGAGATATATAGAAGTTAAAAACATAGAAGTTATAGAATCACTTGAATTGGTTTAGTATTAATGGGTAGAGTGTATAGTCTTTGATGACTATTAAGATTCTAACTTGTAACATATCTCTTGTTTCAGCCACCACCTTCATATTTCAAAACATTTGTAAGTTGGCTTCTAACTTACTCTTGGATAATGTTTATATCACTTTGTGTAAATGCTACATTCATGTTACAAGTGCTATTTGATCATGAAATGTCTTGTATTACTTTATGAGCATTTGATCACTACATAACATGTGTTGGTTATTATGAACTTTGGCATAAAAAAGTACTCTTTAGCATGATGCATAAAAATATGACATGTTACATGAAGATGATACCTGTTACAAAAGAACAACACATGTCACAAAATATGTTTTGTCATCAGCATAGAAAGAAAAATATTTTTATCACAACCAATGATAGGATCGGGGATTATCCTAGTAGAACTCATTTGTCTACTCTGGAGTGGTAATATAACACCCTGTCTAATTAACCATTAGGATTGACCCTTAAATGCTCTAGATTAAGTTTTTAATTTTGGGTTATTACTAACATCAATGTTGATAGTGAGGTTAGCCTTAACCTTGGGACTTAGTATCATTAAGCAAAGGATTAGAGAAGCAAGCCCATTAGTGAATTTAGTGAGGCTTTTAGGAGTTTAAAACATTCATGGGCCTAGCCCAAGAAGCCTTGAACCAAGCCCTTAGGGATTCAAGACTTAGTAGCTAGCTTTGGCCCAAGCTTAAGGAAGGCTTAAGGCCTTTGGGCCAAACTTAGTGTAGAGTTGACCCAAGGCCCCATTAGGCCAAGTCAAGCCCTTTCAAGCCCATCTTAGTGGATCTTGAGGTCTCTTTCCAACCCTCAAAATCTGGGAATGAGGTCCACTCTCATTCAAGCACAAAAGCCCACAAGCCATCAACCCACACACTTGGCCCTTTTAAGCCCACAAGGCCCAAAGCCATCTTTAGATTTATGTTACTATTCAAGTTGAAAGCCCAATACACCTTACCATGGGATTTCTTAAGCCCATATCATAGCCTAAATGCCCAATTTAAGTTTTGAGAGTTGGCTAAGACCATTAATCAACATACATGATATTAGTGATCTTTAAGCCATGCTTTGAAGCTTAATTTTGTCTTAATCTTTTCTTAACCTCCTAATCCAAATTTTCTTGATTTATTATTTCATTTCATCATACTTAGACCTTAATAATACCCTAGATAAACCTCCCCACATGTCATTAAGGGAAATGACATATCAAACCCCAAAACTTCATCAATCGGCTAATGTGTATCCCCTTTTAAGTGCATGGACTGTTTTGCCCTTAGGCCCAATATTTTTGTGTTATTTCCTCAAGGGTAATATGTTCCTTAGATACCTCATGAGACCCCTTCAAACCCATAATAAGCCTTGGATGAAATTGGTTCCACAAACCAAACTGGTTGCACCTTAGTCTAGTTTGAGTGGGAACCGGTTGCGTTGAAATTTAACCAACCATCTGCCTTGGTTGAGCCACCACCCCATGCCACCTCCATCACCACCCAATCCCCAAGAGGCCCCATGACCATCATGAGAAATTTGGCTCAGATTTTCCCACCCAAAACCATCCAAAACCAAAGCTCAAATCTGCCAAGTGAAAACCATTTGAATTCACCGGTTAGCATGGGTGGTTTGTTTGACTTTTGGTCATCTGAACCATGCCCCACGACCTATACACCTCTATAGGACCATTGTAGCCATAGTAAGGAGGAAATTATGGTGGTTCCAGGCCACTATTCCCTAGGGGTGGGTAGTAGGGCTCTAACCCCTTGTGGTGGGGCGGACCACCCCGTCCTCCAGATGCGGGGGGCGGGGGGTAGGTGGCCCCACCTGCATCTGGCACCCATAGTGGGGGCGGGATGGGGTTCACCCCCGCCCCGCCCTCACCTTTTATAATATATATATATATAAATATATATAAAAGAATTGTATATATTACAATTTATTAGACTTGTTCACAAGATTGTACATGTATTGCATTGGCCACCTAGGCCAACCTTTATATAGGAGGTCAAGGCAATACAAAAGTCTCACATGAGCAAGGAGGCTAATCCATAATACAACCTTGTGAACAAATCTAATACTCTTCCGATCAAGTCTAACAAATTTAAAAATTGATAGCATAGTTTTTATGTTATCAATTTTTAAATTATTGTTATATCTTTTTATTTTAATTTACAATTTAAATTATATAATAATTTTAGTTTGGGTCAAAAAAAATATTTTTAGACCCAGAAATATTTTTTAGGTCGAATGGGGCATCAATACCCTTGAAGTGGGCTAAGGGTGGGGCGGATGGGATGTTCACCCCCACCCCCCAGCACCTGGGCGGGGGGACCCGCCCTCGCCTCTTGGGGAAGGGGAAGGGGTGACCCCGCCCCCACATATGTGGGTATCACCCCTACTATTCCCCCTGCACAAGGTGACATAAGCCCATGGAAGCAAGCTGGAAACATTTCATACTTATGCACCGCCCACTTCACCCAATCACATTACACCGAAGCCAACGTCTCCTCCCCTCTTGAAGCCTATAAATACCTCCCTCACTTCCTCATTTCCTCCACACATCAGCTCCAAGCTTCCTCTTGAGTCTTGAGAGCACTTATCCCCTTAGAGAGCAATAGAGTGAAACCGAGTGAGTTTTGGTGAGTTCTTGAGTGTTCTTGAGCAAGGTTGTCTTGAGTGCTTAGAAGGTCACAAAAGTTGTAAGTTTTCTTGCTCTTGAACTTAGTTTGTATGTCAAGCTTTGTTTTCAAGTGTTGATATGAGTTTTGGTCGAGTTTTGAGAAGATTATCATGCTTAGTTCAAAACCGGGTCATTAAAGGATGGTTTGTATGTGTAAATGATTTTAAGTGGAAATTTAGCTATGCCATGTCTTAAGTATGATTTGATCTGATTTATAATTGTCTTAGAATGATTATGCAAGGTTTAATTCTTGATTAAAAGCATTTCATGATAGACTTTAAATCTATCTTGTTTTGATCATTAAGTATGTATCGGTTTAGAATAAATTGGAGATTAAGGATTTATCAGCCATGATTAAGTGTTGGGATGAGCTTGATTATACAAGAATTATCCTTCATCATATCATTAAAGACTTTAGTGATTGTTTGTGATTAATGAAAATCTCATATACATGAATTCATAATGATCAATAGTTGAAAACACACTTAGGCATCAACTAGAGTGCATACCACGGGTTGGGACTGTTTGAGCAAGTTCACTTTGATTTTTTAAAAATATAAGGGTATAGATGGTTTTAGAATGCAAAAAATATGAACTTCATGAAGTTTGATTAAATTTGGAATTCGTTTGCAATTAGTGAAAAATTTAGGTCTTAACAGCAATTTTTGAAAGATTAGGGGTATTTTTGTAAATACCCATTTTTAAAGCCTTTGTTTATGAACCTCATACATAGTAATATAAATCTTAACTTAGCACACACTTGATTTCAGCAGCTACGATATTTTTTCAAATTACTCAGGAAGTTTGTATGTTGGCCTCTAACTTACACCTTGATAGATTATTTATCAATTATTGATAAATGTTTCATTCATATTTCAATTATCATTTTGAGTATAAAATATCATGTTATATAATACATTGAGTGCATAATTACATGACATGTGTTATTTTTCACCATTTTTGCATATTGCATCTATAAATGTTATTTTTGCATAAAAGCTTGCCACATATGCACATGTCATGAAAAATATTTTTCAAGCATAGCATGAAAATAATTTGTCATGACCCCAAAGGCTAGGATGGAGAATTATCCTAGTGAAACTCCTCTGTCCACTCTGGAGTGTTTAAAAATGGAGTGGTAACCTCTAGATTGACAAAGAACAGTCAACGAGCTTCGAATGGGTTGTTTTTAAAGAACAACAGAGCAAAATCAATATGTTATGACACCTAAAGCTGCTGGGTGTACACGTTATGAGGTTATGATGTTATGTTATATTACCAATGCATTGAGAACTAGTATATAGATAACGTAGTTTCAACATGAGCTATACTACGGTCATCGGCTGGTACTCACAGTGCGTATAGAGAATTGTGACGTTACCACACGTTATGATGTTATATGAATTGTTAATAATGATAAAAGTTTATGATGAATTTATGTTTTCAAAAATGGAAGTAAAAATGTTCATTGAATGAAAACATGTGTCTCCATTTCTCTGAAAATGTTAAGGAACTGGATGGAGTCATGCATACTGATTTTTCTGCATTTCATGTATCGCATATTTTTCATTCTTCATGCTTAATTTATCTTTGTGCACATTGATTGTTTAACTTAATGAGATTTCGAGTAAATCTCACACCTTGTCAGACCACTATCATTTCACTCGGAATAGTATAAGCTATGTCAGGTCTCGAGGAGGACTAGCTGGATAAAGCGCTGGATCTGACTGATTGAGAAGGAGCCGGACCTTGAGAGGAGATTCGATTTAATCCTGATGTTTATAGCCCGAGTCCTTCATGCTTTAGAACGCTTAAAGCGAATCATTTGACTTTGACCCTTAGTTGTACTAAAATTATGCTACATTTGGTACTTTGAACTTGATGATCACTAATAAATTGGGATGTTTTTAGTTATTCTGGCATAAGTTATACTTTCACCTTTATTTCCGCTGAGATTATTGCATTCTGCTAGTTGGATACTAGAATGCATTGCATAATAACTGTCATGTAAGAGGGTATGTAATCTTGTGTTGCATGTCCTGACGCTCTTAGTCTCTGTTCCATCCCAAGCAGAGGTTAGGGGTGTCACTGGTAACCCCTAGGTTAATGAAGAATAGTCAACGAACTTCAATTGGCTCGTCTTTAAAGGATTCCAGGGCATTGTTGAATTATGACACCAAACGTTGGTGGGTGCCATGTTATGAAAAGTTATGATCAATGCATTGAAATTTATCTACACAACTCTGATGAAGTTATCTCAACTAAAAGTTGAGTTATGATAACCAGTAGATACTCACGGTGCAAAAAACAAAGGGGAGCCCTGATGATACCATATGTTAAGAAAGATTTTATAAAAGAAAAAAAAAAGAGAGAGAGAACTGAATTGAAGGAAAGTGAAAAAGTATTAAATGTTCTCTGTAAGAAAATGTATCTTTTCTGAAAGATGTTGAGGAATCTGGATGGAAATAAATATGACTTTTTTTTGCATTTCCTGCAGCCATCAATCTATCATGTTTATATTATCTGTGCATGTTTGATGTTAACTTATTGAAATTTCAAGGAACCTCACTTTATTAGTTTCAACTACGATTCCATTCATGATGGTAGGAGTTGTAGTAGGACCCAGAAATGGTTATGAATGCAAACACATGGCTGAGGATGATTGAGGAGAAGTTAGACCCAAACTGCTAGTTAGAGTTGATTGTGATGTTCCCTAGAGATGGTCCGGCAAACCATTCAGGGCATCCAAGGTGATGCTCTCAATAAGTTTCGTTTTAAGACCTCCTTTAACCACGACTTCAATAAGGAGATGAATTATCCATTTGTTATGTGTTATTCACCCATCTCATATTACAGACAATTATATGATGCATGAATGACTTATTTTAATGAAGTTATGGTTTTAAGTTATTCTAGTACAAAACTTTTACAGGTAACCTTTTTCGCTACGAATATTACATTCTGCTATATGAATCACAGGATGCATTGCATATTATCTATCATGAACAGGGATATGTCACCATGTGTTACATCTCCTGATACTCCAAGTCCCGGTTATAACACAAGTGGAGATTGGGGGTGTCACAGAGATTAGGGTACTAGCCCTCCGATAATCCTCTTCATCTCAATGTCATTCCTCCTCAATTCATCATCATTCTTCCTCAAGCCTTGCTACATCGCGTCGTCCTTCCATTGAACGATGGATTACTTTGGGTAGTATGATTGTTTTTTGTGTCGTCCTCTTCTTTGGCACCATGACGATTAAGAGTTTTAGATGTTGTATCTAAAAAGGCAGTCCGAAGTCCCATTTATAGCTATGCCCATGCCTTCAATTTGACTACTCTATGTAACAGCTAGCTAGAAATTCAATGATTTTCTTTAGGCTTTAGGAACCTTGTGCAAACTCAGTAAGTTTTCATAAATCGACCAATCTCGTAGGTTTTAGTCTCAACATAGTCAGTGTTGCCACTCACTATGGTGCCAAAAGGGCTATTTTATTTATTTGAGTTAGTTAGAAGTGTCAGAATGTGATATGGTCTACACCATTAGACTCAGTTGATTTTTTAGGATTATATGGCTCAATAATCCCATTTTCAATTTTCGGACGAAACTCTTGTTCGAAAAATGCGTTAATTTATTTCGAGGCACTTCAGGGTTGAATTTCAATAAATGAATTACACAATTAGTTTAGTGTGTATGTTTAGGATTTTTTAGTGTAAAGTTTATATTTCACTTTCCCAAAGTGAATAGTAACCTCAATAGTAGCACCTAGTGCAGTGTTTTCAAAATCACAGTATGGAATGTCCAAATTAGGTTAGAAAAGTTTTATTTGGATACTTGGCAAGATCTTAGCCACACTTGGTGAATAGTATTAGACACTTGGCATCAAGAGGAACCATGAGATGGATTGTAAAGCAAATCAATGTGTGAGATCATACCACCTAAGCAAAACCCTATTTCATCCAACCATTCAAATTGTGCCAAACCAAAGAAGGCTTCAACCTTTGTGAAACCTTAAATGGTTGGAATCCAATTGAAACCCCAAAAGCTTGGTTGACACCGAAACCCTAAACGGTTTCCCCAAACCCTAAAGTTGGCCTACAAACCCTATTTGATCCGATTTCTAGCATTGTGTTTCATCACTTGATTAAATCACCTCCACATGCTATTAATTCCTCAAATTCATGTTATGAAGTCGTTATCCAACCCTTTAAACTTTGAACATTTGATTGGGTCAAGAAAAATTAGATTTTGGCTTGATAGCATCTCAAACCCTAACCAAACCCTCGTTAAACCTCAAATGAAGCCCACTTGTTTAAGGCCCATTAGGACCCACGAATTTTGGCAACCTTGGCAATGCTTCTTGAGCAAATTTCCCCCCACCCATGGCAGACCAACCTCTACCCTTGGCAATCCCAAATAGTCCCTTGATGTGAGAGGAAAATCGACCTCACCACCTCCTTTCTACACGGCAACAACAGCAGCCCACTCCCCCTCACTATTTGAACCTTTTTGCGACCTAATCACCATCCATCAAGGTGTCACTCAAGCCTATACTTCCCATTTCATAAGTGTATTAGGCGTGCAAATCACCCTTTAACTCACTTCACCCCTTTTCATTTCTATTATTGGAGAGAACACTTAGAAGCTCTCTTAGGCAGTTTTTGTAGCCTTTTGGAATGCCGTTTTTGGACCCTTTTTAAGTATTTTCTCACAATGGCAAGTTCATGAAAGTTGTTTGTCTTTTAGTCTAATTTCCGTGGGTACCTCGTTTGATCGGTCAAAAGTTGTCTTAACCCTGGAAAACTCAATCTGGTCGATAATCTGAATAGTGTGTTGTATTTTGGAGTTTTTGACCAAGCTAATGGACAAATCTTGGTCCGACATTTTTATGGAGTATTGTAAACATGTTTATATGAATGTTTGTCAGAGATTAGTTGCATGATTAAAGCTTTTGATGAAATATTTTCTCAGATCTAAAAGGTTTGAAACTGGAAGAGGAAAAACAATTTATGTTTTAAGAAAGTTTGGATCTTTTGTGGTCTATTCTTACTCCAATGGCTTTGATATTTTTATTTTATGATACTAAGTCTTTTATCTACATGTTAGGATGTTATGTTGAAGATTTTTTGGGTTAGTTTCAAAAATATAATTTTTTATGCAAGAGAATACTCGACTGGGTCAAACGTTTGATGTTTTCGGCTAGATCCATGTTTTGTTTCATTTTTAGCCATATGATTTTAAGTTTAATACTTGGATCTAATTTAGGACACTTTTTTAAACTACATGATGTTTTGGTTTGATGATTGCATCTTGGTTGCCATGGATCATGTTTATGATCAAAGCAAGTTGAGAAAAGATTTATGTTTTCGGCTAAAAGTGTTGGAGCCAAGTACTTCAAGTGAGATTTTGTGATTTTTGGTGACTTTATGTGTTGATTCAAAGAATGTTACTTCTTAGGAATGTGTTATGAACATGTTAGAAGAAAGTGTTGGATTTTTTGGAGTTCTTGGAAATGTTTTGAAATAGGTCAAACCTTGAGATTCAAGAGTTGTATTTTAGTAAAAAAAGTTTGGATATTTTTACTAAAGAGCTTTGTGACTATGTGAAGTATATTTTTTTTGGATGTTTTAAGCATGTTTTTAAGCTTAGGATAAAAGGATCTTTGTTGCAATATTTCGGTTTGAGAATATTTTTGAAGTTGGATAAAATTGCAACAAAAATAAAGAGAAAGGGCCTTCGGAAGTTTTGGCCGTATGATTTTTTGCATAGTTGTGTTTGGTTTTAATTTTTTTTCTAAGTTCATACTTGAGTTTAGGAAAAAATTTACATAAGAAATATAAATTTTGGTGATTTGTGAAATTAGGATGTGAAATGGTAAAATGGTCATTTTCCCACATGTAGAGGGTAAGATGGTAATTTTACTTGAAGTTAGCATTTTTTTCATGTTTATAATTATTAGTAATTAAATTTATAACATTTAAAACACCTACTTACAGTTTCTCGTGTTTCATGCTTTGCCTCATAAAACGTGATGATCACTATAAGTTAGCTCTTAACTTACTATCAGATTACTGTGTATGTGTAATAGGTAAGGGAACTAGATTTTATTTATGCATGTTATCATATATGCCATACTATGCCATGTCACTTCATGATTATCTATTACACAATTTGTTCTGTCATGTATTGCTATCTGTTACAAGTATATCATTTTATGTAATGCTATCTTTTACACAAATGTCATGTCACGTAATAATCTCTATTACATTTTATGCCATGTAACGAAATGTTGTATGTTACATGTTATGCCATGTTAGGTAATGTTGTCTATTACATGTTATGAAATGTTGCATGTTACAGGTTATGTCATGCCATGAAATGTTTTCTGTGTCATAGTACGTCATGTCTTTCGTCTCACGTTCATGTCCAGCTATGTTACGTCAGGGCTTTTGTCCTTTCGTTTGAGGCCATGTTTCATCTCGATTACAGTTTGTGTATCTCGGGAACAACCTTTCAAGTCATGTCAAGTCTACTTACATCTATCACGACCCTAAGTGCTAGGATGAGGTAATATCCTAGTGAAACTCCTTTATTCACACTGGAGTGTCTAAACTAGTGTAAAATTGCCTCGATTGACAAGGTAAAGATCAACGAGCTACGAATGGGACCTAATTAACTTGTCACCGGAGCGCAGCAGGCACTAACGTCGATGGTCCCACCCACATTTCAATTTCATGTTATATGTAATAATGCGGGTGCAAATACCTGAAACAGGATACATACAGTACGTGTGTTCACAGCATGTGCAGATACCTATGAACTAGCACATATGATAATGCACTCACAACTTGTGCAAATATGTGTGTTGTGATGTGGTAATCAATAGGGACATACGGCTCAAGGGGACCCGCATCCATATGGTCACGTTTGTTTATCAAGCTAATTGAACAAGATTCCAAGTTCCTATATTTCACATTCACGCTCATGCTATGTTTCAAGTTCACGTTCAATCATGTTTCGTGTGAAAAGTTCAGTTCACGTTTTGGTTCAAATTCATGTTATTCAGTTTAAGCTCATGTCATGTCAAGTTTTAAGTTTAGTTCACGTTTCAGTTCAAGTCATGTCAGTTTATGCTAGGTCAGGCTATCACCAATTCAGGATTAGGGAAGACGACATACCAAAGACAATCTTTTGAACAAGGTATGGTCATTTTGATTTTACGGTGATGCCTTCCAAGATAGCTAATGTCCCAACAACTTTCATGGACAATATGAATAGGGTGTTCCTGCTGTTCCTAGACTTATTTGTAGTAGTGCGCATAGACAATATACTAGTATATTCCAGGAGTGTCAAAGATCATGAGGATCATTTGAAATTAGTATTGGGAACAGTTAAGGCCCACCAATTGTTCGCAAAACTTAACAAGTGTGAGTTTTGGTTAGACGAAGTAAAATTCCTCGGTCATTTGATATCCCAAGGAGTCATGGTTGATTCATGTAAGATCAAGGTGGTATTAGAGTGGCAATGGCCCACCTCAGTGCATGAGATGAAGAGTTTCTTGGGCTTAGCTAGTTACTATCGAAAATTCATGGAAGGATTATCTAGATTGTCCAGTCCCTCATGGCGTTAACCAAGAACAACATTAAATTCACCTGGACGAACAAGTGTGTACATAGCTTTGAAGAGCTAAAGAGAAGACTAACCACAACCCCTATTTTAGCTATGCCCGAACCTCATAAACCATCTGTAGCGTTTAGCGATGCATCAAAGTTTGGATTAGGTTGTGTTCTAATGTAGGAAGGAAGGGTAGTGGCATATGCATCTAGACAATTGAAGGACTACGAGAAGATTTACCATACCCACGACCAAGAACTAGCAGTCATGCTGTTTGCCTTGAAGATTTGCCGACACAACATATACGGTAAAGAGTGTGAGGTGTACAAGGACCATAGGAGTTTAAGACATCTCTTCACCTAGAAGAATTACAATATGAGGAAACAGAGATGGTTGGAAACCATCAGTGACTACTAGTGTGAAATCAAGTATCACTCGTGGAAGGCAAACTTAGTCACTGATGCCTTAAGTTGTAAGTCAAGTTCTAAGAGCCTGGAAGATTCCACAGGGGTGGGCTCTCTCCTGAAAGGGATGAGACACAAATTGCTGAAGGACTTTCCATTAGAGGAGGTCCTTAATCCCATGCAACAATTGCGAGTAAGTCAGTTCGATAGGCTGAAACATCTGCAGAAGAAGGATCCAAAATTCTCAAAAATTAGGCGATGAGTCCGTATAGGTAACAGACCTGCACATTTGAGTCTGAGCGAGGATGGAACCTTATTGTATAAAGGACGAAAGGTAGTTCTGCTTAATTCAGAAACGTGTGAGAAAACCCTAACAGAACCTCATTCATTGCCATACTCAATACACCCTGAAGGTACGAAGATGTGCCAAGGCCTTAGAAAAGGATTATGGTGGGAAGGAATGAAGCAGGACATCACCCACTTCATCAAGAGATGCACCACCTGGTGGAAGAGGATCGAGACCCGAGGTTTACATCTCATTTTTGGAAGAGTTTACAAACAGCGATCGGAACTAGGCTGAGGTTTAATAGTGCTTACCATCCCCAAACTGACGGATAGTCGGAAAGGAAAATTTAGACTTTGGAAGACATGCTTAAGGGCATGCGTTTTGAATTTTAAGGGGCCCTGGTAGAGCCACATCTCACTCATAGAGTTTGTATACAACAATAGTTACCACGCGACCATCTAGATGGCCCCATACGAGGCGTTAAACTAGAGGTGGTGTAGGTTGCCAATATGTTGGGACAAAGTAGGCGAAGCAGGGATGATTGGGCCAGAGATCGCCCAGAAGATGACAGAGTAGGTCAAGTTCATTCGAGCCAGGATGGTGTTGTTCAAAGTAGGAGGGAGTTGATGTTTGAGGAAGGAGACTAGGTGTACCTCAAAGTATCATCTATGAAGGGAGTAAAAGGATTTGGGCTAAAAGTGTGATGCCTCCAACCTCCGCTTGGGATGGAATAGAGACTTGGAGTATCGGGACATGTAACACAAGGCTACACACCCCCACTCATGACTAATAATATGTAATGCATCCTTGCATGCTTCTAGTAGTATGCAAATATTCACAGCAGAAAATGTGACTTGTGAAACTTTTGTACCAGAATGAACTAAAGATCCCAACATCTAATCAAACATAGCAAATGCCTTACTTAGTAGATGTCCAAGTACTAAGGCAATAGCTCAACATTTTTATGGAGATTACATCTCCTTATTACAGACCGAGTTCATAGAGGGTTGCAAAACAAAACATTTTTAAAGCATCTCTCTAATGCACTGTATGGCGCACAGAACCATCTCCAAGAAAGACACTATTAGCTCCAACTTGTTGTTGGGGTCTGGTTCATTCTCAATCATCCTTAGCCAAGGGTTAGGGTTCATCACCATCTTCTGGTCCTGTCATAGCTTCTACCGGGACTACCATAGTGAGATTCCAAAATCTCAGTAGGTTAACAACTAACATAAACAAAGATAATATGAACATGACAGATAATAAACATGCAATACTTGTATGATATATAGAAGAACTGTATCTGTCTCTCATCTAGATTCCTCACCATCTTTCAGGAAACTTTGATGCTCATTTTCTTACAAAGAACATTCCATACTTCATCTTTTCAAAACATACCATTTCTTTTATCAGAACCATCATTAACATATGGTAACATCACGGCTCCCCATTTGCACCATGAGTACCTGCCGGTGACCATAGCTCAACTTTAGTTGAGACTACATCATCAGAGTTGCGCAGATACAACTTACATTGCATTGATCATAACTTTGCATCCTTATGCACCCACTATATCATGACTTTGCCCTGGAATCCTTTATAGAGGAACCAGTTGAAGCTTATGGACTATTCATCATCAACCCAGAGATTACCACTCCAATTTTAGTCACTCTAGAGTGGATAGATGAGTTCTACTAGGAAATTCCCCATCTTAGCATTGATTCTTGATAAAATGTTTTTCATGCTATGTTCACGAAAAAACATATTTCATGATATGTGCTTCTTTTCATAATATGTAATATGCTTCATACAAAATTGATATATTTTCATGTATCATGCTTAATAGTACATGTTAATGTGCAATTAACAATTAATCAATACATTTCATGCAAGTGACCGAATGCTCATCATGTATCATAAGGCATTTCATGGTTAGACTAATATTCATAACATGAATGAGGTGTTTATACAAAGCCATATACACATTATCCAATAGTAAGTTAGAGCCTAACTTAAAAAAAATTCAGTTCTAAGGGTGGTGTGGCTGAAACAAGAGATATACTTGAATCATACTCCAATTATGAGAAATCTACTCAAGTTGTGGCATGCATATCATCAAATTCCTCTTATATGTGATTTAAGCTTATGGCCAAAATCTACCAATCAATCATCAAAACAGAACTAACGATCAAGCTATTACCTTAGATTTATGTCCTTCATCATCATATCAACATCATACAACATAACTACTATTATCATGAAAATTATTTCACAAAGCTGAGACTACTTATGAGGTTTATGGCTTATACTTTGCATATGAACAATAAGAACCTTAAGGAATCATATATTCTCATTGCTAATCATGCTAAGAACATGCCGCTAGATGATACTAAACATGCTTCGACAAACTTAACCAAAATCTTACAAGATAAACTTCAACTAAATAGAAACCAAAATATGCTTGATGACCAATCCAAGATATCAACTTAAAAATTAGCATCGCATGTGGTTTTCTTCAAATATCAACACTTAGTTATCATCACAAGACCTTAGTTCAACTTATCACTTCATATCTAAACATGTCATTGTGATGCCTCCAACCTCCACTTGGGATGGATCGGAGACTTAGAGTGTCGGAACATGCAACACAATGTTACATACCACCGTTAATGACAGTTAATATGCAATGCACCCTAGAATGCGACTAGCAGTATGTAATAATCGCAGCGAATAACGGTGACTAAATATAACTTATGCCAAAATAAACTAAAACATCCCGATACCATTAATATTCATCATGAGTTCAAATGATAAGGTAACATATCCTCAATACAAAATACTTCAAATAATAAGTCTTCATGATTATTTCAACTACTTCTTACGCTCTAAGGTACAAAGGGTTATAGCTATGAACATCTAAATAAGATCTAATCTTCGATCAAGATCCCGCTCCTCTTCAATTAGTCAGATCCATTGGTCCATCTTGTTCGTCCTCGTCTGGTCCTGATACAACTTCTATCATCCCGAGTGGAAAGATTGTGAGTCCACAAGGGTTGAGATTTACTTGAAATCTTAGTAAGTTAAACAACCAACATGCATAAAGATAAATTATGCATGATAAACGATCAATCTGGAATGCATGCTATGCGAAAAATCAGTATTTGTCTCCCATCCAGATCCTCAACTTTTTCAGAAAAACTTTGATGCACATTTTTTTATAGAGAACATTTTCTAATTCAACTAAAAAAACATAACATTTCATCATCGTTAAGCATCATTAACAATCATATTAACATTAACATTAACATCATAAGGTATGGTATTATCACAGTTTCTCATATACACTATGAGTACCTACTGGTGATCGCAGTACAACTCATGTTGAAACTACATTATCTGCAGACTCATTCTATATGCAATGGTAACATAACATAACTTTATCATCATAACAAATACAACCACTAGCCTTAGATGTCATAAAGTTTTGACTTCACTCTGCCATGCTTTAAAAAGAACCCATTCGAAGTCCGTTAATTGTTCTTCATCAACCCAGGGATTACCACACCATTTTTACTTACTACAGAGTGGACAGAGAAGTTCCACTAGGTTAAATTCTCATCCAAGATGATCAACACAAATTAGAATTATAGCATATTATGGCATGCTTTCAACTTCGAGAGTAAACATTTAAAACTCATTTTATGACATTTTTTAATCATATAAAATTATACTAAGACGTGCCATAGCTAAAAATTCAACTTAAACCATTTATGCATTCCATACTTCCCAATTAACCTGGTTTTGAACTTAGCATGGTAACCTGAACTAAACTTCATTAAAAATCACCACCATGGCTTAAATTAAAGCCTAACATGCTATGCTAATACTACACAAAGATTAGGGAAAGGTTACTTACAACAATTCGTGGCCCTTAGAGCTCCAAACACAACTTCTCTTAAGAACTCACTCGCTTTCACTCTATTGCACACTAAGGTGGAGAAATGCTCTAAAGACTCAAGAGAAGGCTTGGAGGAGAGGCGTGGAGAAATGAGGAAGTGAGGACGTATTTATAGGCTTCAAGATGAGAAAGGGACGTTGGCCTTGGATGAAGAAGGGCTTGGGGATTGGTTGAACTTTGATAAATGAATTGCACAGTTAGTTTAGCGTGTAGGTTTAGGATTTCTCAATACAAAGTTTATTTTTCGCTTTTCCAAAATGAATAGTAACCTCAATAGTAGCACGTAGTGCAGTGTTTTCAAAATCATAGTGTGGAATGTCCAAATTAGGTTAGAGAAGTTTTATTCAGACACTTGGTAAGATTTTAGCCACACTTGGTGAATAGTATTAGACACTTGGCATCAAGAGGAACCATGAGATCGATTGTGAAGGAAATCAAGGTGTGAGATCATGCATCTAAGTAAAACCATATTCCATCCAACCATCCAAATTGTGCCAAACCAAAGAAAGTTTCAACTCTAGTGAAACCCTAAATGCTTGGAATCCAATCGAAACTCCAAAAGTTTGGTTGAAACCGAAACACTAAACGGTTTCCTCAAAACCTATTTGATTTGATTTCTAACATTGTGTTTAATCACTTGATAAAATCACTTTCACATGCTATTAATTCCTCAAATTCATGTTATGACATCATTATCCAACCCTTTAAATGATGAAAATTTGATTGGGCCAAGAAATATTGGATTTGGGTTTGATAGTATTTAAAACCCTAACCAAACCCACTTGTTTACGGCCCATTAAGGCCCATGAATTTTGGCCACCTTGGAAAAACTTCTTACGAAAGTTTCCACCCACCCATGGCAGGCCATTCACTACTCCTAACAGTCCCAAACTCGTGCATGATGTGAAGGCCAAATTCCACCTCACCACCACCTTTCTCTTGGAAGTTTCCTTGGCTGAAAACCACTCACTATTTGCACCAATTAGTCGATTCGTGAAAACTTACGTAGTTTTCAAGCAGTTCCTAAAGCCTATAGAAATTTCACCATTGAATTTCTAGCGGGCTGTTACAAGAAGGACGAAAACGAAAAGAGGGGAAGTGATTGAAAGGGTGACTTGCATGCCTAATACACTTCTGAAAAGGGTGGTATGGCCATGTATGACATCTTTTAGTCTGTCAGCATAGTCAGTATTACCACTCACTATGCTGCCTATTGTGGGAATTTATTTCACACATTTTCTTAGTCCTAATTGTTTTGATTTAGAGTGTTTTGTATGTTTCTTAACTCGTTTCTCTAGAATTTTAGGTGTCTTTTATATTTACTTAATACTTGAGAACTTTTGGTATTTTGAAGGTGTTTAATTATTGAATTAGGTTCAAATTGAGCGATGTGAAGAGGCAGAATTCAGGCTAAGCCTAGAGAGCAAATCCTAGTTGGGCTGGTATAGTCAAAATAGAACACTATTTAGTTTTTGAGTTCTAATTGGACCTACAGACCTCGGTTTCAAGTGTTGTTTGGCTTTATGGAAAGCCAAGAAGTAGGCCTAAAACTTTTATGAAGAGTCCAAAATCCAGTTCTGCAATTTTAAAATTCAAAACTTAGAAAAAACAGAGGTCTAAATCTGTCTAGAAGTCTACTGCAGCCTAGACCTTGTTTCGATTTTCAGCCTGTATCTGGAGTTCTAGAAGTCCGAATAAAGCAAGCCCAGGTGCATTGCAAAGCTGGAAATTGAAAAAGAAAGGGTGGAAGTTGACGTAAAAAAAAAACCAAAGGAATTACTGAAGGGAAAAAAAAAGGAGGAGTTATAATTTCAGAGAGGAAAGAACGAAGCTCACGATTTTTGCAATTACAGAGTTCTTTTTTTCTTTCTCTAATTTATAGTTGCTGAATTTTTATTAAGGACGTTGAATTTGAATTTATGTTTGAGAAATAATTGGATTGTTTTATTAGTTATGATTTGCTAGTTTTCTTATTATAGGGCTAGGATGTTGTAACACCCCGTTCCCGAAAAAACATTTTTGAATTTTCGAGGAACCAGTGTGCTACTACTAAACTTGAACTTAAAACTTTTTTTTTTTAACAATGCACCAGATAAAAAAGATTTCCATAAAATAACAAACTTCAATAAATACTGAAAATCCAAAATAAGGTCTACGGAAGCACTTATGAAAAATATGGAAGTCTCATGTGCTTATCAAATAATTTATTTAAAACTTAGAACCTTAAAAATAATCATTGCATAATCTGTCTAGGCCTCTGCCTCGCCTCCCTGGGTCAAGTTCTGTCCTGCAGTCTCGTCTTCATAAATGTCATCACCTGGGGTGCTTTAAAAAACATAAAAACAAACTAAAATGAGTCGAATACTCAATAAGTAACACATCATACAGTAAACATAATAAACATAAGGTTTCTTAAAAAGCGTGCATATTCATAAATACATTCATAAATAAAATGAACATAAACATTAACTTATCTTTCACTTGTCATAGGTCGTTACCCACTGTTGACCCCCGTGAGTTAGGGTTAGCGAATCTAAATAGATTCTGATTCCGCCCGTGGCCGCGGGTTGTGGAATCCATACATAAGGAAGACAATACTGGGTGCACTACCAGCATGCACGACCTGGCAATGCAATATGCCCATAACATAGGTACCGTTTTCATATCATAACATAGGCCGTTACATATTTTATCAAATCATACTTGCATACTTGTCATTTCATAGATTTCAAAAGAAATCACATGCATACTTGTCATATTGTATCATAGATTTCAAACGAAATCACATTCTTTCATAAACGTCGTGATACATGTTTCATCGCATAAAATCATGATTTTTCATAAATATTTTCCGAAATAACTCTCTCATAAAATCATGCATTTCCTAAATAATTTTTATGAATAATCTTTCACATAAAATCATGCATATAATAAATAATTTCATGAATAATCTTCCACAAATAATCTTTCACATAAAATCATGACTTTTTATAAATCTGTTGATGCATAATTCATTTCATAAAATTATGGTTTGTCATAAATAACTTAATGCATAATACTTCACATAAAATCATAGATTTTTCATAATTTTATCATGTGTTGGGTACGTACAAAGGGGCTTCCAATGAAGGGAATACATGCATAATATCTTTTATAAAAAGACAAGTAGTTCACCGTACATACGTGTAAAGATATGATCATGCTACTTACCTCGTAGCGCTAATCCAATATTTTCGGGCGCGAGTGATTCCCTATAAGATAGACACGTAACTTACGTAAATTTCTACTTAAAGACATACCTCTTAATTAAACTAGAAATTCCAACTTAATCTATATTTTTCATTAACTTTGGTCTTTCAAACTCTAAAATCACATTGACTCCATAATATTGACATCAATTCTGTATATCTAGAGTTTATATGTCCCACTTAAAATACAACTTTATCACCATGATACAAATCTAATTAACCTCAAGCCCAGCCCACAACTAAGTCAAATCCAATTTAAAAAAAAATACAAGTCCATTTAAACATTATAATTTTGTAAGAGTTGAAAATATGGCCCATAATAATAACACTACGTGAAACCATCTACCTAAGCCCAAACAAAAGAAATAAGCCCAAACAAAAGATCATTCCATCCCACGCACAAGGGCTTAGGGCCCAACGGCCCATCAAGACTTACGGATTCTATTAGGAAAATAAGACCCACGGCCAAACAAACAGAGAGTTGAGAGAGAGGGAAGGCCACTACAATGGAGGAACTCACCGAGAGGGAAGCTGAGGTGCGGTGGCTCAGGGTGGCTGGCAAAGGTCACGGCGGCGCGACTAGTGGCTTCTCTATGGTGGTGCAACACCGAAAGAGAGAGGGAGAGAGAGAGAGAGAGAGAGTTTAGAGAGACTGTTAGACCGAAAACAACCGAAAACTACCGAAAGGGAGAGGAGGCTAGCGACGATCGTGGCTTACCGGAAAGGAGTGGGCTCGACAGGGTTCGGCTGGTCGATAATTTATGTGCCGTGGGAGAGGTGGTTCGGCGTCTCTTACGGTGGCTACCGTGGAAGGGGTGACTGCATGCTCTGTTTCGGACGTGCAAAAACAATGGTGCGTCTGTGGCTGCTATGGCGTGCCTTGGCGGCTGAGGATGGTCCGATGTATTCTATGGTGGCCAGTGGTGGCGTCGGCGTGTTCTGTGGCTGAGGGTGGCTGGGTTGTGGCTCACGGTCGGAGAGCTCAGTGCTCTGTTTTTGGGTGTGGAAAACAGAGGTGTCGTAAGTGGTTGCCGTGCATGTGCAGCACACGGTGGCTGAGTAACTGGAAGGGGTTGCGGCGGGGTGGCGCAAGTGATTGGCTGAGTGACGATGGTGGAGGGCAGCGATGAGGGCTTGTTGTCTGGGTTTGCGTGGGGATATCGTGAGTTTGCTGTGTGTGAAGAAATCGGCGCAAACCAACTCGGCGAGTGAGGTTATTTCTATGGTTTACGGGGGTCGACACGAAGAAATTCTTGGGTGCAACTGGCCAGTGTGTGGACGAACTGTGGGGAGGAGGTTTGTGAAAGGTGCTCTGTGTGCGTGAGTGTATAAATAAACACAGTGTCGTGCAAGCGGGGGAAAAGGATGGAGCCGTGCATGCATAGGTTTGATGCTTGAGAGGAGGATTCACGGTGGAGAACTTGCGGCTTGCTGATTCTTTGGTGAGTGTAACGTGTATATGTATACATTTTTGAGAACCTAAAGAAAACCCTAGATAAAAATAAAAGAAGAGACGTGCATGTGCATGTGCATGTGGGTGGATTAGGTTTGGTGCGTGTTTCAAATTCAAAGAAGAAAAAATCCGGTAGAGAGGAGTTGTATTATGAAGAGAAATCATGGGTTTGGAGGGAAAATAATAATAATAATGGGATTTAACTCTAAGTTTATAAAATAATCATCTGATAATTTGTTTTAACTCATAAAAATCTTATCTATAATTTTATTCCTAAATATAAGATCGGGTCGTTACAGATGTAGTCATTGAATTTTGGATATGATTTTACTATGCTTGTATTGAATACCCTTTGTTAATTGCAATTGGTTGATTTTGGTTCTCATTCTTGCAATTTACTGGCCATGAATTGCATGTTTAAGATGTTGAATGAAGTAACAAATGTTGACGTTCAATATTAGTTCGTGAATTCATCAAACCTTGGCAGTGTAGTTTAGAAATAAAAACACACCCTTGTGTCCTAAATTCAAGAATTCCACAGAGCATAATAAATTTATATTAAATTATGTGATCACGACAGTAGACATAGGGTTAATATAGGTATAGGTATTATACCTTGAAAGAGGACATCACATAAAAAAAGGAAATTCGGTCATTGTAATTAGCAAAACCTTAATGCAAGCAACCAAATTTAAACTCATTGAAGGAATTCAATTGATGAAGTCCAAGCCCTAGGAACCTTTCATATTTGATTTTTCAGGTTAAGTATATGCAGTCAGTCACATCAATTTGGGATCATCTAAATAATATAGGGAATTTTATAAATTGGTACTTGAATCTACTCTTTGTGGAAACGATATTCTTTTTGCCTTGTTCTACTTGTCACGACCCATGCACTTGTAGTAGAGTCTAGGGACCATCAAGTTTTTAGAGCCGTTGCCGGGGAGGATTGTTTTCAATATTAATACAAATAAATTACTATATTAGTTTAGACTGTATTGTTCTTTTTTTTTTTTATTCATTTAGACTAGCCACACCCTCTCGAGGCCAAATTCCATCGTTTTCTAGGGTTTTTAGGCTGTTTTGTATTTCTATTCGTCAATTTATGTTTTTTGTATTTAGTGTATGCCACGTAACTGTGAGCTAATTGAGCTTTTTGATCCAGAAATTGAGAGAACCCTACGTGCACTAAGGAGAAACAAAGATTGGAGCTAGAGCAAGAACAAGCAGTAGCCATGGCAGATAACCAGAATCAGAGGGTGTTGCATGACTATGCCGTGCCGAATGTCAATGGTGCTCAACCCAGCATTGTGAGACCTACAGTCAATGCTAATAATTTTAAGATTAAGCCTGGTCTCATCCAGATGGTGCAGCAGGAGCAGTTTGGTGGAGGAACTGCTGAGGATCCACAAGCACACCTTGCCAATATCTTGGAGATTTATGATACAATTAAGATGAAAGGAGTTAGTGATGATGATATTCGGCTCCTACTTTTTTCCATTTTCTATAAAGGATCAAGCCAAGGCCTAGTTGAATTCCAAAGCGCCTAACTCTTTCACCACCTGGAATGCCTTGTCACAATCTTTTCTGAGGAAGTATTTTCCCCCCAATAAGATTGCCAAACTTAGAAATGATACTACCAGTTTTGTTCAGTTTGATGGTGAATCTTTGTATGAAGCCTGGGAGAGGCTTAAAGAATTGCAGAGAAAGTGTCTACATCGTGGTCTTCCTAATTGGTTGATTGTATAGACTTTCTTTAATGGATTAACACATTCAGTTAGGATTACCATAAATGCAGTTGCAGGAGGTAATTTAATGAGTAGGTCAACAGAAGAGGCATATGAGTTGTTAGAAGAAATGGCCTCTAACAATTATCAGTGGTCTAATGAAAGAAGTGTGCCTAAGAAAGTTCCAGGTATCTATGATGTAGATGGCATAAACATGTTGAATGCCAAGGTTGATTCTCTGGTAAAAATGTTCGGTAAGCTGGGTGATGTGAATTATGTTTCTAGTCCTGTATTGAATTGTGATTGTTGTGGAGGAGCTCACATGAGTTCTGATTATATGCAGGTAGAGCAATCCCAATTTGTGTCTAATGTTAATAGGCAGTAGCAGTAGAACAACCCTTATTCCAACACATACAACCCAGGCTGGAGGAATCATCCCAACTTTTCATGGAAAGATTAAGGTAACCAAGGTAGCAATTCTAGACCTTTCTATCCTCCTGCCATCCCAACCAGAAAGTAAGCAGTCTTGGGAGATAGCTTTTGAGGAGTTAACCAATGCCAGATTAGAGAGATTTGAGAGACTGGAAGAAAAGGTTGACCAGTTAGCGAGTTCCAATAGAAACGTGGAGATGCAATTGGGGCAGTTAGCCAATTCCATCAATTCTCGTGGACATAGAAATTTGCCTAGTAAGACAGAGGTTAATCCGAAGGAGCATTGCAAGGCAGTCACCTTGAGAAGTGGTAAGCAACTACGTCAGCTAAGTGGTGAGACTATAGTTGGTGATGAAGTAGACCATGAAAAGGTGAGCAAGAAGGTCGGTGAAGAAGTTGAGGACCTAGCCAAGACACCATCCCCACTACCACCAATCAAACCTTATGTCCCTCCCATTCCTTTACCTCAAAGACTTAAGCAGAATAAAATTGATCAACAGTTTGAGAAATTTTTTAAAGTGTTTAGGTAGCTTCTCATTAATATTTCTTTTGCAGGTGCCTTAGCACAGATTCCTGCCTATACAAAGTTCCCAAAGGGGATCATGTCCAAGAAGAGGAAATTGGAGGATTTCGAGACCATTACCTTGATAGAGGAATGTAGTGCCATTATCCAGAATAAGCTTCCACCAAAGCAAAGAGATCCAGGCAGTTTTTCAATCCCTTGTACTATAGGTGATGTTAATTTTTCTAAAGTTTTGTGTGATTTAGGTGCTAGTGTTTCACTAATGCCTTTATTTCTATCTAAGAAGCTTAGATTAAAGGAGTTGAAGCCTACTACCATCTCTTTGCAGCTAGCTGACCAATCGGTGAAATACCCATTGGTTGTTCTTGAGAATGTGTTAATCAAGGTAAAGAAGTTTATCATTCCAGTTGATTTTATTGTGTTGGAGATGGAAGGAGACACCGAGATCCCTATCATTTTAGGCCGACCTTTTCTAGCCACAGCTGGAGCAGTCATAGATGTTAAGAATGGTAGGCTGACTTTGAACGTTGGTGAAGAATAGGAGCGTAAATTCAAACCAAAAAACCGGACCGGACCGAACCAGACAGGTTTTATCGGTTTTGAATCGGTCTGGTCCAGAACCGGTTTTTAAAACGTAAAAACCGGCCGGTTCCAGTTCCAGGATTTTTTGGACCGGACCGGACCGGTTGACTAAAAAAAATAAAAAGTAATATTTTTATATATAAGTTTTATACAAAATATTTTATATATATTAAATATTAATATATATAAGTTTTATATATAATGTATAATTATAAATTTTTATGTGAAATTTTATATATAACATATATATTCATATATGAAATAATTTCTTATTATAATTTATAAATTATTACATAAAATGTTAATACTAAATCACTAAAAGTTTATAACTAATACTAATATATAACTTATAACTATACCAATAGTCTAATATTAATACTATTATATAGTCTAATATATTAATAAAAGTATAAAACAGCTTTTTTTAAATCAATTTTTTTTTTATAAACAAATTTTTAATGACAAATTGTGAAATTTACATTTTAAAAAAATCGGAAAACCGGACCAGACCGGACCGGAAACCGGTAAAATCGGAAGTACCGGTTTAGGAGGGTAACCGGTGCGTAATCGGTTTTAAAAAATACAAAATCAGTACATACCGGTTCGATCCTAGATTTTATCCAAAACCGGACCGGACCGGACCGGTTACACCCCTAGTGAAGAAGAGGTAGAGTTAATTTATTTGAAGCTGCTAAATATCCTTCTTTTACTGATCATTTTTCTCGAGTTGATGTTGTAGATGAGTCTACCAGAGAGGTTTTTAGGGCTAAAAATACTAAAGAACCTCGGGAGACTTGTTTAGTGAGTGCAGGGACAAGTAAAGATGATAATTTGGAGGTTGCAGAAATGGCTTGTGCATTAGAGGCTACATGTCCTAAGCCGAAGTAGAGAGATATTCATTTTGAGGATCTAGGCAAAGGTAAGCCACTCCCTCCCCCTTCTAATATGGAAGCACCAGTTCTGGAGTTGAAGCTACTACCCTCACATCTCAGGTATGTCTTTTTAGGTGAGAATAATACTTAGCCTGTGATTATGAGTGCTTATTTGTCTGATGATCAACTTGACAAACTGATGCGTATTTTGAGATTGAGAAAAAAAAAAAAGCCATAGGATGGACTATATCATACCTTAGAGGAATTAGCCCTTCATTGTGTATGCATAGAATTTTAATTGAGGATAACCAAAAACCTGTTGTTGAAAATTAGAAACGGTTAAATCCTAACATGAAAGAATTAGTTAGAGCTGAAGTTCTTAAATGGTTAGATGCAGGGATTATTTATCCTATATCTGATAGTTCATGGATTAGTCCATGTAGTACCTGAAAAGGGTGGGATGACTGTGGTGCATAATGAAAATAATGAATTAATTCCCACTAGTAACTGGGTGGAGAGTCTGCATAGATTATAGGAAACTTAATAGTGTTAGCTGTAAGGATCATTTCCCTTTACCTTTTTCTTGATCAAGTGCCTGAGAGACTTGTTGGGTATGCATATTACTATTTTCTAGATAGTTATTCAGGGTATAACTAGATTCATATATCCCCCGAAGACCAAGAAAAGACCATCTTCACTTGTCCTTATGGTACTTTTGCATTATGTAGGATGCCTTTTAGTTTGTGTAATGCACCTGCTACATTCCAACATTGCATGATGGCAATTTTCTCTGATTTTGTTGAAAAGATCATGGAGGTTTTCATGGATGATTTTTCTATTTTTTTATCTTCTTTTGATAGTTGTTTAGATAACTTGTCTCGAGTTTTGCAGTATTGTGAGGAAACCAATTTATTCTTGAATTGGGAGAAATGTCATTTTATGGTGCAGGAAGGTATTGTTTTAGGCCACAAAATTTCAGTAAGAGGTATTGAGCTGGACCGAGCAAAAATATAAATTATCGAAAATTTTCCATCACCTACCAATGTTAAGGGAGTTAGAAGTTTCCTTGGTCACGCAGGACTTTACCAGCATTTTATTAAGGATTTTTCTAAAATTTCTAAACCTCTTTGTAATATGTTGAATAAGGATGTTGTGTTTGATTTTGATAAGGACTATTTGAATGCTTTTAACAGGTTGAAGCAAGAGTTGGTGTCAGCACCAATTATGGCAGCACTAGATTGGAGATTGTCTTTTGAGCTAATGTGTGATGCTAGTGATTTCACTTTGGGTGTTGTTCTCGGCCAGAGAAAAGACAAGAAGTTGCATGTTATATATTATGCTAGTAGAGTTTTAAATAATGCACAATTGAATTATGAAACTACTAAGAAAGAATTGCTTGTTGTTATGTTTGATTTTGGCAAGTTTCGATCTTATCTTGTAGGTTCCAAGGTGATCGTATATACAGATCATTCAGCAGTCAAATATTTGCTGAAAAAGAGAGATGCCAAACTGTGCTTCATTAAGTAATTATTTTTGTCTGGAAAAAAATGGATTTCCTTTAAACTCACAAGGGTCAACAGTCTCCACATTGTTATCTTCAAGATTTTTTAACCACATTTATCCATCAACAGGAGGCCATGTGTTGATACGTGCTTGTTTAATAAGGTGAGTGTGAAAACAGTGAAATTCTTTATATAGAAGTAGTATAATGAACTCCACATAAACTAGTGCCAAGAATTTATTTTTTTTTAAGACAAAAATAATTACTGCACAAGAAAAAATATAACTAGCAAATGATGCCGACTTAAAATAGAATTACTCCCTCAACCTAAATCGAACATTGTCCTCAATGTGAAGATTATATGTTCAAATAGATGTTTTCAATGTGCAAATCCAAAATATAGTAGGAACATGTGAATGCAGAATGATAGAAGCGGACGAGGAGAGAATTACTTGATCAAGCTGATTATTGAAAATCTATAGCCTGAAAAATATTAGCTAAAAAGAAAATAACAAGAGAGAAAAAAGCTAGGTACTAAAACAAAGATCAATTGAAAATGAAAGAAAGACAGAAAACAAAATGCAAACTCTCTTTCTTTTTTTCAGGAGAAAAAAATCTATAACAAAACTATAGATTAATCCTGATAAGCAGGATCCTCTCGTGGCACTTCTTCAACTTCTGGTCGTACTATTTCTAAACATAGTTTCAAATGTTGACCATTAACTTTAAAAATATCACCATTTTTAGATTTTTTTAATCTCAACTATCCCATGTGGATATACTGTGCACACTATGAATAGCCCAGTCCTTTTATATCGCAGTTTTCCTGGGAAAGGATGTAAACGAGAATTATAAAGAAGAACTTTTTTACCTGGTTCAAAAGATTTTCTCAATATGTTTCGAGCTTTAACTTTTTTCGTTTGTTGCTTATATGATTTGGCAATATCAAAATTGCCCCAAAATGAGTACGACGAGCTTCTAAAGAGTTCTCACAACTTGCTTGTATCGAAGTATCCTGGAAAAGACTTTCAATCATATTAACCTCACAGACATTTTCATCCTCTGGCATTTTCTTATGTGAAAAATATTAAGCTCAACAACCATGTTTCCAAAAGAAATTTTCATCACACCACTTCGACAATTAATTAAAGCATTAGATGTGGCTAAGAAAGGTCGTCCCAAAATAACATGGATTTGTGTGCTAACATTTTGAGTAGGCTCAGTGTCTAAAATCACAAAATCCACTAGAAAATAGAATAAGTCGACTTTGATCAATACATCCTCCACAATACCTCTAGGGATCTTAATAGACTTATCAGCTAACTAAAGCGACATTTAAATGGGTTTTAGCTCCCCTAATCCTAACTACAAATATACAAAATATGGTAGTAGGTTCACACTCGCCCCCAAATCTAACAAAGATTTCTCAATGTGCTGATTCACAATCTTACATGAGATTGTAGGAGATCTAGAGTCCTTATATTTGATAGGATATTTACTCTGAATAACAGAACTAGCGTGCTCAATCAAAAATGTAAGTTTTGGAACATTGGTTTTCCTTTTACTGTCAAGATCCTTCAAAAACTTTGCATATGCAGGTACTTACTTAATTGCATCATTGAATGGTATGTTAATTTGTACTTGTTTAAACACCTCGAAAATATCATCAAATTTAGC
The DNA here is from genome assembly GCA_022457165.1 of Juglans mandshurica. Classification (NCBI taxonomy): domain Eukaryota; kingdom Viridiplantae; phylum Streptophyta; class Magnoliopsida; order Fagales; family Juglandaceae; genus Juglans; species Juglans mandshurica. The sequence goes on along the minus strand of CM039624.1, from coordinate 22,703,361 downwards.
ATTTTTCTGAGGATTTGCCAACCTCTAGGGAAATGGGGCTCTACGAACAAATTTCTTAATAGGCTCATAAGGATTATAATCATGAACTTTGAGGGACGTTGGGTTGACATTCTTTTTCTCCCTGGACTCCAACTCCTCAACTTTTGGTACTTTAACTTTATTGTTAACTTGTCTACCCAACTTGAGAGTGGTAATGGACTGAACATGTTCTTGTCCCTGAGTAGAACTAGATGCATTATTAAGGGATCCTTTTGGATTGGGTATAGGCTGACTTGGAAAATTTCCTCTCTCCCTCTCACCAACATGGTTGCTAACTGGCCAACTTGACTCTCTAATTTTGAGATTTCTTGAGTATTCATCTAAATGGAATTCTTCATCTTCTGAATGGCCTGATTAGTGGATTGCATGAATGTCCTAAGAGACTCCTCCAATGATGATTGTTGTCATGGTAGTGCCAAAAATGGAGAAGTAGATTGAGGAACAAGAGGATACATTGGATTAGGTGGTCGGAATTGACTGTTGTTGCATCTATGGTCCACCTAAATTCATGGGAGTTGATTTTGTTTCCAAGAAAAATTAGGATGGCTTTGCAGATTAGGATTGAATGTCTCTGAAAAAGGATTAGCAAACTGCTTCCCAAAATTATGTTCAAAAATTATTTAGTGCATTTGCTTGCTCAGCATAGCACTCTGAGTAGACCTGTGTGGAAGGACACGTTTGTGTCTTATGCATGGGACTAGCACAAAGAGAACATATTTCATCTTGAACTTGACTAACATAATTCATGGTTCTACTTAAAGTCAAAGCTTCTACCTTACGAGTGAGATTATCTAATCTAACTTTAATATCATGATTTTCACTTATTTCATACAAACTTCATTTCTTAACTGTCTGGGATGATCTCTCTCTACAATTAGAAAAATCTCATTGCTGGAAGTTTTCTAATAAATTTTCAAGAAATTTATATGTGTCATCATCTCTTAAACTCAAAAACCACCATCATTCATCAACTCAATCATGTTATGGTTTGTCTTAGTTAAACCGTTATAAAAACATTGCACCAATCTCCAAGTCTCAAAACCATGGTGGGAACACTTCAAAATCAGGTCCTTAAATCTTTCCCATCTCTCATAAAATTTTTCATTATCTTCTTGATAAGAATCAGAAATCTCTCTCCTCAAAGCATTGGATTTTGACATTTGACCAAATTTAGAAAGAAATTTTGTGACAAGAATATCCCAAGAAGTGACAGATCTAGAAGGGCCGAACGTTAAACCATGCTTTTGCCTTATCCTTTAAAGAAAATGGAGATAAGCGTAGGCGAACTGATTCATCAGTGAAGTTTTAAAACCTAAAGATAGCACAGATTTCAAGAAATTTCTTTACATGCATATAAGGATCTTCTTTCTCAAAACCATGAAAAGTAGAAAGTAGTTGGAATTTTGTTGCTTCAACTCAAAGTATGCCGCAGTAGTTGCAGGTAACACTATCCATGATGGAAGGTTGGTGGTAATGAGTGAAAAATAGCTCTAAGAGTTTTTGCATCCTCAAAGTTTTCCCCCTAGTATAGACAAGGAATCAAAATCTAGACTAGCAAGACGATGTGTATGATCATGTTTTCATACACCACACAATATTGCAGGTTTTATATAATTTTTTATTTTTTGATTTTTTTTATTAAAAAAAAACTAACTACAACTAGCAGAAAAATAAATTTAGTCAATATTCAATGTGTTTTCCTAACCAAGTCCCCAGCAATGGCACCAAAAACTTTTGAAATTTTAATTGTACTGGCAAGTGCACGAACCGTACAGAAGTCTAGTTTAGTAAGAATGTGATCAAACCCACAAGAACTTGTACAAACGTATGAAACTCATCAAATATAAACTAAATAAATTCTAATCTAGTTCAGAAAAATGAGTTGTAAAATAAAATAAGGATTTAAGAATTAAACAATCAATTAATCAAAACAAGAAATAATTAATTTTAATAAACTAATCACAATAAAAAGAACTAAAATAAATTCTAAAAATGCAAATTAATGTAAACAATGAATAAACTACTAATGGAGAATGAACTAAGGTTTTAGAATCTATCTCATTTTGGGGCTAGTCTTGGTATTTTGAACGGCCGCAATTGGAAAGACACGGTGCAGATTTGGTTTCGTCGTGCAAAACTATCATCTCAAACTGGCATTATTGTGGGTTTTCTTCCGGCGGTTATTACTTGGAGACTCTGGCAAAGGCATTGTTTGGCGCGTATGGAGGGACACTTCGAAACTACCTCTGACATGATTCATTCTATTCGTCGGTGGATTAGTCTTATTTGTCGTGATATGCATGCTAGTTCTCACATTTCTGGTTTTGATTTGCAGGTACTTGAGAGTCTGCATGTCCAGCCTAGTTTCCCTCTCGTTCAGCGTTGCAAACCTATTAATTGGCAACGACCTCCGGCAGGTTGGGTTAAACTGAACACAAATAGTAGTAGTTTGGGTAACCCAGGGGCCTCTGGCGTAGGTGGGATTATTAGAAATGATCATGGTAAGTTAATTCATGCTTTTTCTGCATTCATTGGTACAAGTTCCAATAATAAGGCAGAGCTTTTAGCTCTCCTACATGGGCTCCAGGTTTGTAAATCCCTAACCCTCAATTATGTGAAAATTGAATTTGATACTTTGACTGTTATTTCTTGGTGGAGGAGTAAAAGATGTGGGGTATGGTTTCTGGAGGATTTTTGGGAAGAAGTTCTTGACATTATGAGTTTCATGACTTGTTCAATTCACCATGTTTTTCGAGAGGGCAATAAAGTTGCAAATTGGTTAGCTAAGCATGGGGCTTCTGGTAGTGATTCAGTTTTTACCCACTTGATGGAGACTCCCCGAGCTTTGCGTGGCCTTATTCACATGGACTACTCTGGGATGCCTTCGCTTCGTATTATTTAGTCTTGTTTTGTCTTTTGCTTGTGGTTTTGTTGTTCTTGTTTTTATTACTTCTGGTTTAGTTTTCTTTTGGCATGCTGGGTTTAATTTGTACCCCAGATGCTTGATTTGTAACCACAATTTTCTTCCACCACAAGTGAGGGTTATTAATAAAATTGGGGAGGGGTCACTATTGGACAGGTGACACTAACTCTTTTAAAAATACAAAAAAAAAAAAACCAAAAATCAATCTTGTTATCATGGAAAACATCAATAGCATTGAAACTTTTTTCTAAAAATATCAAAAGTATGTTCTTTTTCACTCAAATATATAAAATTAATTCATCGATTATATCTGTTAAAACAAATCACAAAAGATATAAGATTTTATTTTAAAAAAAATTATAAATCAAGCTCTCAATTGATTTGGATTATTCTATATCATGAGAAACACATGATTGAACTCATATCAAGAAGTTTTTCTCTCTCAATTGATATGAAGCAAGAACAATAGATTGTTGAACATACAAATAGTTGGGAAAGAAATCAATCTCATAAATAATATTACTAATCTTCAATGAAGTTTCATCCTCAACCCTAGTTAAAATTTAGTTGGAAATATTCATAAAATTAAACTCTAAAAACTGAACGTAACTAAAAATTAACGTAATATTTACAAAAAACTGAAGAAAACTAAAAATTACAATGCTTTTAAAACTTAAACATAATTACAAAACTGGAGGTAGAACTGCAGTTTATTCTCTCTTCTTCTAAACCTGCTGCCACTACAACAGAATTTGTCTTTTGTGACAAAGGAAACCATCACCAAAAATTGCCAAAACGTCACTAAAGATATTTGGTGACGGTTTGAAACCGTCACCACGACCGTCACCTAATGTGTGTCACAGAAAATAATTGGTGACGGTTTACTGTTGAATCGTCACTAAAAATATTTTTAGTGACGGTTGGAGGTGTTCCGTTTAGTTGAACGTTCGAACGTTCCCTTTGATGGTTGAGAACTGTCACAGATAGTAACGTTCGGACGTCCAATTGAACGTTCGAACGGCAACCCGACCAATTGGCGTTCGAATGAGAGAAGTTGACATTTGTTGATTATAGTTCGAACGTATCATATTTGCGTTTGAACGTTTATGCGTCCGAACATTAATTACAATAAATGTTCAAATTTCCTTTCGAACATTAATGGACCAATGCTCAAACGTAACGGGTTTAACATTCGGACGTTATTTCGAATTTAAACGAAGGAGCATTCGAATGCAAGTGGTACGTTCGAAGGTTTGTTCGAATGTTAATCGTTTAATCATTCAAATGTTTTGTTCATTTGAGGGTCAGTACGTTCAAATGTAGAGGCCTATGTTCGAATGTTACTATATAATTTTATGTATTCACGTTCGAACGTTGGTTCGAATGTGAACCAACGTTTGAACGTTTTTACTTTACATTCGAACGTGCAGATAAGAAATACTAATTTCATAAAATTTAAGAACATACCAATTGTATCATATTAAATACCATCAATTAACAAATAACAATGTCTTATAGAATTTTAAAATTAGATATTAAACCTAGCCACCACTACTAATAAAATTTATTTCTTCTTTTTTCCTCGCCTACCGCGATTCTGTTGCAACGACATAACACGCTCCATTTGCACCATCATCTCCCGTTGCACTTGCTCTTGGACTTCACTGCGTATTCTTTCCTCCTGGTCTCTCTGTTGGTCCTGTAAACGCGTCTCTAAATGAGATTGTCGTTCTAAGAGAGACTCTAATTCTTGCTGTCTCGACCTCATATACTCATTCTCACGCCGTGCAGCTTCTAAGTCTTTGGTAAGATTATTAATTTGTGAAGTCGATGAGGTTGAGGAGGATGAACATCTATGCTTGATAGATTGTCCCAAACCTCTTGCCATACTAGACTGCGGCCGGAGCACTTGCGTGAATATGTCTATGTCACTAGGAGAGGATTCCCCAAAAGCCGACTGCATCTCCATCATTTTTTCCTGCAATTTGAAAGGTAATGATCGTTAATAAGTAACGTATTAAAAGAAATATAAATAAACAATAAATTATTCACATGTTACATAATTTATTTAACAAAATTAACATTGCTTACATAATTATCTGCAGCGACAGGATCCGTCCACTCACAATGCTCATTAGTGTGAGCAGCAACATAGACATGAATGAGAGAAAAGTTTTCAGAATCATCACGTTTCTAACAAAGTGACATTAGCAATTTTAAAAAGATAATGTTAGTACATAAATAAAAGAATATAAAAAAAAAATGAATTCTATAATTTTTTAATCACCATTATTCAGCAAGACAGTTCAATGACCTTGAACCGGCACGAAGGTGGACAGTCAGAGCAGATCTATTCTTTGCATTTGTAGAACTAATATAGAACTAATATATAGAACTAATATGAATGTAAATAATTAAAATATATAAATGTAAAATACCCGATAATCTGGATATGCAAAAATATCACAACACTTTCTCCAATCATCAAACTTCATATGCTGGAAAGGAGACTGCGCAGCCTCTTCCAATGTCTCAAACTTCTTGCAGTGGTCATGATATCGTCCCTTGTGACGTCAGAATAGTGTAGCCATCAACTCATTTACAGTTCTCAAATCCTCGCTACGGCCAAAATCGAGGGTCAAATTCATTCTAACAAGTGAATCAGGTCAAAATATGATATACTAATTATGTGAAAAAAATGTACTCTCAAAGTAAACTCACCAGCACACGACTTCGAATGTGCTCCTTAATCTCATTTGGAGCATCTCGCCATGAGCGCATATAAAATGGAGCATAAGCTCTAACTACTGTGCCAATATAGGAAGAAAGCGTTGATGCACTATCATCCACTCCTCCAGTGGAATTATCAGGAATGGTGATCTTGAATTTTCCGTGCCTTCTATTTTTCTCAAGAGAGATGACACATGTATAGCCACGACCGCGACGTGCAGATGCATCAACTACATGATAATAGATAATATAATTATAGTTATATAGTTATTGAGACAAAAGTATTAACTATATAATTAATTATCAACGACAATATTTCCTTACTAGTAGGTGTCGACTGGCTGTTGTTCTCTTGCGTGTTAACTTGATCTTCAGGAGCGGATTCCTCGAGTGGGGAGTCCTCAATGGGTTCAGGACTTGGACTTGGCGGAGGCACATTTCTTCGTTGTCGTTTTGGCGGCATTCTTGAAGAAAATTAATTATATCAAAGAAAATTAATTAGAAGAAATTATGAAAATTCAAGATATTTTATAGTCACTTATATGAATAAAATAGTACTTTTATTCTTCATCTTCAAATGTATTTTCCATGCATGTTTCAGAATCTCCCTCAATAACATCTTCATCATCATCATGCACCTCTTCTTCATCCTCCTTATGCACCTTCTGGCCCGATTCTGGTTCGTCTTCATCTTCTGACTCTTCTTCTTCTTCTTCTTCCTCCTCACTTACTTGAATTGAATGATCATTTAATATGGATGGGTCGAGATGGACGGGTGGGACATCATCTCTACACAAGGGGAGCAATTCGAGTGCACCGAGGTCAACAAACAAGTTAATACCCTCTCCATCTTCCTGGTATGCCTCTACAATCGGAGTGTCATCTTCATCTCCACTATTCTCGTAATCTACACTCATTCTTGCTTCATATATATATAGAGGGACAAATTTTTGTACAACTCGCCAAGTTATCTGTCCACTATCTTCATCTACACTTTTCATTGGATCAATCAAGTAATAGACTTGGGTAGCTTGACAAGCCAATACAAATGGATCATCTTCGTACCATTTAGATGCAGTATTGACACTCGTAAAGTAATTATCCCTATGTATTGAAACCCGACCACCGCCTAAATCCCACCAATTACATTTAAAGACATATGTTACAAATCCACCCAGATATTTCAATCCGATAATATCACATATGACACCATAATAGTCAATATCAACTATTCCATGACTCCCCTCGACCAACACACCAGAGTTTTGAGTCTTTCTATTATGTTCACGGTCCAGAGTATAGAATCTATAACCTCGAACCGTGCATGCAGTGTATCGAAGTGCTCTATTTGAGGGACCACGGGCCAATGCATACAATTCAGAAGAAATTGATTCGGGATCATGAGCAAGTTGTTCCAAAATCTAACAATTGAAATAGTATATATTTATTATTTCATTATCCAGAGTTAAAAGTTTCAAAATATAACATATATATAATTTTAGTTCATACACAATCTTCAAACTATTCGGAAAATTCTTCCTTGTGTCTTGCCTCTATGTTCTTTCCTCGTCCTTTTCCAAATTTGTTCGCTCTACCATGTACCAATTGTTCAACTATCTCTTCCCCAGATAGCTCTTTTGGTGCAATTCTATCCTCTACTCTCCCATCAAACTTAGCACATTCTCTTCTCCATGCATGATTTGCTGGTAAATAACGTCAATGACCCATGAAATATGACTTCTAAGAATATTTAACCACTCACTAGCAGTTTCTTTATTACACATCGGACATGCTAACTTCCCTTTCGTACTCCAGCCGAAAAGATTCCCATACGCCGGGAAGTCATTTATGGTCCACATTACCGCAGCATGCATCTGAAAAGATGTCGATGTGGATGCATCATAAGTTCTAATGCCTGTTTCCTATAACTCTTTCAGCTCTTTAATCAACGGCTACATGAATACATCAATGTCATTCCCAGGTGATCTCAGGCTGGGGATAAGTAAAGTTAGCAAAAAGTTGGGCGCCTTCATGCACATCCATGGTGGAAGATTGTACTGAATCAACAATACGGGCCAAGTGCTATAACTTGTACTCATATTTCCAAAAGGTTTGAATCCATCGATTGTGATTGTGAGTCTCAAGCGCACGTTCCGAGCTTCTATCCCAAACTCTAGATATTGATTATCGAAAGACTGCCACGCAAGTGAGTCAACTGGGTGTCTCATATATGCGTCATCCTTAACTCTTTTCTCCTCGTGCCACCTCATATCGTGAGTTGTTTTCTTACACATATATAGTATTTGCAACCTAGGTTTCAAGGGAAAATACCGCAACACCTTAATTGGCACGTTTTTCTTACCCTTCCACCTCGACTCTCCACATACAGGACATGCTTGTTTCTCCTTGTTCTCCTTTCAGAACAAAACACAATTATTCTTGCATGCATGTATGGACTTATACTCAAATCCTAATCCCTTTCTCAACTGTTTCGCTTCATAAAAGTTCTTGGGCAATGCAGATCCTTCGGGAAGCACCTCGTTAAATAAGTTCAATACCATGTTTATTGCTTTCGTCGACATCCCACACAATGACTTAATGTGAAACAATCGCATAATAAAAGACATTTTGGAATATTTTGTATAGCTTGGATAAAGCTCGTGCTTTGCGCATCTTCCACCTTGAAGCGAAATTTTCACAATCAGTCCCTTTGCCACTTGAGGCATTGTCGTCAACCTTATCATAAACATCCCCGCTCCAATGTCACCCAACATCTCCTCCATCTCATCCTACTCATAATCATCATCTATGTGCCGTAAATAATTGTGATGATCGACCAATACATCTACTGACTGTTCATACGGCTCATCAATGCTTTACCGATCGGGTGTACCCCAAATCCATACCTTCACAAATATATGACTTTCTACTTCATCCAACCCTATCGCACACAAATTTTTACACCCTCAACATGGACACTTAATGTAAACATGACTATCAGCAGAGGCCCGTGCAAAACCAATGAAGGTTCTTACTCCACGCTCATAGGGTACGTAATCCTTTCCAAGTCTATCGCCCAGACGCATCCAATTTTTGTCTATTTCTAACAACATCTATCTATTAATAACACGTACATAGAAAATTTACATACATGTATGCTCCAATTCTCATTGCTTTTTGGATAAGGTAGTTGGTCCTATCCCATTCGAGATTATATTATTCATATTGCACAAATCTCATCACTCTACTACTTTCCACGTTAGTAGAAATTTCGGCAGCACCTCCACATAATTCTCCAAGTATACATGTTCAAATAGAGGGATTGTGACCCTCCGAACAGTATACCTGAATAACAGTAGAGGAAGACACCGAATTTTCACATTAAACGTGGAAAGTAGGAGTAACAAAAATGTGCAATACAGATAATATAATCTCAAACTGTCCACACTGGATAATTCAGGAATTAGTGGATAGATAAATGTACACTAATTCCCAAACGGGGCTAAGGTTATTTATGCAATGTCACACCATATCTATCAAAAACTACTACAAACAATATCTTCATGTTGTTTGAATTAACAATGTCACCTTCTATTAGTGTTATATTGTTAAACTAGTGAGAGAGAATGTGAACAAGTTTCCTATCAGTACACAACAAGAGAGAATGATCTTGACCGTCACAATTATTCAGTAATTAGACTAGAATAATTTTAGTCTAATTACTTAACCGTCACAAATTATCCGACCTTAACAACTCTCAAGACAGAAGAGACTTTGACAGTCAAGCAATTAAACTAAAATTTCAATATTTCTTCAAGATCATACACCCTCGTTGTGTACAAGACACGAAAATTGTTCACATATTCTTTCATCTCTCTCTAGTTTAACAATATAACACAATACGAATGTGACACTGTTAATTGAATTGTTATTATATATCTTAGGACATTGTTAATTGATACCAATGTAATTTTAATTCTTATTATATAATTGTTATTTTAATTGTATATATAATTTCTTCAAAGGTCATAATATAATTTTCATTATTATCATTCATAAAGTATAATTTTAATTGTTATACTTAATTTCAAAGGTAATAATATAATTTTAATTATTATCATTCCTAAAGTATCATTTTAATTCTTACACTTAATTGAGTGAGTTATTTATATTTAATAAGTAATTATTAATTATAGTTATTGTATGTATATATTATACTTTATATATAGTTAAGTTATATACTTTTTTTTCTTTTTTTTTTAAATTAAGTTTTATACTATAGTTATAACTTGAAGAATAATCATATTCTAACTAAATCAGTATGAATATATTATATATACTTATTAAATGTTAAATATTAAGTCTCATATTAAATGTATATTAAATGTTTTTAATCTTTACTTAAATTAAGAGTCTAAACTTATAATTTTCTTGTTAAAGAACAAATTCAAAAAACACAAAAAAATTCACATAAATACTAAAACCTAAACACAATATATTTCTAACCATATAAACGTATTCAATAAAAATTCACAAACAATAATCACAATATTTCAAATCCATATCACAACAACAACAACAATATTCCCACAACAATATTTCTACACATATTAATTCATCAATGAACACCATAAACTCACAAACTATTCATAAAATTCACAAACAATAATAACAATTATTTCAAGAGTAAGCATAAAATCACAACAACATGTATTAACATATTCCTAAACTTGAGAAATATAACTAGCACTCACAAATTCTTCAAAACCAAAAAATATTATATCAAGATTTTCACATAAATCAAAAACCTAAAGACAATATATTTCTAACCATGTAAACATATTCAAACAAAATTCACAAACAATAATCACAATATTTCAAATCCATATCACAACATATTCACAATATTTTCACAATAATATTTAAACATATATTAATTCATCAATGAATACCGTAAACTCACAAACTATTCAAAAACACTATACAAACAATAATTACAATATTTCAAGAGTAAGCATAAAATGTATAAACATATTGCTAAAGTTTAGAAATATACCTAGCACTCATAATATCCTCTTACAAATCAAAAGCTTCCAACTTGTCAAAACAACCAATCCTTCAAAAAAATACAACACTAACTTATTAGAAATATATATAACAAAAACACAAGACAAATATCATAAAATTCAGGAAAATACAAAAGAAAAATAATTTTTTCTTACCAAAGCTCAACTCAACTCTCACTCTAACACTCTCTCACCCTAACTCTCTCTCTCTCTAACCCACGTCCCTCTCTCACTCAACTCTCTCTCTCTCTAACCCACGTCCCTCTCTCACTCTAACCCTCTCTCTCTCTCTCTCTCTAACCCACGAAGACTCTCTCTCACGTCTCTCTCTGTTGCACACATGGGAGAAGCAAAAGAAATGACTTTGCTGCCTCCTATGCGTGTATTCATTTAATCATAAAATTTTTAAATAAAACGTTTGAACGTTTAAGTTGTACATTCGAACGTTATATAATCCCACCCAATTTTTAGACAACGTTCGAACATTAAAAAACTCAGATAAATTTTCTGCGAAGAACGTTCAGACGTTTTCTATACACGTTCGAACATATCTTCCTATGACAGCGCCCGAAATCGAACGGGAAATTTTCCACACTTTTATTCTCATGTTCGAACATTAAGAAATTTGGTGTTCAAACGTTTATAAGTTTCCAGTAATTTTCATCGATTAACGTTCGAACGTAAAATCTCAACTTCCGAACGTTCAGATCATCACTGAGATACATAAATCGAGTGGAAATTTTCCCGCACTTTTATTTTCATGTTCGAAAGTTAAGAAATTTGGAGTTCAAACCTTGTAAAATTCCAGTGATTTTCATCGACTAACATTCGAACGGAAAATTTCAACATCCGAACGTTCAGATCATCACAGAGATACCTAAATCGAGCGGGAAATCTCCTAAACTTTTATTTTCATCTTCGAACGTTAGAAAATATACGTTCGAACGTTTACTCTCACGTTCGAACTTACATTTTGTACGTCCGAACGTTTCAGATCATCACAGAGATGCCTAAATCGAGCGAAAAATTTCCTGCATTTTTCTTCTCGTGTTCGAACATGAAAATGAACTCTCGTACACCTCCATAACATTCGAACGTGGAAAGATCATCACAGATATGAGAAAATCCAGCGGAAATACATTATTATAGTTTGAACGTTAAAAATTCATGTTTGAACGTTACTTTTATTCAATAGTTAGTTATATATATGTATTTTTTTCTAGATACTCATAATATTTCTCTTCAATATAATCTCTTTTTTCTTTTTTTGAAAAGTTGAGAAAAATACTAACTTTTTGTCACTATTTTCTTCTTTCATATATCCCACTTGTTTGGGATATTCTTTGTTGCTTATTAAAATCTTCTTTACTCAATGTGTGTATTTGGGCATCATCTCCAATCACTTGTGAATATGTTGGAGAAAAATGTTTATTTTTAAAATTATGAGATGTGGATGCCAAAGTGAGTAATCTGGACTATATATAATATATTATATATAGTATATAATATACTATATTATATACTATATTTTATATATATATATATAGTATGATAGCATAATACTTTAAATGAAAAATAATAATATAGTATATATATTATACTATATATATGAATCAATAATATATAATTAATAAAACTAAGAACAAAACTTATATATATATAATACACTACATGGCCCACTTCATAGCCACAAACGCAACAAATGAAGGTACGCAACTACAACGTGATCACCAAACTAGCTAGCTAATCAGTCCTCTATATATTTATTACTTGTAACACAATCATGGAGGATGTTTGAACATTACTTTGAAAACAAAAGGGATCGATCCTCCCACTAAAACTGCCTTGCTATTTACTGATCCAATGGCCAGCCCCATCTTTCATCTTTACTTAAATTAAAATCCTAAACTTATAATTTTTTTGTTAAACATATTCAATACAAATTCAAAAATAATAATCACAATATTTCAAATCTATATCACAATAACAACAATATTTCTACATATATTAATTCATCAATGAACACCACAAACTCACAAATTATTCACATAATTCACAAACAATAATCACAATTATTTCAAGAGTAAGTATAAAATCACAACAACATGTATAAACATATTGCTAAACTTTAGAAATATAACTAGCACTCACAAATTCAAAAAAATCAATTAATTTAATTGTCATTCATTAGGGAGAGTAATTTGATTCCAATTATTTAGGAATTTGTACACTAGACTTTTGGGTACTAGATTCTAATAATAAAGTATATCGTTTTGGGTTTGTAATAAGAGCTTGTGGTTTTAATATTGTTTTCATTATTTATAATGGATCATATATATATAATTATAATATATAATATAATATTAGATATATATTGTACTCTATATATAGTACAATATATATAATATACTATATATATTATAATATTATATTATATATAGTATGCTATATGTTATAGTATACATTATAATGTATAACATATATTAATAATATGATATATTATAGTCAATATTTTGAAAAATAAATCGAAAAACGTTCGAACTTACTAAGAATTACGTTCGAACATTTTGTGTATATAAGGCCAAAACAGAACGGCGAAACGTCATTTTCACCACTATCTAACTTCGTTCGCTTTTGCACGCCGTCACTCCTCCGTCGCCGCCGCCATCAAACTCCACCACAACCGTCACTAAAAGGTAGGCATTCATCTTTTAATCAAATAACATGTATTTTATTTGAGATTTGGGTTTGGTTTTGTTTAAAACGGGCCAAGTGGTGGCCGGATTTTCAACTCCATTTTCCAGCCACCACGGCTTGCCATTGGCCAAATAGTCACTGTAGAAAAGTTTCTTGAAGTGTATACTTCATTTCTACTGTGGCATTTCAGCATTTAGAGCCTTGAAGATTGATTTTCGAGATTTTAATAATGGCTGAGTCGACTAAGTCATTCTATGTCGTAACGTTTCACCAAGACAATCACATAGCCGTTAAGGCTTCTACGTTCGAACGTGTATTGTTTTACATTCAGACGTTATTTATCGTAAGATTTTCGTCCAAACGTCTAATTATAACGTCTGAACGAACTACTTTTTAAATTTATTTATACTTCAACGTTCAGAAGTTCATCCTTTACGTTAGCACGTAAAACCCATACGTTCAAACGTATAACATAAACGTCCGAACGTACGTCATTTAAATTTATTTACTTCTTACGTTCGAACGTGTATGTTATACGTTTGCACGTATTTGTTTTACGTGCGAACGTAAGGGATACACGTCCGAACGTTTTATCTTAACGTTCGAATGTTTATTTTACTATGTTCGAACATTAATGCAGAGCAGCTTAAAATTAACACAAAAAATGCATCAATGTAAATATTTTTTTTTCCTTTTCTATTTTCAAGATATGGCTCATCCTCTGCATACTACGGAATGAGGGAGGGAAGGAGCCACTCAGGACACTGCTCATATCGGGGTTCGTACTGTTATAATAGAGAGAGAGGTCCTGATTAATGAGTTCGACGAACTCATATGGGATCAGACGAACCTGAGAGATGTTTTTGTCAGTAGAGACTGGGGAAATATCTGCACATTGAGGGGAAGGTATACCACTCAATTGTTTAGGAGTTCTATATGGGGATGTGCGACATGCCTCAAGACGTATCCTCTCACATCGTGACTGTACGCGGTGTTTCCATTGAGATTTCACTAGATATCATCGTCGAGCACATCAGGATTCGTCGAGGAGTTGAGACATCTACACACGCTACACCCTGTGAGGATGTAGGCACTTCTGCATCATCTACTGGCCGCCCATTTGAGCCAGCATCAACCAGAGATGCAGACCGATCAAAGGCCGAGGATACTGGCCTCTAGCTTCGGATGATGACCGAGACGAGGATTTCTACATCCTCACCGGGAGGGACCGCATACAAATCGAGAGGAAGAACGCCTTCAACTAGACCCATCTGCTACCTTTCTTCCTCATGTTGCACCTTATTGTTGCAAAAAACATGGATCCTGTGGCACATAAAACCACATTTAGTCTGTTTTGGGCACAGTTTTTTATACGAGTGGCACTTGGAGATCTCATAGATTTGCCACTGCACATCTTTGAAATGATCCGTTACGAGGCGAGCAACGTCTCCAAGGATAATCTCTCATACGATGTCCAGATTAGCTGGCTATTACATGCACGGGGAGTGCCAACCCAGCCAGAGGAGCGGGTCAAAGATCAGATGAGCCTCCTCGACATGACCATGCATCGACGTAGCATTGGACAGGCGAGGGGACATCAGCCACCCCTGTAGAGGATCTAGTTCCTCCTACAAAGCCTGAGCCAGGTCATGTGGGGAGTAGTAATCAGCAGCCGCCGAGTACATCTAAGGGAGATGCGCGGCCTGCTTGGGTTGATGCGGTGATCTCACAGCTGACTGCGCATATCGATCGTAAGATTGATCAATCGCTCGCGGCTATAGAGGCGTCTGTCTCCAAGATCGCCCATCGTGTAGATATCCTCAACGACAAGATTGATACCTTGACTGAGGAGGTACGGAGTTCGAATTTCGCGAACAATGCCATCATCTGAGTGTTGTTTAAGAAATTCGATCATATTTTGTATTTTGCTTTTATTATATGTAAAGAAAAATATTATTTAATATTTCTATGGTTTTTTAATTTCAATTCTCAATCTTCTTTAATGTTATATTTTCCATCTTTAATACAAATCAATGCACTTCAAATATATATAAACATAAATATATATATTTATATATTACAAATTATGCACTATAAAAGCTACATAATTTTTAAATTAGAGTCATATTTAATTTAAATTTACAATTAACGTTCAAATGATAGTAATTGATGTTCGAATGTTGCCGCAAAATATTTTACGTTCGAACGTTAATTACTAACATTCGAACGTTGGAGCCAAAACATTTCATGTTCGCACGTAAGTAGCCATAATATTTGAACGTATATGTGACGTTCGAACGTAAATTTCTCATACGTTGGAACGTAAGAAGAATCTCATCTGTCTTTAGTGACGGTTTTTGGAAACCGTCACAGAAAATGCTTTTTCGTGACGATTTGGGGACTGTCACAATTTCCCAACCGTCACTAAAAGGCCATTGTGTTGTAGAGTGCAGCGCTGAGTTCTTTCTTTTCCCTCTGTTGAATTTCACAGTTTTTGTGCCCTTTCACCCAGTGCAGTACGTGGTCTATTTATAACATATATAGAGCCCAAAGTTTCGTTTCTTCCGTTTCGTAAGCTGCTTTCTTCTTCTTCCCCCTTTTTTTTCATGTTAACTTCACGTCTTTAGGCTCTTTCACGTTTTGCCTCTTGTCACTTTTGTTTTTTTTAACCATGTACGTGTGTCCCTTTTCTCTTTAGGTCTCTTGTTCCGTTTGCTTTTGTTTTTCATTACAAAAAGTATCGGCTCCTTTTGCATTCAAAGACTTTTATTCTTTGCTACTTCTATTTTCAATAAAAGTCTATATTCTAGCACACCTCAACCTCATATTAGTTTTGAAATACAATTCTTCCCCACTTCAATTCCTGATTAAGATAAAATTAAAAGTCAAGTGAAAAAAAATAATATATTTCAAAATTAATTAAAAAATATATATAATTATTAACACTACATACTCGTGCGTGGTAATGCCTTTTTTAAAATAGTAAAATTATGCACAATTCAGCTATTATCACTCACCTGTTGGACTAGCTATACTTTGTAAACCACTACTGCCTCATCTTCCATCTTTCCAAGGAAATGCTCTCTTCTTTGCCTTTCACTTGCCCTTGGAAAGTGGTATGTCCCCTTACGTTGGTGCAGTCCTCACATATGAGCACTCATGTGCTATCTCTGGGCGTTCCAATTCTCGTACTTGTGTTGCCTGCTACTCACCTCAAACTACTTCTGCGTTATATGTTGCTCGTCTAACAGTCTTTGTTTCCTTCTGGATCTACTTGCCTTAAGCATCGTCAGCACGCCTTTTGCTCGGCCCATATAGATCGCTTATTTCTTTAGTCAACTTGTTCGTTGCTCGCCCAGGGTGACACTCAGCTTGCTCACTTGTGCTTCTCATCTCGTGCATTTGGTCGTCCGACATATTGCTCACCCAATGTTCTAGGTCACTCGCTTCACGTTTCTTGTTAGCTCGCTTGGCACTCCATTCATTTCAAGCTTAAGTATCGCCTCCTACTTTCTTCCCCGTTGCATTTACGCTTGCGAGGAGTTCCTCCCTCCGAATAACTAAGGTACTCACAATATTTAAGGGAATAATAGTCTTAGAGTATTCCCAATGGCTTACCTAAATTTTCTCTAGAATAACTAATCAAAACTCAATCTTTCTATTTTAACTAACGACCCTTACTAGACACCATATATCAGCTTATTTATTCTTCTCTATATCATTTAAATGTTTTCTCTTTCTTTTTTCTTTATTCATTTTAAGTATTTTTATAACTACTGTTAAGTTTGTAATATTCTCATATTCTTCAATATTTCTCATATATTAATGTGATTGTAATATCTCTTTGTTGTCAAAATAACATCCATATCACAGTAAAAAAGAAATAAAAAGGAAAAAAACTCATTCATCCTATTTTTTATTAACATTTTATAATCTTATCATGGTTTGTAAAAGAGTACTATTATTCTAAGACCTCTACACCACACACTGCTTACGTAGCATAATTTAATTTGGAAGATAAATTTCAACATGAATATTTTTCTTTTCATTAAAATAAAGTATTCTAGTTGTAAAGGGCGTGTCCCACCACCGGTCAGGATCGTTAACCTGCAAATCGTTAAGTAGGTGGCATGGTGCGCCTGTGACACCTCCGATGCTTAAGTCAGTGAAAGATAATAATTCAAGAATGCTTAATCCGATCAATCGAAGGTTACCTTTTGCCCCTATATATAGGCATGGAGAATATTGGATGAATACTATAAACTGATTAACTTTGCACCATGCTTAGCCATTAGGAGGCTTATCCCTGATGTATCGAAATTGTCTAATCACCACGTGGTCTATATTCATAATGTGAGGTTTATCCCTCCCTAATAAATAGGGCGACTAGGGTCTTCATTAAGCTACACGACTCTTTTGAGTCCTTTATGAAAGATGGGCCTTGGGCCCCCAGTTTGGGCCAGACCAATATTAACTCCTCCAGTTACCCCGCTAATTCCTCTCACATGTAAGCGTGGGAAATTCATAGTGAAGGAATTATAAATATCTTCCTTTGCTCAGTCGAGGACGTTTGAGACACTAGACTACCCCGCTAGGGATTTTAGATCTATGGACTACCCGCTAGCCCATTTATTACTTTACTCGTCGTTTCCACTTATCAAGAGGCTGGAATTTCAAACCTGACAAATGTGCATACGTTACCCAATAACCATCGCCACATTCTCTTTTAGTCACTTCATTTAGTCAGGTAATAATGGTTTGTAGTTATCACCTGCTCTTCATTTCCCTACTCATTCTCATATTCCATCGTCTTCTTCCCAATTTCTTCCTTTCTTCTTTACATTCTTGAGACCCACTATCTCGAGTTCTTTATTTGTGACTCTAAGCTTCCCCATTTCTTCCTTTCTTCTTTGCTTCTTTATCATGCTCATGGCCCAACAAAACAAATCTCAAACCCCTATTGCCCCTGAGTCTTCTTCTACTAAAGATGTTCTATATTTCGAAGGTTTTGAGTGGCGCTCCACCCTCACTGCTAGAGACTTGACAAATCTACGCAACACCTACAAGATCCCACATTCAAAACTCCTGGAAGTCCCTCGTCGTGGTTGTGTCTATGAAAAGGGGTTCCCTGAAAAGGTTGCTCTTCCTGTCTGTGCCATAACTCATGGTTTGCGATTTCCATTTTGTCGCCCAGTATGCGATGTTCTTAATCTTCTTAGGCTAGCCCTAGTGCAGCTTCATTCTCATGCGTGGCAAGAGCCTCTTTGTTTTTGCATTGTGTTTCGCTTGGTTTTGGAACCCGCTAGGGAAGAATACCCAGATTTAGCTGCCCAAGAGTTCCTAGCGTTTTATTCTTTGAGGAGCTCTCCAGGCAATATTTGCAGCTTTCGGATTAGGAAGCAGCGGTTGGCCCATTCTGAAA
Source organism: Juglans mandshurica (assembly GCA_022457165.1). Taxonomy (NCBI): domain Eukaryota; kingdom Viridiplantae; phylum Streptophyta; class Magnoliopsida; order Fagales; family Juglandaceae; genus Juglans; species Juglans mandshurica. The sequence goes on along the minus strand of CM039624.1, from coordinate 22,684,484 downwards.
GCCGTCACTCAAATGCCAAACAATCGACGAGGAAGTTTTTCTTGGTCTCTGGCGTAGGTTTAGAATTTCCAAATTTGATGGCTATGCACCGAGAGTTCCCAATTAGAGCTACCTGAAGTAAGATTCTCGACGACAAGGGCCAGATGGCAGCTTTGGAACCTCCATATGAATGGGAGCAATCTCATGTCGACATGGTTGCCACCTGGACGAGTGAGCATGAGGATGACCTTTGGACTGAGGATCTCTTGGAGCCCACCAACATTGATTGTTTCTTGGTGATGTCTAACCATTCGAAGGTCAAGGGTCGTCTTTTCCTAAACAAGGTCGTGTTGCCATCTCCCCAATTAAGCCTTCCTCCAAGTCTTCTCCCAAGGCTTCATGGAAGCATTCTCGCCAACCTACTATGGATACACCTCCCCCTGCAGCAAAGAGGGGGGGGGGGGGGGGGGGGGGGGCTAGCCGACCTCACCTTCTACTCCCAATCACTCACAAGCACGCGCGCCTTCTCCAGGTCTTGATGACATCGAGGGTTTGATGGGTCTAGCCCTTTCTGACCTGGCAACCGTGTTTGACTTTGATCTTCCTTCCCAACAATTTGATTCGGCGTCTAGCCCAACCTTCAAATTCCCTACATTCAAGGCTTCTGATTTGCCAAGGGAAGGTGGCAGGTCAACATTGATATGGACGTCATCTTCTCATTGAACCTTGCTAACCAGGCAGCCCATGAGGGAAATTCGGGTAGTGGAGATGGTGCCCTAGGCGATCATGGTGACCAGGGCAGACAGAAGGGCAGCGTCGTTCCTATTTGTGAGGAAGTGGAAGAAGAAAGTGAAGGCAAAAGTTCAACGCCCCAATCTTTGCCTACTACTATCTCGGAGGGAGAGACCCCTCCACTTGACCTGGGGGCTGGTGGCGACCGTGTTTCTATTCCCTCTCTTTCTTTCCCTTGTCCTTTGGAGATGATGTTGAGTCTTCTCCCTTAGTGGAGGGTGTTCCTCTGGGCGGTCTCGCGAGTGAGGACATCAGTCTTGGGGAGGCTGAACTTGCTTACACAAACATTGTTCGCCCGATGGGAGATTTGGGTAAGGCCCCTGAGATTGGAGCAGACTCAATGGCGGTGCCTCCTGAGGCTTTCCCCTTTGGCCTCTATTATAGGCCTGAGGTGAGGTATGATGGGGAGGTGAGGGACGTACTTCCACCTCTTCTGGTCCTGCTAGAGATGACACCGTCAGTAGCGTGGCTAATCGGCTAAAGAATTTTCTCTCTAGGGTACCTCTGACTCTGCATCTCTGACTTCTCTCTCTTTTTTTTCTTTTTTCCTATTCATTTTTTAACTTCTTCTCGGTTTTACCTTTCTAGGGTGTCAAAGATTTGGCGACCTAGATCATGGCTGATCGTGCTGACTTGGCGGATGAAGTTTGCTCTAGGCCTGTCGTTTGTTTAGCGCCAAGAGAGAACTTGAGAGATGGAAGGGAAGAGGGCAGAGTTGGAGATCCTACTTGAGCATGCGGATGCCTACGCGCACTCTCTTGCAGGTGAGCTGGATATTCTTCGCGACCAGGTTTTCTACCATCGCGATGAACTATGTCACACCACAAAGGTGAAGGCCTAGGATAACTTCTCATTGGGACTGCTAGAGTCAGAGCTTGATTTTGCTAGGGCTCAACTTTCCCTTACCCAAGGGGAGTTGGAGAACAAAGTCGTGCTCACACTACACTCTCCACCCTCCAAGAGGAGCTGTCTAGTTCTCAGCGGCGCTGTACTGAACTCGGGGAGGTGTTGCTGGCCTAGGAGGAGAGCAAGCGGGCAGTTAATCTTGACCTCCCTGAGGCGCATGGCACTCTAGAGGCACTGACCAAACGGAATGAAGAACGCAAGAAAGTTTGTACCGCCACAGAGGAAGCTTAACAAAATGCTTCTTAATAAGGATGCTCAATTGAAGGAAAAGACCCAGGTGGTGAAGACGTTGGATTCTAACTTGGCGGCTGCGAGGGAGGAACTTGTCCGCCTTCATCCTTAGTTGGCGTCGGCGCATGGCGTTAGGGATCGTACTTTTGGTTATGGGTATAGGGCTGGCGTGGTGCAACTTAGATCGCACTTGTTGGCCAATCCCCATACTAACTTGAGGTGTTTAGATTTGGGAATGTTTAAACCTGATGCTGCCTAACGCCAATTTGTTGACGCCTTTGGTCGGGACTTTATGCCCGATGCTTTTAACAGTCCTCGTCCACCTCCACCTTCCAGTGGTCCTAGTACTTAGCCTTATGTGAATAGCATTCTACCCCTGCTACATTTGTAACAGCTTTTTGTAAACAATACAAACATTTTTGTACTTGCCTTTTGTCCTTGTGCATGTTGGGAACGCTTACCTGGTTTTGGCTTTTTATTATGCTACACTTTGCGTCAATTTCACGAGGCACTTTCTTTCTACTCTTAGAGCGGCTTGTTTTTTATATTTGTCGTTGTTGTCTTCAACGCCCCTTTCCTCTGAACTGCGAATCTTTGTACTCGATGTTGGTGTTTAAGGGTCACGTGATCTGCAAACCTCCACGCCCTTTTCACTTGGCATCACGAGTCTTTGTACTAATCATTGGTGTTTAAAGGTTGCGTGGTCTGCTGGCCTTCACGCCCTTTTTACATGGCACAGCGAGTCATTGTACTCGTTATTGGTGTTTAAGGGTCGCGTGGTCTAGGACCTCCACGCCCTTTTTACATGGCACCGCAAGTCTTTTTACTCATCATTAGTGTTTAAGGGTCGTTTGGTCTATTGACCTCCACACCCCTTTTTCTTGGGTGAGTTGGCACTAGCTCGGAACAAACCGACGCTTTGTTTACCACGAAACATAATCAAGAATTCAATAGTAGAGTTCTGACAAATCAAGAAATTAACATAATCAGGGATATAATTTCTTTTCAAGTGTTCTGCATTCCAGGGGTGTTGTAGCTCTTTGCCTTGGCTATCCTTCAAGCAGTACGACCCAGACCTATGGTTGGCCACTACCACGTATGGTCCCTCCCATCGGGGTCCGAGATTGCCCTCTTCCTCGGTGTGTGACCACACTTTCCCTCAACACCAGATCTCTTATAATGAATGTCCTAGGTCTGACTCTCTTGCTAAAATAGTGTTCTGCCATTTTCTTGTCTAGTATCATCCTGATTTCAGCCACCTCTCTCTCTTCATCTAGAAGGTCGAGGTGCTCTTTCATAGCTTCATCATTTTTGGGTGCCAAAAAATAGCGAGTTCGGTACTTTGGCAGACCAACTTCCATAGGGGGTACTTGTGATACCCCCAACCTCCGCTTGGGATGTAACGGAGACTTAGAGCGTCGGGATAGGCAACACAAGGTTACATACCCCCAATACATGACAGTTAATATGAAATGCATCCTAGAAATACAGCAAGCAGTATGTAATAATCGCAGCAGAAAGTAAAGGTGAAATGAACTTATGCCAAAATAACTAAAATCATCCCATTTAACTAAAATGAACTTATAATTTTACTTTCGTTGCTAAAAACTTAGTCTTTCATAACAAATCATAGAATTAACATAACATATGATATCATCATAGTTCCCATATGCATTGTGAGTACCTGTCAGTGACTGTAGGACAACTCACATTGAAACTATGATATCTATAGACTCTTTCTCAATGCATTAGTAATGTAACAGCCCGCAAGAAATTCATTGGTGGAATTTCTATTGACTTTAGGAATCTCGTGAAAACTCCATAAGTTTTTATGAATCGACCAATCGCACAGGTTTTAGTCTGTCAACATAGTCAGAGTTATCAGTCACTATGGTGCTAGAAATATGAGTTTAATTACTTGAGGTAGTTAGAAGTGTCAGAATACGTTTACGTTATGTTCTAAGTTCACATTTATGTTATGTTATGTCATGCTCAAGTTCAAGTTCAAATTATGCATGTTCACGTTCATGTTATGTTTCAAGTCCATGTTATGTTTCAAGTTCACGTTCATGCTATGTTTCAAGTCCATGTTATGTTTCAAGTCACGTTCATGCTAAGCTTCAGTTTCAGTTTAAGTTATGCCAGTTATGTTACGTTGTATGTCAAGTTATGCTATGATTACTTATGATTTGATTATGCATTCATGTTTTTACTGCCATGCATGCATCATTAACCTGTGTGGAAGTTTTCTGTTAACTTGCTGAGATTTGTAATCAAATCTCACTGTGGTAGTCCCAACTACCATTCCCCCCGAATGGTAGATTTTGTTACTGGATCTGAAGGAGAATCGGGAATCGACCAATCGGAAACGGTCGACTAAGCGACGGTGCGACGTAGATGGTAGTATAGTAGTTACCTCAGATTACTACTTGTATTTGTGGAGTTCAATCTCTAGCACTCTTTTGATCACAACCATAGGGACTATTGTTGTGATCTTAATTGTTTAGTATGTCATTAAGTATGAAGTATGTGTTAAGTATTTGGGATATTTTAGTTTGGTGCATAGTATTGCTAAAGAAAATAAAAATTATCTGCTGCGAATATTACATAATGCTAGATGCATGTTAGGGACATTGCATCTTATATTTCATGAACGGGGGCAAGTAACCTTGTGTTGCATGTCTCGACGCTTCAAATGTTCGTCCGATCCCAAGCGGAATTTGGGGGCGTCACAGGGTGGTATCAGAGCAATACGTCTCTGGGTTTAAATCCACATGTCCTTAGGAAATGCACCAAATATTAGGTTTAAAATTCTAGTCTTCATTAGGCTTGAATTTTTTTAAGTATGAGAGATAGTACGTGGCTGTAACACATGTACTCGTGTGTTTCTGGAAGTGACACGTGACTCACAGTAGGATACCTCGAAACCCTGAGGGAGCCACAAATCAGGAGAATCAAAATCCCCAGATGGATGGAGGAATAACTGAAGCTGTACATCTGCTGGCTGACATGCTTAAACAATAGCAATAGTAGCAAGCGCACGTACCCAGACCCGAAGTCGGAGGTTGTACGTATGAGAAGTTCTTGATCTACAGTTAACCGAATTTTTCTGGTAATGAAGGGCCACTAAGAGCCGAGAAATGGATTATGGATCTCGAAAGGACCTATGAGAACTATGGATGTACTGAGGACCAGAAGGTTCTATATGCTGGATACCTATTCCATGAGAAGCTGAAATATGGTGGGATACGCGAAGGCAGCTTCTAGTCAGGGAAGTTGGGTTGCACTGTCTTGTGAGAGATTTAAGGAAGAGTTCGACAACAGATTCTTCCCAAATTCTGTCAAATAGTTGAAGTCGCAGGAGTTCGGGCCTTTAACTCAAGGCAGTTTGACCGTAGAGCAGTACGCCGATAAGTTTATGGCGTTAGGAAGGTTTGCACCACACTTGATTTCTACTCAATGGATGTAGGTGCAGAAGTTTCAAGCAGGACTTCAGCTAAGGATCCGTAGCCAAGTAGCTTGCCTAAGAATTGAGAAATAGCAAGAGTTGGTATACGTAGTCGCGATAACAGAGGCTGAGCATAGAGATCTGGTGATCCAAATCAATACTAAACGAAAAAGAACTTCATTGTACGCTACTGAAGGGAGTTCAAAAAGGAAGAAGATGTTTACTAGATCAAATAAGGAAAATGCATTGAGACTGGGAGCTCAATGTCGATTACATTTCCACCTTGTGGAGAGTGCGGTAAACACCTTGGAGACAAGTGCAGAATTGCATTGAGAACTTGTTTCAGGTGTGGCCAACAGAGTCATATGATCAAGGACTACCCTGGTGTTGCTTTGAGGAAAGAAAGAAAGGGAAGTTTCTCTTAGCAGTGGGTACAAACCAAAGCTGAGGCAGCACGTGCCCATGAGAGTGTGTGCTGTCACTCAGGGAGACGCAGATGCTTACACCCCAGGAACCAAAGAAGCTGGCACCGTCACTGGTATTTTTTCTAAGACCTAGGTATTGTTAAGCTTATGTAAGGTTGATTTGATTGCAATTGATTGTATTGTTGCATTATTGCTATTTTGGAGAATGTCAAGTCATTGAAGTTGTAACTTGTACGCTATTGATTCAAGTGAGTCCCTGTCTATAGTGATTGTGTATTACACGAGAGTTTAGTTCGGAAGATGAATTGTTACCCAGGTGGTAAGAGTAACAATTCTCATTAAGAGTATTATTGTTCATATCAGTGTAGATATAGAATACCCTTTAGCAGTTGGAAGAATGATATTGAAGGTTGATGAATTTGTATTTCGTATATTTGAAGTTGTCTTGATTTTGAGGATCCAAAGGAATTTGTGTCCGGAAGAGTAAAGTGCTTGGGAGAGGCTTTGGCCGTAGTAGGATTCACTTATAATGGTAGTTTTGTCCAGCTGCCATTAAGTGTTTTTGGCAAAGCATTGTGTTTGTGGAAAACGTAGAATGCCATTATATTGGAGACTTTTATATGGGTAGTAAATCTTGGTCTTGAGGATTTACGTGAACAGTAGGAACAGATCCTTTCATTTAGAGTCAGAATAAGAGGCGGCTTATGATGGATAGAAGAGCTATGCTAATCATAAGAGAGAACGTCTTTAGTTGAGGTTAATAGTTGATCGTTTATTGAGGTACCACCTAGGAGGAGGAATGATTCATTTTGATTATGAAGGGGTAAGCTAGTCCTAGGCAGATCGAACTCCTTAGGAAATAGAAAAAGTGAATTCAATTATATATGGATTAAATTCTTCCAAATTGAACTGCGTGAATACTTGAAGTTTTAGATTTCGAGAGTATGCTGGCACGACTTGACCTACTTCGTGGAAGGATTCCAGTATTAATTGATATGATTTTAGATAGAGAGAGTTAAGAATGGTAGATATATATATATATATATACATATACGTTGTGGATAATTCTTTGAATAGTAAGGAGAATAATGATTTCTTTTAAGCAAGGACTCAATATCCTAGAAGGTCAGCCTAGACATCAGTAAGTTTAGGCTATAACCTTTGGGAGTGTTATACCCTTATGTTATGGTGGTAGTTATTTTGTGTAACCATGTGATGATTATAGGTAAGAATCATGTTGACTACGGGAAGAAGACGTTACCTCAAGAAGAATTTCACCTGCCCCATGAGCGTAATGAGGCATCCAGTGTTGGACAGTAGGTTGGTAAGCAACCTCTTCTTTTGAGCGAGTTTTCTGTTTGTACTTGCACCGATTTCGAGGACGAAATCTTTTTTTTAGGAGGGGAGGATGTAATAGCCCGCTAGAAATTCGACCAGAAATTCAGTGGTCGAATTTCTATTGACTTTAGGAATCTCGTGAAAACCCCATAAGTTTTTACGAATCGACCAATCGCACAGGTTTTAGTCTGTCAACATAGTCAGAGTTATTAGTCACTGTGGTGCTAGAAATATGAGTTTAATTACTTGAGGTAGTTAGAAGTGTCAGAATGCGTTATGGTCTACACCATTAGACTCAGTGGATTATTTAGGATTTTATGGCACAATGGCCTATTTTCATAATTCTGGACGAAACGTCTGTTGAAAATTGTGAAATTATTTTTAGGGGCACTTCGGAGTTGAATTTCGTTAAACGATTTTCACTGTAGGTTAATATGAATATTTAGAATTTTTCAGTACTAAGTTTATTATGAATTTTTTTGAGTGAATAGTAACCTCGATAAGTGCACCCAGTGCAGTGTTTTCAAAATCACAGTGTAAAATGTCCAAATTAGGTTTGAGGAGTTTTATTTGGACACTTGGCAAGATCTTAGCCACACATAGTGAATAATATTAGAGACTTGGTACAAAGAGGAACCATTAGATAGATTTGTGAAGGAATCAAAGTGTGAGATCATGCCACCTAAGCAAAGCTGTGTTTCATCTGTTCAACTAAATTGTGCTAGACCAAACAAGGTTTCAACCCTAGCAAAACCCTAAATGGTTGGAATCCAATTGAAACCCGAAAAGCTTGGTTGAAACCGAAATCCTAAACGGTTTCCCCAAACCCTAAAGTTGGTCTCCAAACCCTTTTTAATCCGATTTCTAGCATTGTGTTTAATCACTTGATTAAATCACTTCCACATGCTATTAATTAATAAAATCCTTGTTATGATATCATTATCCAACCTTTTAAACCTTGGAAATTTGATTGGGCCAAGAAAAATTAGTTTTGGGCTTGGTAGCATCTCAAACCCTAACCAAACCCCCTTTAAACCCCAAATTGAAGCCCACTTGGTTGGGCCCACCAAGGCCCACGAAATTGGCCACCTTGGCAAAGCTTCTTGAAGAAGTTTCCTCCCCCACATGGCAGACCATCCACTGCCATTGGCTGCAACCCATTAGTGCCTTGATGTGAAGAGAAGTCCACTCCATCAACCTCCATCTCTCACAGCTGCTGCAGGCAGTCCATTCCTCTCACTATTCTCCACTTTATGTCACATAGCCACTTCCAATCAAGGGTCATTCCAGCCCAAAACTTCCCCCTCCAGGATTCTATAGTCGTGCAACGCACTTTTCATTCCATTTTATCACTACTTCACCCCGTTCTTAGAGAGAAACCCAAAAGAGTTCTCTCGGGCAGATTTCTAGGACATTTTGTGTGGCCCTTTTCGACCCTTTGTAGGTACTTTCGCATGCTGATTCCTTCACATAAGTTGTTAGTATTTGAGTCTAGTTTCCGTGGATATCTTATTAGTCTCATTCCATACTCATTGGATTGGTCAAAAGTATTTTTAACCATGGAAAGGTCATTCTGGGCGTCAAATGGGAGAGTATGTTATGTTTTGAAAGTTTTGACCAAGCTAATGGACATATCTTGGTCCGACAATTTTATGGAGTGTTTTTAACATGTGTTTATAAATGTTCATTGATGTTTTGTTGCATGAATAAAGCTTTTGATGATAGATTTTCTTAGAGTTAGAAACTTGAAAACTGGAAGTGGAAAAACAGTTTCTGTTTTGTGAAAGTTTGAATATTTCGTGGTTTAATCTTATTCCAAAGGCTTTGATATTTTTATTTGATGTTCCTAAGCCTCTTATATACTTGTTAGGATGTTATTTCGAAGATATTTAGTATTAGTTTTAAAGATATGATTTTCTATGCAAGAGGATTTCGGTTAGGCCTAAAATTTGATTTTGTTTTTAGTTAGATCCATGTTTTATTAAATTTTAGCCATGTGATTTTAACTTTGATGGCTGGATCTTCTTTAAGACACTTTTTTAAACCATGAGATGTTTTAATTTGAAGATCACATGTGTATAAGCCATGGATCAAGAGAATGATCAAAGTTAATAGAGAGAAAAGTTTATGTTTTGGACTAAGTTTAAAACCAAAAACTCCAAGTGTTGTTTTGTGATTTTTGGTGAGTTTTGTTTTATGATTTAAAGCATGTTTGATCTTAGGATGATGTTATGAATATGTTAGAAGTAAGATTTGATTTTTTGGAATTCTTGGAGATATTTTTGTTAAGGTCAAAACGTGTGATTTAAGGTTTACTTTTTGTTAAAAAGTTTGGGTCTTTTTACAAAAAGTTTGGTGTTGATAATTAGCTTTTTCTTAATGGATATTTTTTTTAAGTGTGTTTTTAAACTTAGGATAGGAAGATCTTTGTTACAAGATTTTGGTTTATTCATGAGTTTTGAAACTTGAAAGAATTGCAACCAAAATCAAGATAAATGGCCTATGTAGGTTTTGGCCATAGTGAGTTTTGCATAGTTGTGATTGGTTTTAAATTTTTTTGAGTTGATATATGAGTTTGGGACAAAATCTACATGAGGAATATAAATTTTAGTAATTTTTAGAATTAGGATGTGAAATCCTTAAGTTAGGGGTAAAATGGTCATTTGCCCACATGTAGTGGGTAAAATGGTAATTTTACTCTAAATTGTCTCTTTTTACATTTCTAATTGTTAGTAGTTAATTTCTAACTTTTAGAATACCCTCTTACAGTTCCTCGTGTTTCGCGCTTTATTCTAGTAAAACGCGACGATCGAGGTAAGTTAGCTTTTAACTTACTATCAGTTTAATGTGTATGAGTGATAAGTAAGGGAACTAAACAGTATGTATGCATGTTATCATATGTGCCATGCCAAGTCATTACATATTTATCTGTTACACATAATTTATTCTGTCATGAAATATTCATCTGTTACACAAGATATTATGTCACGTATTGCTATACATTGCAAGTACGTCATGTATGTATACCATCTATTACATATATTTCATGTCACGTAATATTCACTATCATAAGTTACGCCATGTTAAGAAATGTTGTCTGTTATATGGTATGCTATGTTATGAAATGTTGCATGTTACATGTATGCTATGCTATGAAATGTTCTCTGTTACATTTATGTCTCGAGATATGTCATGTCTGTCATTTTACGTTCATGTCACGTTATGCTACGTCAGAACTTCTGTCTTTTATGTCACGTTCATATTACATCACGTTACGAAATGTCATGTATGCCAATTAAGTCATTCATGTCAATCATGACCCTAAGCGCTAAGATAGGGTAATATCCTAGTGGAACTCCTTTATTCACGCTGGAGTGTCTGAATAGGTGTGAAATTCCCTAGGTTGACGAAGTACAGTCAACAGGTTGCGAATAGGGCCTAATTAGCTGGTCACCGGAGCGCGCCAGGCACTAATGCCGATGGTGCCACACATTATGTTACGTGTGTCCACAGCAAGTGTGGCACAAACAAATTAGTCATGGGGCCACAACAACTGTGGAGCATGAAACAACTGCGGAGCATACACTACGTGAGACACAGCAATAGTGACACGTAGAATACATGGGGCCAGAACAACTTTGGAGTACGTGTTAACGCACTCACAGCTGGTATAGACACCTGTGATGTGATGCGGTAATCGGCAAGGACACACGGCTCAAGGGGACCTGTTGTAACGCCCCAAACCCAGGTGGCTTGGAGAATTACTACTTGTCACTCATAATCATGTCTCCCAACACATTCGAAGAATAATCTCCAAAAACTTCTTAAATGAAATCAATCTCAAACCTTCTCAATAATCTCATTACAAACTCCACAAAATCTTTAATGCAATAATAATAAATCAAAGGGGTCCATAACCTCCCGGTAATCATAACAACCCTACCAATAATTTCATAAATCTTACTGAAACCCAAGATATTACTAAAACTCAAAGAGATTAAAACTCAGAACACCAGAAATCCTTCTTCTACCAACATCTCCTCAGCTTAAACACAAACAGCAATCTAATCCAGGTCCTCATTTGGACTCTCCACATCAACTGAAAAATATTATAATGATAGGGGGTGAGTTATCAACAACTCAGTAAGAAGAAATCATATGCTAGCGTGCAAACATGAGCATTTACAAAGTAGAACATGCAGAACAAAATATTTTCCAGAGTTAACATGTAGAACAGAACATATTTTCAAAAGTAACAGAGCGATGGTTTTAAGACAAGTAAAACCCATGGTACTTTGGCATAACATAAACTGAGTATCATCATCAGAGCAAAACAGAGCATCAAACAGAGCAGAGACCATGTTTCACCCCCGTGGTAGGGTTGTGCTAACCCTGGTGGCCAAACCAGACAGAGACAGAGGTGAAATCTTTCCTTTATTCTTCTCGGAGCCCCGAGTGTGCACACAGGAAAGACCACAAAAAAATCACTTTGTTTCCAAAGTGGGTGCACTCAGAGACAGAGAAGTTGGTACCAACCCAAACAGAGCAGAGCATAACAGAGCAGAGCAGAGCAAAGCAGAGACAGAGTCAGATACGAAAACCAGTACACTATGCCAAAGGTTTTCAGATGTTATATCAAAATAATACAGAGTACCAAAACAGAATCAGAACAGTTTACACATGCTGAACACAAAAGCCAGAACAAATAAATGCACAACTTTTCATATTCTCAATATCGCTCTTTTTCAGATTTCAGAAACCACATGACAGAATTTAACTCATGTCTACACAATGCATGTCAGAATATATTTTCCTTTTTCACACAGATTTCATGAATAATGCAGATAAGAGACCGAGGTTGATCTTTGTTTTCATAAGTTCCCAACACAACACAAATTATGCAAGTTTTCATAAAATCAACCTCAGTCTTATTAATTTGTATAAAACCCAGCATAGGAACCCCGCTTACCTGACTCCTGCAGCGCATTATCTAGGACTTGTATACAGTCTCTATCCGTCTCGTCACCAATTCATAAAAATAATATAAACTAAATATTAAAGTCCAACAACACAAAATTGATCTTAGACAACCCAAGACCCAAACTCTAGATCATAATTCAGCAAGTTTAATCAACCGCCAACAGCCAAATAACAATCCGGACATCCCTCACTTCGACCCAAAATATTCTATATCAATCTCAGTATTGTCCAATACAAGCATCAAGACCAATGCCAATTCAAATTCCAATAACTCACACTTATTCCAACAGTTCGCAGTCCCAAAACAATTACTAACAATTTAACCAACACCAAACTAAGCACACTTCTTCCCATTCACAACTCCATAACAGAAAATATAAATTAATACCTCCAAAAAATTAAACTGTACTCGACAAAGAAAATTAAATTCCCCTCTAAATATTCTCTCAACCACCAATCCAACCGACCTCCCTTACTCCTCGGACTCAGTCCGGCACAACTAACAAATTCACAGTAAATAAGAATTAGTGCAAAAATACATTTAAATCTCAAAAGTTCTTTGGGAAAAATACTTACAATGCTATAATATAATTTTTGAAAGATCACGAATGTGCTAGAAGCGGCAATGCAGCAACAAAACAGTGTCAAATGCACTGTGACCGTGGGTCTCAAAAACTCACTTTTGAACGGGTGCAAACGAAGACCCGGGATTGATAGGGTAGGGCTTAGGGATGTCGGTGAAGCTAATGGTGGTGGTGGTTGGCCGTGGGTGGCGGCGCAAGGGGCGGTTTTAAGGCCAAATAGTCGAAATCAGAGATGGACTTGGTGGGGCTTCACCGGTGACGGACCGGAGCTGGGGTTGGGTCCATTGGGTTGCTAAGAAGTCGGGATGAAGTGGTGAGAAGATGGTGGCCGAAGGTGGCGCGACGACGGCGCAGCGGCTCAAGGAATGCCGCGGCTTCGTGTGGTGCATGGAGGCTAACGGCGGCGCGGCTGGGGCTGGAAATCAGAGGGGGAGATCGCCGGCCGGTGGGGAGCACGATGGGGTGGGCGGTGTCGCGCACGGCGTGAGAGAGAGAGAGAGAGAGAGAGAGAGAGAGAGAGAGAGAGAGAGAGAGAGAGAGAGAGAGGTCCGCGCGGGAAGCATGGGAGGAAAAAAAAAAGAAAAAAAAAAGAAGAAAAGAAGAAAAAGAAAAGAGGAAAGAGAAAAAAAAAAAGAGAAAAGAAATGAGGTCCAATCCTCATAACTTGGGTCACGAACATGATCCAACGGAAACGATTTTAAAACAGCTAGTGAAATAAAAATATTTCAAACACAGTGATTAACAAGAAAATAATTAATTAAACTCAATAATAAATTAATTTGATTTGAGAAGAAATTTAAACGCATAAAAATAATTAATTTAGAGAAAGCACTTCAAAAATAATTTTCGTAAACTAAAAATTATAAAAATAACACAACTAAAAATTCAACAATTTTAAGACAAGAGAATAAATTTTAAATTAATAACAAAAAAATCTTTCAATTAAAAATACATTAAAATACGGGGTGTTACATCCTTCCCCCCTTAAAAAAAATTTCGTCCTCGAAATTTGTAAGATGAAACATCACGCTAAAGCAGGATACCAGATACAACTCAAAACACGCTCGTAAAGACCATACCATCAACAACTCCCAACAAGCATGAGTAATGTTCTCTCAAGTCTATTTTCATAGGCAATTCCATCATACTCGTATTAGTCCCCCAATGGCATAACAAGTCTAGTATTCTTAGGGTGGCTATGCTATCCAAAATCTCATCTTTCCACAAGAGCCTTAACACAACATCCAAGGAATCCCAAAGATTATTATTATTATTGTAACACGATCTGCGCTAACTTCAATCAACTCCTATGTTAAAACTCACAAACCTTCATTGTATTCTACAAGTTGGTAACCTATTAGCCACTTCCAAAGTTAACCATCAATAAACATTTCCATCATCCAGACCTATTCCCTCAAAATCAACAAGAATTATATCCTAATTCCGCACCACCAAAAGTTTAATCTCTAATTACAAGTATCATATCAAATTTTCAAACACTACTAATTCCTTAAGATCAACACAAGGTTTGAAGCCTTAACTATATCACAACATAACACCATCAAGTACAAGTTAGTCCAACACCTACTGACCAGAAACTCTACAACATTTTGGTAGAAGAAAATTCTTGATCTCTCAAAACTCACCAAGGATTCCTTTCTGAATCTGCACCAACTATTACCCTTAAATCTGACAAGGATCAATCCTAAACCTGTCACTAAAATCTCGAACTAATAATAATCATTATCCAAACTAGACCAACACCTTCAATTCTCAAAGAAATAATCCCCTTGAAAATCCCAATATCAATAACTCAACTTCGATCAACCCCATTAATGGTCACAGATTAATCAGTCTCCAAAATAAATCAAGCTAACACACCAAGCCTGCAGAATTAAAAATTCCAATCTCATTATAAATCAGTCCTTCAAATTGCAATTCTAAAACCTTAAATTATACAAGAATCAATTTCCGAAATCTGTAAGATCGATGAACTTATATTCAATAATAAAACAATCGACTCCCGAAACTTTCAAAATCTAAACCATTAAATGATAACAATCATTTCTTAAAGTCTGCAAAACCTTAAACTTTTGGTGAAATTCCCTGAAATCTATCCTTAAAATTTGTTGAACTTACAATCTTCTATTCCAAAGCCTCGTGTCATACATCCATGAAATCGAAAACCTCAAATATCTTACTCTCCAAATAGATCACCCAGACCATGCCGTTCCTTTCAAACCTTGATATTATAAAAGCACACCAAGTCGATAAAAGTTCAAACTTACTCTACTAAATATAACAATAGCGTTCTCAGTCGTACCATCTTCCTGCCATAACTTAATCCTTAACCCACTTTTCAGCTTCGAACGAAACAAACAAAATAAAATAAACTTAATAAATAAATAACATAATTTCAATTCCAATAAAATCAAATCAAACAAAATGAATAAATTCAACTTAAATAAAATAATAATAATAATAATGATTTCAAATAAAACCTTTAAACTTTTCTGGTACTGCACAAATGGTTTTATCCATTCTCAACCATATCTTCAACCAACTCATACAGTCACTCCTATTATCTAATATTGTAAACCCAACATCGCTCTAAACTCCAGTACATCTTTAGAATCCCAAACTTAAATATCCACAAGATAATCCTTAAATTCCTCAAGTTCCTACACTAAAATCTTTACATCCTATGAACCCACAGAAATCTAAACCTCCAAGGTTTATAGTATGCAGAATTCAAACTTGGCTCTGATACCAAATGTAACGGCCCAAACTAGGGTGGCTTGGAGAATTACTACTTGTCACTCATAATCATGTCTCCCAACACATTCGAAGAATAATCTCCAAAAACTTCTTAAATGAAATCAATCTCAAACCTTCTCAATAATCTCATTACAAACTCCACAAAATCTTTAATGCAATAATAATAAATCAAAGGGGTCCATAACCTCCCGGTAATCATAACAACCCAACCAATAATTTCATAAATCTTACTGAAACCCAAGACATTACTAAAACTCAAAGAGATTAAAACTCAGAACACTAGAAGTCCATCTTCTACCAACATCTCCACAGCTTAAACACAAACAGCAATCTAATCCAGGTCCTCATTTGGACTCTCCACATCATCTGAAAGATATTATAATGATAGGGGGTGAGTTATCAACAACTCAGTAAGCAGAAATCATATGCTAGCGTGCAAACATGAGCATTTACAAAGTAGAACATGCAGAACAAAATATTTTCCAGAGTTCACATGCAGAACAGAACATATTTTCAAAAGTAACAGAGCGATGGTTTTAAGACAAGTAAAACCCATGGTACTTTGGCATAACATAAACTGAGTATCATCATCAGATCAAAACAGAGCATCAAACAGAGCAGAGACCATGTTTCACCCCCGTGGTAGGGTTGTGCTAACCCCGGTGGCCAAACCAGGCAGAGACAGAGGTGAAATCTTTCCTTTATTCTTCTCGGAGCCCCGAGTGTGCACACAGGAAAGACCACAATAAAACCACTTTGTTTCCAAAGTGGGTGCACTCAGAGACAGAGAAGTTGGTACCAACCCAAACAGAGCAGAGCATAACAGAGCAGGGCAGAGCAAAGCAGAGACAGAGTCAGATACGAAAACCAGTACACTATGCCAAAGGTTTTCAGATGTTATATCAAAATAATACAGAGTACCAAAACAGAATCAGAACAGTTTACACATGCTGAACACAAATGCCAGAACAAATAAATGCACAACTTTTCATATTCTCAATATCGCTCTTTTTCAGATTTCAGAAACCACATGACAGAATTTAACTCATGTCTACACAATGCATGTCAGAATATATTTTCCTTTTTCACACAGATTTCATGAATAATGCAGATAAGAGACCGAGATTGATCTTTGTTTTCACAAGTTCCCAACACAACACAAATTATGCAAGTTTTCATAAAATCAACCTCAGTCTTATTAATTTGTATAAAACTCAGCATAGGAACCCCGCTTACCTGACTCCTGCAGCGCATTATCTAGGACTTGTATACAGTTTCAATCCGTCTCGTCACCAATTCATAAAAATAATATAAACTAAATATTAAAGTCCAACAACACAAAATTGATCTTAGACAACTCAAGACCCAAACTCTAGATCATAATTCAGCAACTTTAATCAACCTCCAACAGCCAAATAACAATCCGGACAGCCCTCACTTCGACCCAAAATATTCTATACCAATCTCAGTATTGTCCAATACAAGCATCAAGACCAATGCCAATTCAAATTCCAATAACTCACACTTATTCCAACAGTTCGCAGTCCCAAAACAATTACTAACAATTTAACCAACACCAAACTAAGCACACTTCTTCCCATTCACAACTCCATAACAGAAAATATAAATTAATACCTCCAAAAAATTAAACTGTACTCGACAAAGAAAATTAAATTCCCCTCTAAATATTCTCTCAACCATCAATCCAACCGACCTCCCGTTACTCCTCGGACTCAGTCCGGCACAACTAACAAATTTACAGTAAATAAAAATTAGTGCAAAAATACATTTAAATCTCAAAAGTTCTTTGGAAAAAATACTTACAATGCTATAATATAATTTTTGAAAGATCACGACTGTGCTAGAAGCGGCAACGTAGCAACAAAACAGTGCCAAATGCACTGTGGCCGTGGGTCTCAAAAACTCACTTTTGAACGGGTGCAAACGAAGACCCGAGATTGTTAAGGTAGGGCTTAGGGATGTTGGTGAAGCTAATGGTGGTGGTGGTTGGCCGTGGGTGGCGGCGCAAGGGGCGGTTTTAAGGCCAAATAGTCAAAATCAGAGATGGACTTGGTGGGGCTTCACCGGTGACGGATCGGAGCTGGGGTTGGGTCCATTGGGTTGCCAAGAGGTCAGCGATGAAGTGGTGAGAAGATGGTGGCCGGAGGTGGCGCCACGACGGCACAGCGGCGCAACGAATGCCGCGGCTTCATGTGGTGCGTGGAGGCTAACGGCGGCGCGGCTGGGGCTGGAAATCGGAGGGGGAGGTCGCCGGCCGGTGGGGAGCACGATGGGGTGGGCGGTGTCACGCACGGCGGCGCGACGGCGGCCGGTTGGGTGGGGAACGGTTGCACGGCGTGAGAGAGAGAGAGAGAGAGGTCCGCACGGGAAGCAAGGGGAGGAAAAAAAAAAGAAAAAGAAAAAAAAAAGAAGAAAAAGAAAAGAGAAAAAAAAAGAGAGAAAAGAAATGAGGTCCAATCCTCATAACTTGGGTCACGAAAATGATCCAACGGAAACGATTTTAAATCAGCTAGTGAAATAAAAATATTTCAAACACAGTGATTAACATGAAAATAATTAATTAAACTCAATAATAAATTAATTTGATTTGAGAAGAAATTTAAACGCATAAAAATAATTAATTTAGAGAAAGCACTTCAAAAATAATTTTCGTAAACTAAAAATTATAAAAATAACACAACTAAAAATTCAACAATTTTAAGACAAGAGAATAAATTTTAAATTAATAACAAAAAAATCTTTCAATTAAAAATACACTAAAATACGGGGTGTTACAACTGTGTAGCACCCATATGGTCACTTTATGATTAAGTCTATTGAATAAGATTCCAAGTTCATGCATTTCAAATTCAAGTCATGTGTCACGTTATGTTATATTCAACTTTACGTTCATGCAATCATGATAATCCCATGAGACAAGAATATGTTTCAAGTTCATGTTATGTTATGTTCACGTTTACGTTATGTTCTATGTTCACATTTATGTTATGTTATGTCATGCTCAAGTTCAAGTTCAAATTATGCATGTTCATGTTCATGTTATGTTTCAAGTCCATGTTATGTTTCAAGTTCACATTCATGCTATGTTTCAAGTTCATGTTATGTTTCAAGTCACGTTCATGCTAAGCTTCAGTTTCAGTTTAAGTTATGCCAGTTATGTTATGTTGTATGTCAAGTTATGCTATGATTACTTATGATTTGATTATGCATTCATGTTTTTACTGCCATGCATGCATCATTAACCTGTGTGGAAGTTTTTTGTTAACTTGCTGAGATTTGTAATCAAATCTCACTGTGGTAGTCCCAACTACCATTCCCCCCGAATGCTAGATTTTGTTACAGGATCTGAAGGAGAATCGGGAATCGACCAATCGGAAACGGTCGACTAAGCGACGGTGCGACGTAGATGGTAGTATAGTAATTACCTCAGATTACTACTTGTATTTGTGGAGTTCAATCTCCAGCACTCTTTTGATCACAACCATAGGGACTATTGTTGTGATCTTAATTGTTTAGTATGTCATTAAGTATGAAGTATATGTTAAGTATTTGAGATATTTTAGTTTGGTGCATAGTATTGCTAAAGAAAAAAAATTATCCGCTGCGAATATTGCATAATGCTAGATGCATGTTAGGGACATTGCATCTTATATGTCATGAACGGGGGCAGGTAACCTTGTGTTGCATGTCTCGACGCTTCAAATGTTCGTCCGATCCCAAGCGGAATTTGGGGGCGTCACAAGTAATATAATATAACATAACATCGTAAAAATCATAACATGTACACCCACCAGCATTCTTATCTATTCCTCGTCAACCTAGGGGTTACCACTCCATATTTAATCACTCCAGAGTGGACAAAGCAGTTCCACCAAGATACTTCCCCATCCTAGCCATTGGGGTCGTGATAATATAATTTTTCATTCAATACCTTTAAAAAAAATGATTTTCATGATATGCATGTATGTGGCACATTTCAAAAATGATAGTTGTATGCAAAATGACAAAAATGGAACATAAGATATGACATTTCATGCTCAAAATGACAATTATAAAATGAATGCTACATTTATCAATAAATCATAGATAATCATCAAAGTGTAAATTAGAAGCCAACTTACAGACTGCTGCAGTAGGAACTGAGGTAGTGACTGGGATAAAAATTGCACTAAGTTAGAATTTATACTATCTTAAGGAAAAATAAAATTTTCTAGATAAAGGGGAAATTACGAAAATAACCCTAACTTCCAAATACTACTACTAATGCAAATGCACTCCAAACTTAACCATAATCCATAGTCCTCATATCTTGCACGTTCTAAGAACGTCTATGCCTTAGAAATCAAAAGGATCTTAGCCTATTTATCCTCAATTCGTGGCATGCTCTCTAGTTGATGCTTATATGAAATTTTGACTATTGATCCTCATGAATGCATGCATGACAAATTCCTCCAATAAAAAGATGATCACTAGAAATCCTCAATGACGAAATAAAAGCTTAACTTTGAGCAAGTTCATCCCAATACTCAGTCATGCCTAATTGTGACGCCCCCCAATCCCCGCTTGGGATGGAACGGAGACTTAGAGCGTCGGGACATGCAACACAAGATTACATACCCCCATTCATGACAATTAATATGCAATGCATCCTAGTATGCAACTAGAAGTATGCAATAATCGTAACGGAAATAAAAGGTTAAGGTGAAAATATGCCACGATAACTAAAACATATCAACTTCATCAGATAATCATCATGTTCGAAATACTAAAGTAGCATAGACTTATATACAAAGTCATATCATTCTCTTAATGCGATCTATAGGATAAAGGACTTGAGTTATGAACATCAAAATTAAGTCTAGCTTCCTCTCCAGATCCGGCTCCTCCTCAATCATGCAAACCCAGTGCTCCATCAATCTCGTCCTGGTCGATTCCTGACACAACTTCTATCATTCCGAGTGGAATGATAGTGATCCCATAAAAGGGTGAGATTTACTCGAAATCTCAGTAAGTTAAACAACTAACTAACACAAAGATAAATCAATCATGAAAAATGATAAATATGCAACGCATGTGATGCGAAAAATCAGTATGCATGTCTCCCATCCGGATTCCTCAACATGTTTTTTAAAAAATATGGAGACACGGGTTCTTAGTCAGTAAATAATTTAGTCATCATTTTTTTAAAAAAAAAAGACATAACTTCTTCATAAAAATTTCATCATAAATTTTCTTCATCATAGATTTACATCATTATCTTAATTAATAATATAACGTGTGGTAGTGTCACAGTTCCCCATATGCACTGTGAGTACCTGCTAGTGACCGTAGTAAAACTACGTTGTCTATAGACTCATTCTCAATGCATTGGTAAATAACATAACATCATAAAAATTATAACGTGTACACCCACCAGCGTTAGGTATCATAACATGTTGATTTCGCTCCGATGTTCTTTTAGAGCACTTTCATTGGATTAGCCAAAGCTAAAGTACATTTTGTATGAATGTAAGATGAATTTGGCTTTTGGCTATTCCATTCACATAAATCTTCACATTGGAATAGCTATTTTTTTCATTATATAACAATAAAATAATATAAGATGAATTTGACTATAGCTATTCACATCAAATCTCCACATTGGATTATCCATTTATTCATTATATAGTAATGAGTAGTTAATAATTAAAAAAGGACTTAATTTTTAAATTATTAATTTATTTTATTTTATCATTTTTTAGAAAAATATTCAATGGACAGCACAATCACAAGAAATCAGATGGTCAATGGACAAAATAAATAGACAAAAACATTGATGGAGACTTCGGGAGAGAGAAACAAATAATATAAAATGGATTTGATGAATAAACAGTGTCTTCCGAATTTGGAAATTATTTTAGAAGTTACTGTAGCTATATTCCATTTGGAATATAGCTATTCCAATCTGATATATTCTATGGCTCAATAGCTAAATTTTCATTGGATTTAGCTTTTAGCTAATCCAATGAGAGTGCTCTAAAAAGAACTCATTCGAAGCCTGTTGACTGCTTTATGTCAACCTAGGGGTTACCACTCCATTATTAAACACTCCAGAGTGGACAAAGGAGTTCCATCAGGATAATTTCTCATCCCGGCCTTTGGGGTCGTAACAAAAATGATTTTCATTGTATGCTTTCAAAAAAATATTTTTCATGACATGTGCATATGTAATAAATTTCATGCAAAAATGACATTTATAGATGTAATATGCAAAAATGGTGAAAATGTCATATGTTATGTAAGTATACACTCAACATTTCATATAACATGATAATTTATGCTCAAAATGATAATTGAAGAATAAATGAGACATTTATCAATAATTCATAAGAAATTTATCAAGGTGTAAGTTAAAGGCCAACTTACAAACTTCCGGAGAAATTTGAAATTAGCGTCGTAGCTGCGTAAATCGTGTGTTTACTAAGTTAGGGTTAATAATCTTATGGATAGGTTCAAAATCAAAGGCTTCAAAATTTTAGATATTTACAAAAATACCCCTAGACTTTCAAAATTTGTCATTTAGGCCCTAAATTTTCACTAATTGCAAACGAACTCCAAATTTAACCAACTTTCATGGACATCATATTTTTGGCATTCTAAAACCATATATGTGCCTTTACAATTTCAAAATTCAAAGTGGACCTTGTCCAATTAGTCCCAACTCGTGGCATGCATCCTAGTTGATGCCTATGTGTATTTTCAACTATTGATCCCTATGAATGCATGCATATGAGATTTTCTTTAAACATTAATGATCACTAACATCTTTAGGGACATTATGAAGTCTATCCCTTGAGTAATAAAGTTCATCCCAATACTTATTCAAAGTTAAGAAATCCTTAATCACCAATATGCTTAAAACCGATTCATGCTTGATGATCAAAACAAGATAGATTTAAAACCTATCATGACATGTTTCTAATCACAAATTTAACCGTCCATAATCATGATAGAATGATAATAGATCATATCAAATTATTCTTAGGACATGCCATAGCTAAACTTCTCAAAACCTTCTCATTCAAACCTTCCTTTAATTGACCCGGTTTTGCATTAAGCATCATAACCTTCTCCAAACTCAACCAAATTTCGTACCAACACTTGGAAACAAAACTTGAAATGCTAGCTAAGATCAAAAGGAAGAAAAATTACAAATTTCGTGGTCTTCCAAGCTCTCTAGACTGCCTTACATAAGAACACTCAAAAACTCACCAAAACTCACTCGGTTTGCACTCTTTTGATCTCTAAGAGGGGGAAATGCTCTCAAAACTCAAGATGATGCTTGGAGCTGTGGGGTGGGTGAAATGAGAAAGGGAGGGAAGTATTTATAGGTGGCCAACGGGTGAAGGACGTTGGCTTGGGTGCTTGGTGATTGGGTGAAGTGGGAGGTGCTCAAATCTGGAAACTTTCCAGATTTGCTTACGTGAGCTTAGGTCACTTGTGTAGAATCAAATAGTGCCCTAAACCACCATCATTTCCTCTCCACAGTAGCTGCAAGGGTCCTGTAGATGACTCCAGGTCGTGGGGCATCATTTGGATGGCAGAAGATCCCTCAAACCACCCTTGAAAACAAGTGGATGAAGGTGGTTTTGTGGAGGCAGAAAATCAGTAAGGTTTTGGATCTTTTTGGGCAGCAAAAATGAGTCAAAATCCTTCATGATGGTCATGGGACTTCTTAGTGATTGGGTGGAGAAGGAGGTGGTGTGGGGTGGTGGTGCAAACCATGGCAGGAGGCTAGTTCAAACTCAATCCAATTGGTTCCTACACAAACTAGACCAAGGTGCACCCGGTTTGAGTTGGTTGATGCAATCAATTTCGTCCAAGGCTTAAACTGAGTTTGGGAGGGTCTCATAACGTGTTTAAGGACCATATTACCCTTCAGGATAAACCACAAAAATGTTGGGCCCAAGGGCAAAACAGTCCAAGCATTACAAAAGGCAATGCACAAAACCGATTAAAGCATGGTTTGGACTTGTTATGTCATTTTTTTTAATGACATGTGGAATGATTTAGCTAGGTTATTAAAATGGTCTAATCATGTTTCAAGAGAGTATTAGTTCAAGAAAATTTGAATTAAAAAGTTTAAGAAAAGATTAAGTATGATTATGTTTCAAAGCATGGCTTAAAGTGCACTAACCTCAAGTATGATGGTTAATGGCCTGAGCCAATTTTTAAAACTTAATTTGGGTACTTTGAGTGTGATTTGGGCTTAAGGAAACCAATGGTATGGTGTATTGGGCCTTTGGTCTTTGAATGGTAAAATGAGTCCAAACATGGCTTTGGGCCATATGAGCTTGAAAAGGGCCAAGGGTCCAATCTACATCAAAAGCCTTATGCCTTCCTATACTTGGGCCAAGACTAGTCTTGATTTTCTAAGGGCTTGGTTCAAGGTTTTTGTGGGCTAGGTCCATGAATGTATTTGGGTCCTAAAAAACCTCACCAAAATTACTAATGGGCTTGCCTCTCTAATCCTTAGCTCATTAACACTAAGTACCAACATTAATGCTAATCCCACTATCAACCTTAATGAAAGTGATTAACCCAAAAATAAAAACATAATCTAGAGTACTTAAAGGTTAATCAAGAGTTAATTAAGCGGGGTGTTACACTAATAGAATCCTTAAACTCTAACTAAACTTCAAGTGATGCATGATATGACATTTCTAATGACTTGCTAGAATTAAATCATCGATTCTTCTTATTCCAATCAAAAGGTTTTCTAAATTCTCATATTTCATGCCTAAGTGAAATAAAATAATTTCCTCAAATGAAGCATGATTAAAAGTCAAACCATACATGCTTTGATGATAAACACAATATAAAGATTAAAACCTATAATGGCATGTTTCTTTTTCTTTTTTTCTTTTTTTGAAAATGTCAAATATCATTCATTAGAGCAAATGTTGAATACATGGAGGATAGTCCTCAATAAGAATACAGTCCTCCAAGCAGGTCCGGGAAAATTTTGCCAAAACATGGGCAATTGAACATGTTGGATAGACCATCCATGAACCTTGGATAATAACACCTTGATGTCTCTAATAACCATTGTAACGCCCCGTCCCAGAGGGTCCGGAGAGTTAACTCATATCACCTAAAATCAACTCCAAATAATGCGTTTAAAATAAACCAAAGTCTCCATAACATATTAAGCTATTTGTTCAACACAAATATCCATGTTCCTACGTAAGGGCACATCAATGGTGTCTCGTCGTTATACATAACTTTTCCACAAAGACTAGAAATATTCATTACTCAACATACCAAAGTCACATAAAATATCAATACTACCAAAAAGTTACTCTCCAAAAGTCATTGCACCCTAAGGTACTTAGTCTTCTATGATCCACAAAACTTGCAAATACTCCCTATTCCTGATTCTCAGCTGTTGCATCAAAATTATCTGAAACATATTATGAAGATAGGGGTGAGTTATCAACAACTCAGTAAGCAGAGAGCATATACTAGTATGTAAACATGAGCAATTACAGATTTCAAAATATAAAACAAAACACTTCTTATTTTGTGAATGCAGAGTCATAACATGTTATCAAAAATTTCAGACCGATAGTTCAAAAATATTCTTATTCAAAATTTCCTTGGCACAGCATATCTGAAACCTCATATCAGAACAGAATTTCATGTTTAACCCCTGTGGTAGGGTTGTGCTATCCTCGGTGGCCAAACCAGGCAGTGTCATGTAGTGAACTTTCCCTTTTTCAATCTCGGAGCCCCGAGTGTGCACACAGGAAAGAACACGTAAAAAGACCACTTTGTTTCCAAAGTGGATGCACTCATAACATATCATGGTGGTACCAACCATATCACGTGAACAGTATCATCATATCAGAACCATATTCAGAACAGATAAGTATGCCAAAGTTTTATCATATCCATATCATATCAAAACACATGCGAAACATATTCATATCATTTCTATTTAATCAAAAACATATCCAAATCATTTCATATCACATGCATAAAAATTTCGATGATATCATATTCGCTCTTTTTCATATTTCAGAAACATGTCAAATATTGCTCGTCTACACATTTCATGTAAAAAAACATTTCTTTTTTCTTTCATATGTATCTCATGAGGGAATGCAAAACATATACTGAGGTTATTTTTCACTTTTTCTTTTTAAAACAACATGCACATTTTTACAAACCAACCTCAGTTCATTTCTTTTTATGCAAATCTAGCATAGGAACCCCGCTTACCTGGACTTCTTAGCTTTTTGAAAATTTCCTCAACAATGCCGAACAAAATTAATCCTCACCTATAAGATAATCACATAAATTTCCATAAGTCTCCAATCAATCTCGTATTTCGATATTCAAGCCTACAACTTCTAAAATAGTCCATTTTTAATTCCTCAAACTCAAAATTCTCAATATTCTCAAAATACCAACATCACTTTCTAAACCCATCAATATCCAACTTCGACTAAACATTTAATTCTAACTTATTTACGAAAGAGATCTTACTATAACTTATAATACAAAGTAAGATAACTATAATAAATTTATTATAATTAGAAATTCATACTTTTGTTTAAATAATAATAAAACAAAAATATTCTTTTAAAAGGATAATTTAAAAGAGTATTTTAAAATATTCTTTTTAAGTGTTACTTATCAGTCTAATTACTAACTATTCCAATAAAATATTAGCCCTTTAAAAAAAATACCCATTTAACAAAATAAAACCATGCGTCTACGTCTAATTAAAACATACTTTATAACCCACGCAATATACTCATGATTTCAAATCTGAAGTACATAACATAAACTTAATTAAGCTAACACCCTAAACACTAACCTTGGAGGCGCACTATAAGAGGACGGAAAATAAAAACAAAACGATATTATTTCCTATTATTAAGTTAACATAATTTAAGTATACATCCGCATATATATATATACACATATATATATATATATATATTTACGCCAGAAAAAATGGATTTACGTATATATCCGCATATATGTATATGCACGAACACAGAAAAAAAATACTTCACACAGTGTGGCGGAAGCACTTACGGAGAGGCGAGAAGCATGACGGCGTGGAGCTGGGGCTGGCTACGGCAGACGAGGGTGGCGCTTGGTCACTAGCTGCAAGAGCAAGAGAAAGAAATGAGAGAGAGAGACACACGGTGAGAGGACGAGGGAGAGACCGAAATGCAAGGACCACCACTGGAAGTGGTGCGAGCTCACTGTGGGATGAGGCAGTGTGCGGCGGACCGGGGTGATGGAAGGTCCTCGCCTGCGGTTTCTGTGGGGGCACGGCACGGTGTAGCTCCCGATGGAGAGTGACTGCAGCGGCTTGGATGGTGGCTGAAATGCTCTATTTTTTTATATCTAAAACAGGGGAAATCGAGACTTGCAATAGAGGTTACGGCACGTTGGGCAGCAGCTTCGGGTGGCTGGGCAGTGGGCACGGTGGTGATTTTCAGAGTGGCTGAAGAACATGAAGAGGTAGTAGCGGCACTAAAGTTAGGTCAAGGATGCTCAACACAAATATATATATATGCTATAAGAAGTAAGGAAATAAAACCTAGAGGAAAAAGTGAGGAACGGACCTGCATGGAAATGGAAATGAGAACGTGAACTTAAACGACGTAAGGCGTGAACCCATGCGACAGTTTATGGAGCCGTGAACCACGTGCATGAGTATTAGTGGCTGGGTCTCACAACCATACCAGTTGAACTCCAACTCTCTTTTCCTTGTTCGACAGCCTTCACCACACCAAGAGAATCCCCTTCTAAGATGAACTGGTGTAATCCCAATTCAGCACACAAAGAAGTAGCACTGAGAGCAGCTACTGCTTCTCCTAGAAATGGATCAGGAGTTAAGGGAATAGTTGAGCATAAAGAGGCTATGATGTAACCATCCGAATCCCTGATAATCACACCAATTCTCAATCTCGAGTTACCTTTATCTATGGCTGCATCCCAATTAGCCTTGAAGAATTCTGGTGGAGGGGCAGACCATTGTGTGATATGAGGCACTTGGACCTTAATCCTTTTTTCCGAGTTCTCTAGCCAAGTGCCAATGGCATTCAGCTCAGCAAGGACCTGTTTAGACACTTGGATAGGAGGGTGAAAATGCTGCTCAAACAGCCAAGAATTCCTTATGTGCCAAACAGCTTTAGCAGTAACAGCTATCTCTATAAGTTCCAATGGGGATAGTTGATCCAACATTGGCATCAAAATTTCTTTGAAGGAACCATCCTGTATACATAGTTTTTGTATCCTTCTAGAGCACATAGACCACACATCTTGGGCTGCTGAACAAGTCCAGAGAGCATGTGCAATTGATTCAGGATGCATAGAGCAGATAGGACAAAGTGGAGACTCCACCACCTTTCTCTTGTGCAAGTTGAGATTAGTGGCAAGAGACTCACTAGTTGCTCTCCACAGAAATTATTCTAACCTTCAGAAATTATTCTAAGACATACTAGAATCATATTATGAATTAACAAGGCATGCCATAACTAATATCTTCACAAAAAATAATTTAAACACTAAACTTATCCACCAATATTTCGGCTTCTAGCTAAACATGGAGATGGTATCTCATATTATATTCACCCAAGAATAATACTAACACTCAAAGACACAACTTAACACATAAACTAAGATCTAGAGAGAAACACTTACAATGATTTCTTCGCCCTCCTAAGCTTCCCACTCAAATCTCACAAACTCAAGAACTCACTTAGAACACTCAAAGGACCAAAGGATGAGAACTCTCAAGAACACTCAAGGGAGTTAGAAGAAAATGAAGTGAGGAAGAAGTGAGGGTGGAGTGGAATTTATATAGGCTCCAAGGGATGTGAGTGGCGTTGGTAAGGTGGCCTCCCATTGGGGGGTTTGCGCGGTGGTGATGATGCCACCTAGCCTAGATCCTCCTTGGGTGGTTGGCTCACATGGTGATCATTGCACCTTAGAGTAGGCTGCAATGGCAATGGGGAGAGAGGGGCTACCATGTGATAGTGGTGAAAGGGTGGTGCAATTAATGCAAAGGCTTAAGGGCTATTGGTGCTGCCTGGTATGGGGAATTTCACAAGGCAAAACGTTTTTGTCTTATTCATTAGGACTACCTTCTTGGCAATATGTGGCTAGTTAAAGGCACACTTGAGTATCCTCCATAGGTGGTAGACGGTGGGGATTGGGTGGTGAAGTGGTGATCGATTAAAATCAAATAAATAGAGAATTTCATGGGTGGTTGGCAAAAATTCAAGGGCAAATATCGGATTGGACACGATTTTGGGGTTTTAGCTAGGGTTTTTGAAAATCAAGCTTGGTAGGAAATTCATGAATAAAAATGAGGGACAAATGACTGAAATGTCCTTGATAAAAATTATATAAAATATTCAAGCTAGGGGCACATTAGTCCAAGCACACAAAAGTATACAAGGGTGCCGATTGGTATGGTTTTAAGGTTTAACATGTCATTATCCAAAATGACATGTGTAAAGATTTATCTAAAATTCTAATATTATCTAAGAGTAATGGAAATGGATAACCAAACAAGGAAATTTTAGCTCAAAAGGATGAGAAACGATAAGAATGAACATCAAGCATAAAACATGGTTTCAAGATCACTAATCGTGTGGTGATCGATCAATGCTCTTAACCAAGATTCTAACTTAATTTAATTATGTGTAAAGCTCTTAGGGTCATGGACTATTCTAATGAGCTAGTCTTCTAAATTCAAATGTTGATCTAAGAGTTAATCTATAAGGATAAATAGGCGGGGTGTTATAGTACTGCTTCACTTCCATATGCTAAGGTGAATGGGGTCTGCCCTGCAGGGGTCTTCACTGTTGTCATGTAGGCCCACAATACTCCTGGTAGTTCCTCCACCCATTCCCCTTTTTTGCCCATCACTTTCTTCCTCAGAATTCCTAGCAATGTTTTGTACGTAGCTTCTGCCTGTCTTCTTCAGAATTCCTAGCAATGTTTTGTACGTAGCTTCTGCCTGTGTAACAGCCCGCAAGAAATTCATTGGTGGAATTTCTATTGACTTTAGGAATCTCGTGAAAACCCCATAAGTTTTTACGAATCGACCAATCGCACAGGTTTTAGTATGTCAACATAGTCAGAGTTATCACTCACTATGGTGCTAGAAATATGAGTTTAATTATTTGAGGTAGTTAGAAGTGTCAGAATGTGTTATGGTCTATGCCATTAGACTCAGTGGATTATTTAGGATTTTATGGCACAATAGCCTATTTTCATAATTCCGGACGAAACGTCTGTTGAAAATTGTGAAATTATTTTTAGGGGCACTTCGGGGTTGAATTTTGTTAAACGATTTTCACTATAGGTTAATATGAATATTTAGAATTTTTCAGTACTAAGTTTATTATTATTTTTTTTCAGTTAATAGTAACCTCGATAACCCAGTACAGTGTTTTCAAAATTACAGTGTGAAATGTCCAAATTAGGTTGGAGGAGTTTTATTTGGACACTTGGCAAGATCTTAGCCACACATAGTGAATAATATTAGAGACTTGGTACAAAGAGGAACCATTAGATAGATTTCTGAAGGAATCAAGGTGTGAGATCATGCCACCTAAGCAAAGTTGTGTTTCATCTGTTCAACCAAATTGTGCCAAACCAAAGAAAGTTTCAACCCTAGCAAAACCCTAAATGGTTGAAATCCAATTGAAACCCAAAAAGCTTGGTTGAAACCGAAATTCTAAACGGTTTCCCCAAACCCTAAAGTTGGTCTCCAAACCCTTTTTAACCCGATTTCTAGCATTGTGTTTAATCACTTGATTAAATCACTTCCACATGCTATTAATTAATAAAATCCTTATGATGACATCATTATCCAACCTTTTAAATCTTGGAAATTTGATTGGGCCAAGAAAAATTAGTTTTGGGCTTGATAGCATCTCAAACCCTAACCAAACCCCCTTTAAACCCCAAATTGAAGCCCACTTGGTTGGGCCCACCAAGGCCCACGAAATTGGCCACCTTGGCAAAGCTTCTTGAAAACGATTCCTCCCCCACATGGCAGACCATCCACTGCCATTGGCTACAACCCATTAGTGCCTTGATGTGAAGAGAAGTCCACTCCATCAACCTCCATCTCTCACAGCTGTTGCAGGCAGTCCATTCCTCTCACTATTCTCCACTTTATGTCACATAGCCACCTCCACTCAAGGGTCCTTCCAGCCCACAACTTCCCCCTCCAGGAGTCTATAGTCGTGCAAGGCACTTTTCATTCCATTTTATCACTTCTTTTCCCCCGTTCTTAGAGAGAAAGCCTAAAGAGCTCTCTCGGGCAGATTTCGGGGTCTTTTTGCGTGGCCATTTTTAACCCTTTGTAGGTACTTTTGCACGATTATTTCTTCACATAAGTTGATCTTCTTTGAGTCTCATTTTCGTGGATATCTTATTAGTCTCATTACATGCCCTTTTTAACCATGGAAAGGTCATTCTGGGCGTGAAACTGGAGAGTATGTTATGTTTTGGAAGTTTTGACCAAGCAAATGGACATATCTTGGTCCGAAAATTTTATGGAGAGTTTTTAACATGTGTTTATGAATGTTCATTGAGGTTTTGTTGCATGAATAAAACTTTTGAAAATAGATTTTCTTAGAGTTAGAAACTTGAAAACTGGAAGTGGAAAAACAGTTTCTGTTTTGTGAAAGTTTGAATATTTCATGGTTTAATCTTATTCCAAGGGCTTTGATATTTTTATATGATGATCCTAAGCCTCTTATATACATGTTAGGATGTTATTTCGAAGATATTTAGTATTATTGTTAAAGATATGATTTTCTATGCAAGAGGATTTCGGTTCGGCCTAAAATTTGATGTTTTTGAGTTAGATCCATGTTTTATTATATTTTAGCCATTTGATTTTAAGTTTGATGGTTGGATCCTCTTTAGGACACATTTTTAAACCATGTGATGTATTAGTTTGAAGATCACATGTCTTTAAGCCATGGATCAAGAGATTGATAAAGTTAATGGAGAAAAAAGTTTCTGTTTTGGACTAAGTTTAAAACCAAAAACTCCAAGTGTTGTTTTGTGAATTTTGGTGAGTTTTGCTTGATAATTTAAAGCATGTTTGATCTTAGGATGATGTTATGAATATGTTAGAATTAAGATTTGATTTTTTGGAATTCTTGGAAATATTTTTATTAAGGTCAAAACTTTAGATTTAAGGTTTACTTTTTGTTAAAAAGTTTGGGCCTTTTTACAAAAAGTTTGGTGTTGATAATTAGCTTTTTCTAACGGATTTTTTTTTTAAGTGTGTTTTTAAACTTAGGATAGGAAGATCTTTGTTACAAGATTTTGGTTCATTCATGAGTTTTGAAACTTGAATGAATTGCAACCAAGATCAAGATAAATGGACTATGTAGGTTTCGGCCATAGTGAGTTTTTCATAGTTGTGATTGGTTTTAAATTTTTTCTAAATTGATATTTGAGTTTGGGACAAAATTTGCATGAGGAATATAAATTTTGGTAATTTTTGAAATTAGGATGTCAAATCCTTAAGTTATGGGTAAAATGGTAATTTTACTCTAAGTTGTCTCCTTTCACATTTCTAATTGTTAGTAATTAATTTCTAACTTTTAGAATACCCTCTTACAGTTCCTCGTGTTTCGCGCTTTATTCTAGTAGAACGCGACGATCGAGGTAAGTTAGCTTTTAACTTACTGTCAGTTTAATGTGTATGAGTGATAAGTAAGTGAACTAAAGAGTATGTATGCATGTTATCATATGTGTCATGCCAAGTCATTACATATTTATTTGTTACACAGAATTTATTCTGTCATGAATTATTCATCTGTTACACAAGATATTATGTCATGTATCGCTATACGTTGCAAGTATGTCATGTAAGTATGCCATCTATTACAGGTATTTCATGTCACGTAATATTCATTGTCACATGTTACACCATGTTAAGAAATGTTGTCTGTTATATGGTATGCTATGTTACAAAATGTTACATGTTACATGTATGCTATGTTATGAAATGTTCTCTGTTATACTTATGTCTCGAAGTATGTCATGTCTGTCGTTTTATGTTCATGTCATGTTATGCTACATCAGGACTTCTGTCTTCTATGTCACGTTCATGTTACGTCACGTTACGAAATGTCATGTATGCTAGTTAAGTCATTCATGTCAATCACGACCCTAAGCGCTAGGATAGGGTAATATCCTAGTGGAACTCCTTTGTTCACGTTGGAGTGTCTAAATAGTTGTGAAATTCTTTGGGTTGACGAAGTACAGTCAATAGGTTGCGAATGGGGCCTAATTAGCTGATCACCGGAGCGCGCCAAGCACTAACGCCGATGGTGCCACACATTATGTTACGTGTGTCCACAGCAAGTGTGGCACAAACAAATAAGTCATAAGGCCACAACAACTGTGAAGCATGAAGTATGGGGCCACAACAACTGTGGAGCATATACTACGTGAGACACAGCAATTGTGACACGTAGAATACGTGGGGCCACAACAACTGTGGAGTACGTATTAACGCACTCACAGCTGGTATAGACACCTATGATGTGATGCGGTAATCGGCAGGGACACACGGCTCAAGGGGACCTGTGTAGCACCCATATGGTCACTTTATGATTAAGTCTATTGAATAAAATTCCAAGTTCATGCATTTCACGTTCAAGTCATGTGTCACGTTATGTTATGTTATGTTCAAGTTTACGTTCATGCAATCTTGGTAATCCCATGAGGCAAGAATATGTTTCAAGTTCATGTTATGTTATGGTCACGTTTACGTTATGTTCTAAGTTCACATTTATGTTATGTCATGCTCAAGTTCAAGTTCAAATTATGCATGTTCACGTTCATGTTAAGTTTCAAGTTCACGTCCATGCTATGTTTCAAGTCCATGTTATGTTTCAAGTCACGTTCGTGCTAAGCTTCCGTTTCAGTTTAAGTTATGCCAGTTATGTTATGTTGTATGTCAGGTTATGCTATGATTACTTATGATTTGATTATGCATTCATGTTTTTACTACCATGCATGCATCATTAACCTGTGTGGAAGTTTTCTGTTAACTTGCTGAGATTTGTAATCAAATCTCACTGTGGTAGTCCCAACTACCATTCCCTCCAAATGGTAGATTTTTGTTACAGGATCTGAAGGGGAATAGGGAATCGACCAATTGGAAACTGTCGACTAAGCGACGGTGCGACGTAGATGGTAGTATAGTTGTTACCTCAGATTACTAGTATTTGTAGAGTTCAATCTCCAGCACTCTTTTGATCACAACCATAGGGACTATTGTTGTGATCTTAGTTGTTTAGTATGTTGTTAAGTATGAAGTATGTTTTAAGTATTTGGGATATTTTAGTTTGGTACATAGTATTGCTAAAGAAAAAAAAAATTATCCGCTGCGAATATTGCATAATGCTAGATGCATGTTAGGAACATTGCATCTTATATGTTATGAACGGGGGCAGGTAACCTTGTGTTGCATGTCTCGACGCTTCAAATGTCCGTCCGATCCCAAGCGGAATTTGGGGGCGTCACAGCCTTTCCATTTGCTTGTGGTTGTTCTGTTGATGAATATTTTACCTGTATCTTTAGCTCGGCGCACCACTCGCGGTAATGCTCTGAATCAAATTGTCGCCCATTATCCGAGACTATGCTTTGCGGAATCCCGTACCAATAAATGACATTCTCCCAATAGAACTTCGTCACGGCTTTGGTCGTGATGGTCGCCGGGGGTTCTACTTCCGCGCACTTCGTAAAGTACCACTGTTACGATCATGAACTTAACTCCACCTTTCCCAGGCGTTAAGGGTCCAACTAGGTCAACCCTCACTAGTCAAATGGCCAGGGGGTGGTCATAGAAGTTAGCTCCTCTGGGGGGGCATGTGATACTGGTGTGTACGCCTGACATTTCACGCACCTTTACGCAAATTCTTTGGCATCCCTGAGTGCATTGCGCCAATAGTTTCCTGCCCTTACCACCTTTCTGGCCAATGTCTTTCCCCCTGAGTGGTTTCCACATACCCCTTCATGTATTTCAGCTAAGACGTATTATGCTTCTAGCGGTAAGATGCATCATAATAGAGGGGTGGAGAAGCCCCTTTTATAGAGGATCTCATCCACCTTTACGAATCTAGATGCCCTTCTTCTTACCTTTCTTGCCTCCTCTTTTCCCTCAGGGAATCACCCGCATCCAGATAGTTGATGATGTCGCCTATCCACTCGGGTTCATAGCCACTTATCATGTAGATTTCTGGTCCTATTGCTAGGACTTCTATTATCCTTCTCTCGACTTCCCAGGGGAGGGGGGAGTCCTCCATCCCCAAGGCTATATGCACCAGCCTATCCGCCACTACGTTACTTTCTTTAGGCACTTGTGATATGCTAAAATAGAAAAATCGGTCGCGCGCATCCCAGACTCAACTTAGGTATTTCTTCAATTTTTCTCCCTTGGTGGCGTATGTTCCCAACACCTGGTTGACTAATGTGACGCCCCCAACTCCCACTTGGGATTTGACAGAAACTGAAGTGTCGGGACATACAACACAAGGCTACATACCCATCGTACATGACAGTTAAGATGCAATGCACCTAATGATAACTAGCAGTATGCAGTATATCGCAGCGGAAAGTCTACTTAGGTCAATAAATAAGACAGATATCATGGTACCGAAGCACATAAATCCCAAAATGTAAATTTCATAAGAGTCATCAAAAAGTTAATTGGTCCCAAAAAGAGACTCCCAAAACGCGGGACCAATGCATCATGTGTTTCCAAAATAAGTCATTCCCCAAAAGAGGTCCCATAACATAAGTCTTTTCATGAGGCCGATCCTACTTGGCCTTCTCCTGATTCAGAATCCTCCTTAGTTTCTCAAAAAGCTGCAACACCTCAGTGATGAATTGATCGGCAAGTCCCAACCTTTCTAAAAGCGACGACTCCTAAGAGACCTCACGTATCTCCGGAGACTCCTTAGGCTTCTGGGGAGCTGGTCTCTTGTGTTTTCCCATTACAATCCTCTTGGGGTCCTATCATAACTATTACCATTCCGAGTAAGGAATGACAGTGAAAATTACAACAATGAGATTTCGATAAATCTCAGTAAGTAAACAAATAACATGTAACAGATATCATAAGCATATGTAAGCAAACTTCACAATGCATGTATGGACATGAGACTTTACTTATGCATTTGACTTTTCAAAAAGATACCGTGTACATCATAACTTTCATAACCCTTTTCTTTCATAAAACATCTTTTCGTCATTTTCATACTTGTTTATTTAACATACTTGTGAACTCGGGTTCTTGTTCATGTATCATAGCATAA
Organism: Juglans mandshurica; assembly: GCA_022457165.1. NCBI lineage: Eukaryota > Viridiplantae > Streptophyta > Magnoliopsida > Fagales > Juglandaceae > Juglans > Juglans mandshurica. The sequence goes on along the minus strand of CM039624.1, from coordinate 22,648,630 downwards.
CTTTGAGCTCAAGGCCTTTCTTGACTTTTAACATGTGAATGGATACCTCGCGGCTCTCCTATGCACCGTGTGTTCCCCGATAGCTACCGCATTAACCATTGGCCACTTTGACCAAGGTGACTATGTCTTACTTTTAAACATTCGTATGACGGCAGTACACTTTTTGCCTTCATCATAAGGCACCCAATAGCTTAGGTGCAACCCCATTGGCTGTACTTCGTCAACCCAGGGGTTATCACTCAGTTTTAAGACACTCTTGAGTGGACAGGAGAGTTCCACTAGGACATTTCCCCGTCCTAGCCTTTGGGGTCGTGACAAAACTTTAAAAATACCCTTTTTCTTTTCGAAAGATTGTCACAATCTCAATGCATGTGACATGAACTATGAAACTTAGAACTTTCATGGGACACATGCAATGTCGAATGCTTAGTCATAACCATGTAAGATACAAACCTACATATCCATGTACATTTCATGTTACGGCTTGAAAATATTGGAACATGCGACCATGTTCCTTTATATAAATTCTAAGGCATTTGAACAACAAGTAAGAAACAAACATTCAAACTTTACATGTAGTGGTTGAAACAAATAAACCCTAGCATACCCAAGAAGTGGTTTTAGAATCATTAGAACTTCAAATCACAAAATTTAATACTTCATCCATGGTCATGGTCGAGACCTTTAAACTTTGAAATACATTACATCAACTTTTCATGAACTTAGAATCTTCTAATGCGTTTAATAAAACCTTAACAATGAAACATACATGTGTAGCCGAAACATGCTAGTGATCATACTTATAAAAATACAAGTATTTCATGGGCTTAATCCTATAAAAGATTCGGTCATGTAGCAATTATCCATGGACATGTTAAGCATTATGCAATTCTAACCCTAAAGGTGGCTTCTCATTCCATTTTCATAATATGAACTAATAACAATAAAGCATTCCAACCATATATTGGATAATCATACAAGGAAATGATTATAACATGGAAAACATTATTCTATCAAGTATCAACATGCAGCCAAACAACAAACGAGTTCACATGACATATACATACAATATCCAAGTACAAATTAGAAATTTACTTATAAAAATCCACAATCGATAACAAGCGAGCTGAAAATGTATACACAAGATCATTAGGTTTGGTTGTTTAACCTTAACCCCTGTGTGTGCTTGTAATCTCATGGCATATAGTTAAGGAAAAATCTTCCAATATTTCAGACTTCCACTTCTTCAAATCCGAAACTTGCATGAACTAAAACCCTAGTCTAAACAAAACCCTAAAACCATGTGTATATAGGTGTGGGTTCATGTGGAAAACTTCTCAAAACATGAGCTAACTTCTTTTAGCTCAAATGTGTGTGTGTGAGCATGAGTTCATGATGAACTTGCTAAGAACCTAAACTTCACCTCTCAAGGCCATGTGTGTGTGAAATGAAAAGGTGGTTTTGGCTTCATACCTTCTATGATTCTTTCCTTTGAATTATCTTCCAGCCTTGCTTACCCTCAAAATGATGTTTGGGTGAAAAAAGGGTAATGTGAAGAGTGTTTGGATGGTGAGAAAATGATGGAAAGTTGGAGAGAAAGGTGGTGGCCAAATGCTTCTCAAAATAAATCCTTCAAGTGACTAAAAGAAAATGGTGTTTTCGGCATCCTCCCCTTTTATAGACACAAAAAGCTTCTAACACAAGCCATGCTCATTTGCATGGATGCCAAGTTGTGTCTCACCCTAAGGCCTCTTCCTTTTCCTCATCATTTGATTGTGTTAGGAACACAATAGAACTTTTGGACAAGTGGCGCTTCCTTCCTCAAAACCGAAACTCCATTCCACTTTTGCCCTTCACCTCATGTCTTGGTTCAATAAATCTCATGGCTAAATGGTCTTTTATCAAGCTCTAATCTTCCTCAATCTCTTATATGTGTGCATGTGTGCCAAGTGGCATGTGAGGAGTGTGGGTGTGTGCATGGTGGCCGAAATCTCCATCTTTTCCCACAAAGATTTTCTTTTCTTCTACCATTGTCTTGGACAATGCATGATTGGTCATTGTGGGTGGCAAAAGCACAAGTTCCCTTGCCCTAGCCGTCCACCTCAAGTATGCCCTTCACCAAGTTCTTCTAGAAGCTCCATAGGCGTGTGGCTCACCATTTTCCCATGTAGATTTCGCTCATTCCCAAGACAAAACATCATCTCTTTTCCTTTTGCATGCATAACACATGACAAAAAGGCCAAGCACTTTTTCTCTATGGTTTTCGTGCATGGCCTCTTGGCCTTCCCTAGGCTCCACTTTCCATAACCTCATCATCTTTCTTCTAAAATCTCTCTCTAATGATGACAAGTGTCGCAATGCCTCTTCTTACAAGCAAGCTTTTCTTGCATGCATAACACATGGCAAGAAGGTGGGTGATCCTCTATGGTAGGCATGCAAGGCCAAACCCTAGACTCTCTCACCTCTCTTCCCTTAATTCAATCTAGATTCATCACAACCTAGCTATAAGCTCCATTGGATGACATGTGGCGTCCAAGAATTTGGGTTGGGCGTGTGCCCTAGTTCCATTGGGCTTCAAAACCATAATTCCTTATAGAGGTTGAATTACTCATGGGCTTGGGCCCTTCTCAAAGCCTTAGATGCCTAGTACCAAACCAAATTTCTAATTGGGTTACTCCACCTTTCTTGGCCCATATTAATAATATGTGTAAAAATGCATAAAAAGCCTAGCAAAAACCTTGGTCATCACATCTACTACTTGTGAGCCTGACTTTACCTCTACCTCGGTCGCCCCCAATGCTTCGGCCACTGAAAGCCCTGCTACGAGTGCCTCATATTCTGTTTCATTGTTAGTGATTTTGAATGTGAGACTCGCCATGTAGCGATGCTCCTACCCTTCGTCGTTGATTATGTGGACTCCTTTCCCCCTGCCAGCATGACAAGAAGAGTCGTCCACAAAAAGGACCCATGGTTTTCTTGTCAAGGCAACGACAATTTCTGGTGAGAAACCTGAGAATTCGGCAATAAAATCCGCCAATGCCTACCCTGGCAAATACTCGATGTCAAACTCACTAAGATCAATCCCGACTAATCTCCCTGAGCTTTCTGGTCTTCTACAACACCTTTACTAGTGGACTTTCTGTGAGTACTTGATTGAGTTGGCCTGGAAGTACTGGCATAACCTCCTGGCCACTATCACCAAAGCAAATGCTAACATATATATTCAAGGATAACTAACTTCCACTCCCCTTAGGGTGCGACTTGTGTAGTACACGGGCAGTTGCGCCTCCTCTTCTTCCTTGACAAGGATGGCTGAAATGGCGTGATGGGATACCACTAGGTATGCATAGAGTGTGTCTCCTTCTATAGGTTGCCTCATAAGTGGCGGATTGGTTAAATGCTTCTTCAGCTTTTGGAAAGCTTCATCACACTCTCATTCTAGGGGTGTACCTTTCACAATACCCTAAAGAATGGAGGCATTTGTCCGTGGATCTGGATACGAACCTGTTCAAGGCTGCTATTCTTCCCACCTGTCGTTGCGTGTCATTTAGGCTCTTTGGTGACTTTATGTTCATGATTGCTTCAATTTTTTCTAGGGAGGCTTCAATTCCTCTTTCCGACATGATAAACCATAGAAATTTACCCTACCCTACTCCAAATGCGCACTTTGATGGGTTCAACTTCATCTTGTATTGTAGTAGTACTGTGAACGCTTCCCTTAGGTCAGCCAGATGTTAGGCAGGCTCTTTGCTTTTAACTAACAGGTCATCCACGTAAACTTCGATGGTCCATTCTATTTATTTTTTAAACATCTGGTTGGCCAGCCTCTGGTAGGTTGCCCCTGCGTTTTTCAGGCCAAACGACATGACTTGGTAGCAATACAACCCATGGTCTGTGATAAATGAGGTATTTTCTTCATCTACTAAGTACATTCAAATTTGGTTATAGCCTGAATAGGCATCCATAAAGCTCAACATCTTGTGCCCTGCAGTGGCGTCCACGATGACATCAATTCGTGGTAGGGGGAAGCTATCTTTTGGGCAAGCTTTATTTAGGTCGGTGAAGTCCATGCACATTCTCCATTTCTCGTTTGCCTTCTTTACCAGGACAACATTGGATAGCCATTCGGGATAATGGGCTTCCTTGATGAACCCTGCAGCGAGTAGGTGTTCTACTTCCTCGGCGATGGCTGTGTATTTCTCCATGTTGAACGATCTTTTTTTTTACGCACCTTTTTGTGCATGGAGTCCACACACAATCGGTGTTTGATAATGTCGTTATCAATCCCGGGCATATCTTTGTGACTCCAGGTGAATACATCTCAGTGCTCTACTAACAATTGCTTTAGGGCGTCTCGATCTTCTGGGAGGATCTTAGTTCTAATCCGCGTCATTGCATTAGGGCAATCTGGGTATAACTTTACGATCTCCAAGGGCTCATTTGCCTCTACTCACTGTAGGTTTTGCTCATCCCTCACCTCTACACCCCTATCCAGAAGGACCTTGGGGTGTGAGGGCAATGTGCTCTGACTGTCCTCCTCAGTGACCTGGTCGTCACCACCTCCAATAGTGTATACGTCTCCCCCATTGCTCCTCAATTCCTGCACATAACACTCCCGCGCTAGGACTTGCTTGCCTCGTGCTTCCCCCACTCCGCCTTCAGTTGGGAACTTCATCTTGAGGTGGGACATGGACGTAACTGCCCTGAGATTGTTCAATGTTTGTTGCCCCAATATAGCATTATACGAGGAAGGTGCCTTCACGACTAAGAAATCAGTCATGGTGGTCGCGGTACGCATCCCTTTTCCAGCCGTGACCGAGAGGGTAATGGTGCCTACCGATTGGATCATATCCACAGAGAAGCCCTTCAGCAGTGTCGGCGAGGGTCTTAGCTTAGTAACGTCTATGCCCATCTTTACAAATGCCTCCCAAAATAATATGTCCGCTGACCTCCCATTATCAATGAGGATGCGCCTGGTAGTGTAATTAGCGACCAGGAGGGTTACCACTAGCACATCATCATGAGGGTACAATACTCCTTCACAATCTTCTTATCCGAAAGAGATAGTTACTGAGGCATCAAGTTTTTGGTGCTTAGGCTACCTATCCACCACATAAATTTCTTCGTATCTTGCCCTTGGGGCATGCGCCCCTCAGCTAGACGAGGATGCACTGCCCCCAACGAATCCACCTGCTATTTTTCTGATTTCGCCTAGGGAGCCCTATCCCTATTGTTATTCTAAGGTGCCATGTCCCTATTGTTGTTACAGGCGTCTTCCCTCGATGGGCGCTGCCTATCCGGGCAGTTGCTTCTACGAGGGTTGTGTCCTCTCTCAAATAGTCATTTAGGTTTTGCCATCTCCGTGACCATTGGTTCAAGCTATCCAGTGCCCGCCAACTCGGTCACTCTCTCCTTCATGGTCGTGCAATCCTCTGTCTAGTGTGAGCTTGTTTGATGGAATTTGCAATAGCGCCTGCCAGTTCTAGGCTGGCGGTATTCTCTTCCTGACTCTTCCATTTCTTGCATGTTCAAATTATTGTGGATGAGTCAAGTATTTTGCTTTGGTCGCCTTTCGTGCCTCTTGTCTTGGTGTTCAGTGTAGCTTTCTTATCTCCCAAACTGCCTTTGCGTTCCACCTTCGGCTCCTCTTTACTTAGCTCTACAAGAGCCTGTAATTCGGCATTGAGGAAGTCCACCCTATCCATGAACTCTCTCAAGGTAGAGGGGGTCCTTCTAGCCAATTCAGCCCTGAACGGGCTGCATGACCAGATCACACCTAACAGGGCGACTAGATTCATAAAGATGGATGGGATCCTTTATAAGAGGGGCTTCTCCACCCCTCTACTACGATGCGTCTCACCGCAAGAAGCACAGTATGCAAAAACCGCTTCCGGGGAAAGGCATTGGCTAGAAAGGTGGTAAGGGTAGGATACTACTAGCCCAATGCACTCAGGGATGCCAAAGAATTGCAAAAAGATGCGTCAAATGTCAGGCGTACACACCAGTATCACACGCCCCCCAAGAGGAGCTAACTTCTATAACCACCTCCTAGTCATGATCGTAGCAGTGAGCGGAAGCAAAACCCCTGGCGACCATCACGACCAAAGCTGTGACGAAGTTCTTAAGAAAGAATGTCATTTGTCGGTACGGAATTCTGCAAAGCATAGTCTTAGATAATGGGCAACAATTTGATTCAGAGCATTACCTCGAGTGGTGTGCCGAGCTAAAGATAGAGGTCAAATATTCATCCCCAGGACACCCACAGGCAAATGGACAGACAGAAGCTACGAACAAAGCATTGTTGGAAATTTTGAATAAGAAATTGGAGGGCAAAAAAAGGGAATTACGGAGGAACTACCATTAGTATTGTGGGCCGATAGGACCACAGTGAAGACCCCTGCAAGGGAGACCTTTCTTTATTAAAGCGGGTGAGGTATGTCTTTAGGCTCTCCTCTTCCCTCTGTTTGAAGATCAGGAAGTACGTCGTTGGGCGCCTATGCCTCTTGCTGGCATAAATTGTGTAAATAATTGCTTGGCTAACTCGTCAAAGCTATCAATCGACCCCAGCCAGAGCATTCCAAACCATCCTCTCGCCATTCCACTCAGAGTTAGGGGAAAAGATCGGCAAGCGATTTCTCCTAGGAAACCATGGAGTTTGATATCCGCCTTGAAGTTCTCCAAGTGATCTACCAGATTCTTGGACCTATCGTACATCTCTATCTGTGTCACTTTAAATTTTGATGGGAGCGGCACAACCATTACTTCCACGCTATGAGGCAAATCCGTGTAGTTCAACTGCTATTCCACCGAGGAAGATCCTCTCATCTTCTTCACCATCTCCTTCTAATTGCCGGTGGGGTTGCATACCTCGTCATGCAACTTCTTCTTTTCCACATCCTCCACATTCACTCCCCCATTGCTATGTGCTTCTCCTTCTCCCTATTCGCTATGGCCGGGTATGGTAGCATCACCGAGCTCAATGTTGCGGCACTTGAGTTCCTCGTTCTCCTTCCTTAGGTTTTCCATTGCATCTAACACCATCTTCAGCTTTTCTTCAGTTGCTGCTAATCGTGTTTCCATGTCTGCAGGCGTCGCTTCCGGTTCACGAGTTGCTTGAGAACGTGTCACGGTCGGCATGAGGGAACCACATTGAAGTCCAATAAAAAACTGAAATCACATATTACAGTATTCCATAGACGACACCACTGTAAAGGACGTGTCCCACTATCGGTCATGATCGTTAACCTGCAAATTGTTAAGTAGGCAGCGTGGTGCACCTATGACACCTCTAATGCTTAAGTCAATAATGAGTGGGAGATAATAATTCAAGAATGCTTAATCCGATCGATCGAAGGTTACCTGTTGCCCATATATATAGGCATGGAGAATATTGGATGAATCTTATAAACTGATTAACTTTGCACCATGCTTAGCCATTAGGAGGCTTATCGCTGATGTATCGGAATTATCTAATCACCACGTGGTCCATATTCATAATGTGAGGTTTGTCCCTCCCTAATAAATTAGGACGGCTAGAGTCTTCGTTAAGCTACACAACTCTTTTGAGTCATTTATGGATGATGGGCTTTGGGCTCCCAGTTTGGGCCAGACCAATATTAACTTCTCCACTAATAATATTGTAACTTTTTCATGTTTTATAAATAAAAGTGTAAATGTGATAAATATAAAGGACGATTAGGAAAAAGAAAGAAATAAAAAAAATTACATAGATGAAAATTGCATGTTATATGTAGAGACACTTTATCTCATATGTATTTTGCATTGCTTTGACACAATCCAATACAAATATTATTTTAACATCTTGTTAGTCATTTTACATAAAATTGCAAAATAGATAAGCCATTAAGAAGTACGTTTAAGGTATCAGCTTCTGCCCGAGAGGGGGGGGGGGGGTGTCAAAGGTGTTGGGCGAACCAAATAATTATCCATTACAAAATGAAAACAGCATGTTGGAGGATTAACAAGTCCAGCAGTCATGCGCTTCGTCTCTTAGAGAGAACGTCTACCTTCTCTCTAGAATAACCCCATTTCCATGAGAGCCATTGCCGGAGAGGAGGGGTCACCCTCCTCTCCTTCCCCTTCCCATTTATGCACTATATATACACTTTCAAGGTAGTGGTTTTTCCCTCCTCCCTCCACCGGTTCGGTTTTTGTCAAATCCGATGCTCTTCGGCCGCCATCCTCATACACGCGCCCCACCACCCCATCCTACAGCCGCCAATATATTGGGATGGTGCAAAGACACGCCAAAAAGGTCGGCGTGTGGCCCTCACATGTGGGTTGTTTCCGCAAGTGTTCCCCATGCGCCACCGCACAACGACGCTTCTGATGGCTACACGTGATGTACCAACAGCTTCATCTCGCCGAGATCTTCTAGATCTGGGCCACCCAATCTCTATCCCACTGGCGTGGGGCTACCACGCGAAATCACAGGATCTCTCCAAAAATCATCTCAAGACAATAAGCAACAGTGCACTCGCCACTCTCACCGCTTTCAACAAAGGATCCATCGCTACTAGCGGTGGTTCCATTGTTCGCAATTTTTTGTGAATAGCTTATTTTCATCTTTTAAGACGGCATCCTCGTTGTAGGACATTGGTGACAACCAAGAAATTGGTTATAAAATTTCGATTTTTTTCTTTTTTATCCATCACTTTGCACTGTTGTTATTGTTCTTGGGTGTTTATTGGGGAACTCCACCCCTCTTCTTGTAACATCTTTTCTAATAAAATATACTTGCTTGCTTAGAAGAAGAAGACAACGACGAAGAAGAAGGAGAAGAGAGAGAAAAAAGAAGAAGAAGAAGAAGAAAAAAAAAACATGTTGGAACTTGGAATCACAAATGGGCGGGGGCAGATCAAGGTCTATCGATAGATTCGATACAAACCTACTCCTACCATATTATAATGAGTCGAAATAAGCCAAGAATTTAAATATTTTTAATAAATTTAAAGAAATATAGATATAAGTATGTAAACTTCTTATGAGTTTTATATTTTTCACATATAATATTTAATACCATAAAATTTACATGTCTCTCAAAATTATAACACCTTAAGATCAAATGTCTTAATCACATCACACACCATGTGTATAACTAGCCAAATTATACATAAAAATTGGTGAGCATAGAATAGCAGTACTCTTTTATACCAAAATATACAGAAGAGAATTACTTTTTGATTGGTTTTTGCATATTTTTAGGATTATAGAAACATTTGATCTAAACAAAAATTTTATACTAAAAATTTTATGAGTAATGCTAAATATAATCTTAGAGGATCTAATCTTAGATGAGTGTGCATCCGGATCCGGATATCCGGCCACAACCGGATCCGGATTTTAAAAACCGGGCGGTTATCCGCCCGGATTATTCCGGATTTAATCCGGGCGGATAACGGGATTAAATCCGGATATCCGGTTATAACCGGATTTCCGGCTTAAATTCGGATATCCGGATTATAACCGGATATAATCCGGTTTTTTTTTTGGAAGTCACCCCCTTTATTCCTTCTGTCGGAATTGGATGCCCTGGTAAGAACACGGTGGCTAAATTTCTGCTCAATGTAGCTATGGCCGATAAAACTTACCAAATCTTAAGTACTGCAAATTGAAGCAATTTTGGAACCAAAGCAGTTGCAATTGTAGTAATTTCCGATTATCTCCGCTTAAAAGTTCATGGGAGAAAGGGCCTGAGTTGAGAAGTTCATGGTGGATGCCAATGGAAGTAGAAGTGTTGTGACTGCAAGTAGCTTCATATGGACACCGTTTCTACAAACAATTTTGGGAAGGTCTTCCATATGATGAGTATTTATCTATGATTGATTCAACTTTTAATGGCACCCGTAATCATTGAATCACCATATAAAGATATCATAAATATATATATATATATATATATATATAAATATATATATATATATGCGGTCAGCATGGAACATAATGGCTCATGCTTTTGGGTTGGAGAGGCCTTTAACATGTGCACATTTAGCAGCAAAACTATGTACATCAACAAATGCTAAAGAACCAACTACCTTAAAACATGATTAAACATTTCATTTCGTCATTTGTAAAGTTTGTTTTCATTTTGTCAGTCAAAGAATTTATACAGTGGAGTTTCATTGTCATAAGAAATGAACTGATAAATTATCATTAAACATGACATATGAGGCGTTAGCCTCATTTCTTCTTCCTCTTAGATGGAGCTTTCTTATGTTTGACGGGGGATTCATTTCTAGTGAAAAGGTCATTGTACTTCTCCAGCACCCTCTCTTTTTCTTCTAGTAAGCCCAACATCTCATATGCATCCGCCACTCTCTGCACTATTGACTTCTCTGGAGGTTTCCGATCAAAAGCTTCCAAGTCCTTGAAGAGCTTTCTCATGAAAGCATGAAATCAATACATTAGTCTTTAAGTGTTCTGCCTTTTTTTTCTGATGAAGGAACCTTAGGTGCAAACAATAAACATGATATGTCTTTTACCCGGTTAAACATCGGACCCATGTAACACCGCCCCCCAAATCACATGGATTGGTAATTCTTAGTATTTTACTTAATAGAAGAAACTAAAAAACTACTCCAAAATCAACTTAATAAGTTCGCTAAGTACACATGATAGCTTTCATTGAGGCTTATGGTGGTTGGTTTGTGCCAGTACAAACCACCACGAATAATTTGGGACAGAGGAAGAATCTAACATACCATAATGGCAATGAGGAGAAAGTACTGGTAAGCATCCATTGAGGAATTTCTACTAAACATCATCTAATAAACTAGCATGTAAAAAATTTATAATTGCACAAAGTTGAAGGAGCAGTGTAGTTCCGCAACAATTTAGTGATAGATTGGAGCATTTTGAGACATTTATACTAGCTAGAATTCGAAAGGTACAAATAAAATGATGTACAACAGTGTCTCAGAATTTCATGCTTATCTTTGGCTGCTTGGGGATGCTGCTAGCCCTTCAGTCAAAGGAGATGTTGACAACATTGACTCTTTTTGCTCTTTGTACATAGTTCAAGTTATTAAAGTTAATTATCTCATTATTTTCAGTCTCAGGTGATTACTTGGCACTTATTTTGGATCATACTAGCTAGATGATATGTTTTGAGTATGATATGGTCTTTACAAAAATTAATATGTTTTTGTGTCATATCAATCATACTGACATATATATGGCTTCTACCTTGTGGTGTACTTTATTGTATACTAATAAGCAGTAAATGGCTAATAATGTGCTATTTTGACCTTTTGTAGGGAAATCTTGTATTGGCTTAATGGGTTTTTTATCATTCTTGGATAATTTATATATTGCAGCCTTATCCATATCAATTGTTTGTGAGATACATATATGCCTGAGTGTATATATTTTAGAAACCTCCAATGCTTTACAAAACCTCCAATGCCTTACAAAACATACGGCAATGACCACAAAAGCTCAAAAATTGTAGATATTAACTTATGTGCCAATATAGAAATCTCCAATGCTTTACAAGACTCTTGTCACAAGCTCAAAAAATTCGATACTGGCTTCAAACCAAAATTATGAGAGCAAACAAAAAGGTATAATGCCATAAACCCACTGTAATTACAAGAAAACTAAATCTCATGTGAAAAACAGAGCAAAGGAAAAATAATATAAACTAAACAAACCGAGTATTACATAAAACGGTGATTAAAACTAACATGTGAAAAACAGAGCAAATGAAAAAATCCACCAATAAAGTGTCGAAATAAACTTACAGAGCAAAGGAAAATACCTTAAGAGCTTAGAGAGAGAGAGAATATGGATGGTAGTCTTCGCGTGTCTCACCCAAATGCGCAAAGCACTTCGAAGGCGGATTCGAGACCGAGAGAGACGACGGATTCGAGAAGAAGAGAGAGAAGGCCAAAAGGGATTGGAGAAGACGAGAAAGCGAGACTGAGAGACCGAGAGAGAAGCCGGATTCGAGACCGAGAGAGACGACGGATTCAAGAAGAAAAGAGAGTAAACCCTAACAATTCGAGAAGAAAACAGAGTAAAGCCCAAGATGTCGAAGACAATTTCGACCGAAGACGTGCAGGTTTTTTTTGTTTTAAAAGACCCGGTTACGGATAACCGGGTCACATAACCGGATCCGGATTTTTTTAACCGCCCGGATGCACCCGGATTTCCGGGTTTCGGACCGGATCCGGAAAAAAACCGGTCCGGATCAACACCCTTAGTTTAGATAATGAATTGAGTTGAGATAAGATGAGAGTTGAAAGTTAAATAAAATATTGTTATAATATAATTTATTTTTGTTTTAAAATTTAAAAAAATAAATAATTTATTATATTTTATTTAAAATTTTAAAAAAATTATAATAATAGACAAAATTAAAATATGTAAATTTTATATATATTTTTTTAAAAAAGAGCAATGCTATCTAACCGGCAGATTGTGTCACTCAGTTTTCTTTGTCATCGAATGCGTCGGGCTGGAAGCCCAATTAGGGACAGCTTTTTCAAGTTTGGTACAACTTGGTATGGCATCTGGTGATCCGTGGCTGCACTTTTACGCGTGCAAATCTAATTCAATAAAATTTATACATTTACTGTTTATATGTTAAATTCTTTTTCTTTTCTTTTTTTTTTGAAAAGGAGCATAGAGCTCATTCATTCATTAAGCAAAATATCCGAAATACATAAGGGAGGGTCTTCCATGTCTACAATAGTTTCTGATGCAAATAGAGCCTTTCTAGCTAACACATGAGCCACTCTGTTGGCTTTTCTAAATACATGCTTAACAGACCAGACCTCATAACGAGATAGTAGTTTTTGTGCTTCCTATGCAACCATATCCCTTTGAGATTCATTCTTGTCCTTTAACAACAGAGCCGACACAATCTGTTGGGAATCACCTTCCAAAACAATCTTGGTGAGCCCAAGCTGTAGACCAAACTTTGCTGCCTCATACGCCCCACAAGCTTCAGCTAGTGTAGGATCTGGATATAGGGGTTTGCTCATTCTCAGTGCAGCAATCATGAGCCCTTTGTGGTCCCTAATGATAACCCCTATTCCAATTCTGCCTCTATCTTTGTCCACTGCAGCATCCCAGTTCATTTTAAACAAATGTTCAGGTGGGGGAGACCACCTTTCCTTCTGATCTTCTTTTGGTTGGGTGCTTCTTATTGTCCTGCATGTTTCCATCTCGATCAAAGCTTCTGAGGCTTGTCTAAACACTTCATTAGGATGTAGGAAAACTTGTTGGAAAATAAACTTGTTCCTTTTATTCCATATAAGCCTCGAAACAGTGGCAAATTCTTCTAGGACCTTCATCTCAACATCTTGACATATAAGGTTCCATAACTCTCTAAAGGACATGAGAGGAAAGGATCTCTTTTGAAGAAACCTTGAGCACTGGCCCCATACGTCCTGAGCTGCTGGGCAGTTCCATGCCATGTGAAAGACAGTTTCTTCTTCATTGAGACAGATTGGGCACCAAGGCTTCTCAGTAATTCTCTTTTTGTACAAGTTGCTTAAAGTGGGAAGACCATTGTTACAAGCTTTCCAGAGAAAGTTCTTGGTAACTGGTAGCACATTAAGCTTCCATAGGACCTTCCATTCCTCTGAGTTCTGCTCTCTATTAGAAGATTGACCCTGAGCTTGAGCCCGTAGATCCTTGTGTAGATGGTAAGCCCTTCGAACTGTGAATAGACCATCTGTAGCACTCCTCTATATAAGTTTATCAGGGATGTGAGATGTACTCAGAGGGATCTGAATGATGAGCTTAGCTTCCTCTACACCTAACACCTCTTCAATCTTAGGCAGGTTCCAAGTTCTAGTATCTGAATCAATTAAGCTGCTGACCCTAGCTTGCATATCACTATTCTGTCTTGCACTTTCCACTTTACCTGAGGCAGTCTGTGGAAGCCACTTATCCCCCCATATTTTAATGCTGCAACCATTTCCCACCCTCCACATTGATCCCTTTTCGACTAGAGACTTGGTAGCTAGAACACTCCTCCATATGTATGAAGGTCTGTGTCCAACTTTTGCTTCCCCGAAGGTAGAGTGAGGGAAGTATTTCAGTTTTAAGACCCTAGAAACTAGGGATTGGGGATGTTGAATGATCCGCCAGGCTTGTTTAGCCAGCATGGCAAGATTGAAACTTTCAATGTCTCTGAAGCCCAAGCCCCCCTCAGATTTAGTCCTACCCATTGTATTCCATGAAACCCAATGCACCTTCCTCTCCTTTTCTTGTTGCCCCCACCAGAAATTGTGCATAATGGAATTCATTTTTTTAATGAGTGATCCAGGAAGCTTGAATACTCCCATGCAGTATGTAGGAAGAGCTTGCACTACTGCCTTCAACAATATTTCTTTGCCTGCTTGAGACAATGTTTTAACTTTAAAGCTGCCAACTCTTTTCTTCATCCTGTCAAGTATGCTATTAAAAGATCCAACTCTTGATCTACCCATCAAAGCTGGCAGACCGAGGTATTGCTCATAAGAAGAGCTAGACCTAACACCAGCAATCTGGAGGATTAAGGATTGAGCCAGTTGAGGTGTATTTCTGCTGAAATGAATGGAGGTCTTATCTTTATTTAACCTCTGACCTGAAGCCTTCTCATATACTGATAGGATGTCTAGCAACCTGCACATCTCTTGGGCATTTGACTTGCAAAAAAGTAAACTGTCATCAGCAAAAAACAAGTGATTAATGTGAAGCTGACCTCTGGCAATTGGGATACCAGAAATATGCCCTCTCTCTTCAGCTAGATTTAATAAGTTGCTTAGCACCTCTACACAAAGAATGAATAGGTATGGGGACAAAGGATCTCCCTGTCTAATCCCTCTCGAAGGGGAGAAAGTCTGTTGTGGAGAGCCATTCACCAATAAAGAGTAAGAAACAGTTTCAACACAGTTCATGATCAATTTTATCCACTTTCCTGGAAATCCCATCTTGGACAGCACTGCTTGGATGAAGGGCCATTCAATTCGATCGTAAGCTTTGCTCATATCGAGTTTTAGAGCCATGTGACCTATCTTTCCTTGTAATCTGTTATTCATGGAGTGAAGAGCCTCAAAAGCCACAATAACATTATCAGAAATTAACCTCCCTGGAATAAATGCTGATTGAGTAGTGGAAATTAACTCAGGTAGTATTAATTTGAGTCTGTTTGCCATTGTTTTGGATATGATTTTGTACATGACATTGCATAAGCTTATAGGTCTAAAATCAGTAACTAATTTAGGCTCTTTTACTTTCGATATCAACACAATATAAGTATCATTCAGATTCTGAAGACTACCTCCTGAGTTGAGAACAAAAAGAGCAGCCTCGCATACCTCTTTACCTACTGATTTCCAGTGTTGTTGGTAAAAGATTGGTGGGAATCCATCGGGTCCCGGGGAGCTAAGGGGGGACATTTGGAATATGGCCTCTTCAACTTCCTTTTCAGTGAATCTTTTTGACAAAAGGGAGACCATTTCGTTGTTAATCCTGGACTCAACCCTTCCAATGCACTCCTCAATACCTACTGGACAAGAAGTAGAAAATAAACTTTTATAGAAAGCCTGGAATTGTGCAGCTATTTCTTCATGAGTGCTAGCTTCCTTTCCCTCCTCATCCTTTAAGGAATTAATTGAATTAGTCTTCCTCCTTTGGTTAGCACACTGATGAAAAAACTTGGAGTTTCTATCCCCATCCTTGAGCCACTTCTGTTTTGCTCTCTGCTTCCAAGAGATATCTTCTTCTTTCAATAATTGATCGATTTCCCCTTGTATTCTGCCCAACACCTCCCCATAGTTCCCAGTGTTGGCTCTCTGCAAAGTATCTAGCTGCTTGAGTTTGTTGTTTAACCTTCTCTTTGAATTTCCAAACTCCAACCTGCTCCAATTCACTAGCCCCACTTTACAATTATCTAATGAAGTCACTATCCTGTCCAACTTATTAGTGAACAGCTGAGAACTCCTCCAGGCCTCTGCAATCACCTCATCACAACCCTCTCTAGCTGCCCATTTTGCCTCATACCTGAAAGGTCTAGTCCTTTTAAAAGGCATAGTGTCCTTAGTGTTCCACGAGACCAGAATTGGTCTATGGTCTGAGGAATGTACAGGTTCCACCCCAACTGAGTATGCTTTCCAGACTTCAAACCAGTGTGCATTTCCAAGGGCTCTATCCAGTCTTTCTTTAGTGAATTGTTCACCTTGCCTTTTGTTGCTCCATGTAAACTTGTCCCCCTTGTACCCTAAATCACTCAGCCCACAGTCATTAAGGGCTTCGCAGAATTCCTCCATCTGAATATAGGGTCTGTCAGCAGCTCCCCATTTTTCATTAGCTAGCATGATTTCATTGAAATCCCCAACACATAGCCAAGCTATTGGAGACACTGGTTTTAAGGCCCTCAGAAGCCTCCAACTCTCCTTTCTACTGCTAGTGCACGGGGAGCCATAGAAGCCCGTTAGTAACCATTCCATTTTCACTAGGCCATCTTTTATTAATAGTGAAATATGGTTCTGAGAATAAGTATCCAGTGAGACATTTAGACCATCTTTCCACATAAATGCCACTCCTCCACTAAGTCCTCTGCTGTCTACCACGAAACTACTATCAAAGCCCAATCTGTTCCTTGCTTTCTCCACTGTTTCTCTCCCACACTTGGTTTCTATCAAGAATATGAGAGATGGGTTCTTACACTTCACTATCCTGTGAAGCTCTCGAACTGTCCGAGGGTTCCCAAGCCCTCGGCAGTTCCAACTTAAGCACATCATTAGTGTTGGTGGTGCTGCCTAGCAGCCACCACCAATTGATCATCATCTTGTTCCTTGTTGGTCACACTTGTCCTTAGTTTCTTATTGTTAATCTCACTGGTCTTAGATTCACAGCTCGTTTGCAATCTTCTTTTTACACCATGCTGATATGAAATATTAGAGGGGGTTAGTTCAGCCGTGATGTACGACTTATCTCGAGCCCTCCTCTTCCAAGTGGCTCTATTTCTGACTTCTGCCAGCTCATTGATCTGCTGGTCCAAGAATTTGTCTAGTGAGCTAATGTGGCTGGCCAGTGAACAGACAGCAGGGGTGGACACCTCTCCAGCCTTTCTATTATGCTTTGGGAAACACGAACCCTCCTTCCCTTTCTCTTCTTGAACCTGGGTCCCATCCTCTATGGGTTGCTCTACCGGGAATGGCAAAATCCCATCTACCACGTCAGGGAGATCTTGAGGCACGTGGGGGGCCTTCTTTTCCATAACAGTAGGATTTTCCACCTTTATGCTTTGCTCTTCCACATCTTTTTGTGCTGTCCCTGTCATAGCCTTTTTATGGTCAACAGGTCTACCTCCTTGATCGTGAGTGCTTGGAGACCTCCCCAAGCTTTCTTCTTGGTTTCCATGGTGAGGAGGTTGAACCTTGTTTCCCCCATACCGTTGCATATCAGAAGCCCCTGCTCTAGGTGGGACGGCCCTAAGCCAAGAACCATATTGGTGACCTGCATCCTTGTTAACCATCCGACTAGCGCCAGGGCAAAGCCTGGAATGTTTGATAGTTCCACATTCAAAGCAAAAAACTGGGAGCCTTTCATATTTGAACGGGATCCATAGCTGCTTCCCTTCTAATTCTATAAACCTCCCGCGAATTAAAGGCTTTGATATATCAATCTCTACTCTGGCTCTTAATGTGCTTCCCCATCCGCATCCTGCTTCATCAGTTTCAACCTCCTCTACTTTCTCCATACCAGAAAACAGCTTCATTCCAATTTCTCTTGTCATGCATGCCAGAGGCAAGTCGTGAGCCTGTACCCAGAAGAGCTCTCTATTGAAAGTTATCTCTCTTAATGGGACTTGCCCGTCTAGTTCTTGTATGCAAATGAGGTTTCTGTCGAAAGACCATGGTCTCCCCTGGAGGACCTTTGCTTTATCCCGTTCGTGCTGAAATTCTACAAGCATCTTATTTTCTCCCACTTCTTGGAACTGAAACCACCCCTCAGATCTCCAAACCTTGGACATGGTAGTCCTAAAAGCCTGACGGTTAACTACTCTGTCTGCATTGATCATTATGAGTAAACATCTTTTACCTTTTACCTTTAGTGGCTCCAGAACTTCCCTACCCACTCTCATGGTGTCATGCTCTTGTTCCGTTAGTGAGAGACCTTCCCATCTCTTCTGCAGTGCCTCATCCATAATGAACTTACAAGAAGAAAACTCTCTAGACCGTGTCCAGAGGACTGAAACTCTTTGGAAGCCAAAGACTATCCTCACATCCCAGTGAGACTCGACCGTTTATATGTTAAATTCATTTTATAATAAAAGAAACTTATAATGTAATAATATTAAGTTAAATTATATTAAGAGTAATGTTAAGTATAAATCTCAAATAGATAAATCTTGTATAAGTTCTTTGTAAAAAAGTGATTCTTATTAATAACAAATAATTTTTTATACTTTTTAAAATAGGGTCTATTTTTTTACAAAAGCTTGTGCAGATTTTGTCTTTTTAAGATTTGTACAAATCATTTTTCTTATATTAATATGTAAATTTAAAAAACAAATTATATTTACTGTATTAAAATGTATACATCCTACAAGTTTCTTAAAATACGGTAAGATCTACCATTAAAAATTAATTTATTTTAACGATAGACTTCGTCATTTCTGTGGAAGTTAAAGAGGTTTTCTAACATTGCTCAAGATATGTAGAGAGAGGTCAGACTGGGTCCCACATTCCTTTCTCATTTGGAAGCATTGAATATTGCAGGGGTGACCCCACAACTCGTGGGCGGGGCTCCTCATTCTAAGCCGTGATTCGAGTACTGAACACGTGATTAACGGATTGGTCGGCTAGTCTCCAAAGAGAGCAATTACAGCGTATATTTCACAATATATTTAATAATATATATTTTAAAATAAAAAAATTTTATAAGTTGACTTTATATTTATAAGATATTTTATAAAAATATTTTTTATTTTAAAATATAACTCTAGAAAATATTTAAAAACTGAATATGTTTAACATTTTTTCTTTAAAAAGCAGAACTGATTGTTGAACTGCTTGGCTGGGTCCTTATTACATAGATCAAATAAAATATTTATGGAGAAAATATATTTATAATGAATTGTGTAATCGTCGTGTAATCATTTTAAAAAAAAGTGAATAAAACATTGATCCCACATCAAAAAAAATTAATTTTTAAATAATAGATCTCACTTTTTTTCAAAGCGATTACGTGGCGTTTATGCACTTTACGATTGTATGTAGAATTAGTCATATTTCTGAGTTAATCCATTTCATAAAATTTATTATTTACTCATTCTTTAATAAATATAAATCTTTAGATTCTAACTTAACCAAATAGAAATGACTCATAAGCATGTAAAATAATCTTAGAAAATTATAAAATATTTACGGTTATGCTAAACAATAATAATAACTATTACAATTATTGTAAGAATAATACTACTATATCGTTCCATTTTATCTCCTTATTTTAACCTAGGGCCAGGCTCCGCAGTCACTGCTGGACTGCACCCTAGCCGCGCTCTTATTGTAAAACCAATAGTTTGATTGTCGTTTCATTTTCGATCAGATCATAAGGATCAAAATATACCACACCTATGTAACATGCTACAACAGGAAAGGATTTTTGCAAGGAACATATATTGTTGCGAAAAGTGGTATTTTTGTTGCAACTGACTATTTGCAATGAACATCTTTTGTTGTCATGTTTTCGGAATTTTCGCGTTGGTGAATGTCTACACCAATGAGTTTTTTTGGTTACAAATAATGACTTTTAGCAACTGAGATTCTTTCATTGTTCGTTGCAAATGCAAATATTCTCATTGATATTGTCCATATATTTGATACGGGCAACCGTTGCAATTGGACTTTTACCAAAAAAATATTTGTGCATTTGCAACGAATTTGATTCGCTGCAAATGTACTTCACCAACGAATTGCATCCGTTGCAAATGTACTACACCAAAGAATTGTATTCGTTGGTAATGATATATTTGCAAAGAAATACTTTCGTTGTTATTTGCAACCAAAAAAACTATTTGCAGTGAATGTATGTCGCTGCAAATAGTCTTATATATATGAGGAAAAAAATACAATTCAATTAATAGTTTAATCTACAAAAATGGAGGTTTGTAGGACAGAGAAAACCAACAACATTGAAGCAGCAATGACAAGCAAAAATAGAGAGAGAGAGGGAAATCATTGGTAACATAATCTGAAATTAGGATGAATATACTTGCATGTGAATATATTACAACTTCTTAAATTCATGATTATGATATGAAGGTATTAGGAGAAGCATGTTCACTGACTTGGAAAAAATAACATGTTTGTAATTATGCAACAAATAATAGTACCATTCCACTAATATCCATGGCAACAAATAATAGTACCATTCCTACCCCTTAAACATGGAAACTAGCTAGAGCATGGGGTGTAGGACATGCTTCCAGTTTGAAATGGAAAAATCTACTTGTAAGCAAGTTCGTATACCAATTCGTGCACCGATATTAATATATAATGTATATGTTTAACGAAATAATGTGAATTAAAGATAAAAATAATTTTCATGATATAGGAGATTTTCTTCTTCTCTCAAAATATTTTTTTTTAAATAAAAAAAATTATCGGTACGCGATATGGTGCACAAACTCGCTTGTACCTAGCAAAACTCATTTGAAATTATTGACTCGTTTTTCGTGTGTCCCCTCCCCTCCCCTCCCCTCCTCGCCCTCAGCCCATATACAAAACTAGCCAACTAAAATAAAATTAAAGGTAATAAATTAGGTAAACCTGAAACTCGAAATAGGAAAATACTACTTTCACCGTTCATTTCTACCGCTCTATTCTACCACTGTGATTTTTTATTTTTTTAATTATTTTTTTATTTAGTGATTAAATAAGTATTTTTTTAATAATATTATGATTTTTTTATTTTAAAAAAATATTTAAAAGTGTTAAAAATACATGAATAAAAAAGCAGAAAAAAAATAAAAAAATAAAAATCCTATAACTAACAGTAACTCCCAACGGTAGCTGGGAGCGGTGGCTGTAGTGCCACTCCTCGAAATAATATCCAATATGCATGTTATGTTAGCCATCTGAAGTAGGGGCAAGCACCCAATAATGTCTCAAGGGTTTGCAAGTGATACTCATGAGGAAAGACCTGGATTATGCAATCCATCAGATAATATTGAGCAAGGTCATATTTGCAGTTGACAATCTGCACAAGTGTATTTTCATGCTATTTTAAGAGCTAATAAAAAAAAGGCTTCTCTGGTGAAAATGTAATATTATTATAACAACAACAACAACAATTTAGGTATAAAAATAAATAAAAACTCTGAGAAGAGAACAAGAATAAACCTACTCTAAGGTTCTGGGAAGAACAATATCTTTGTACATTTTGAGTTCCACACCCTCTATCTGACTTAGAACATTGAGATTTTTCCCAACCTATCAATAAAGTGAGAAAAATAAATGGTTATTACTTTTATTACAATCTATTACATAATTTTTCATCTGGTCACTGTTTCAGGTATTACCAGATCACAAAGCTCACTCATTTTCTTTTCCAGCTTCTCTTTCAACCGACCAGGCCCCTGCAGACCAGAAAGTCCAAAAAAAAACCAATTGAACATACTGACACTGTAAATTTACGATAGGTCTATTCATTGCAGTAATTGTATATTGTGGTCTTAAACATGAAAGATAGTCCCACAAAAACCTGTGAGGCTAGGATTTAAGTTATTATAAAATGCTTCTTATGCTAGCTCATTTACAAACTCATGAAAGGAAGATATTATTCATCTACAAGGGAAAGTTTTTGTGGAAAACTACTTATGCCATAGGTCATATGGAGAAACTTTTAATGCAAGAATCCCATCAATATCAAACAAGTTAGAATGCTGAGCAACAAAAACACACAACAAAGGAATTAACTCTTATAATAGGCAACTTCATTTCGAGAAAGGAAAGGGACCTTATCAAAGAACCATCTTACCCTTTGTATTTTGAACCAATATCAGGTGGCTTATCTCTACTGATTTGAGCAAGATAACTTCTTAGAAAAAGCCCACTTATTGGGTGTTGAACACCAAGACACTTTTCCACAATATCTTTAAGGACATCCTTAGCGGGAGCCTCCTTTGATTTAATATACACAGATCGCACCATACATATGATGCCCCCAAACCCCCGGTTGGGATGTAACAGAAACTTGGAGCGTCGGGACATACAACACAATGTTATATACTCTAGTTCATGATAATTAATATGCAATGCATCCTAGTATGCAACTAGCAGTATGCAATAATCACATCGAAATAAAGGTAATTAGTTATAACTCATGCCAGAATGAACTAAAACATCTCAATAGCATTAATAATCATCATAAGTTCAAACTTAATGATAGAATTTCCTTAATACAAAATACTTAATTCAAGTTCTATGGTTAGATCAACTAATTCATATACTCTGAAGTATGAAGAGACAATGCTTATGAGCATCAAAATTATATTTAGTCTTCGCTCATGGTCCGACTCCTCTTCAACTATCTATATCCAACGGTTCTTCCTGTTCTTTCTCTACTGGTCCTGACACAACTTCTATATTTTCGGAGGGATGATAGTGGGTCCACAAGGGTGAGATTTACTTAAAATCTCAGTAAATTAAATAATCAACTTGCACAGAGATAAGATATGCATGATTGATGATAAACATGAAATGCATGCAACGATATGCAAAAAAAAACTGTATTTGTCTCCCATCCAGGTTCCTCAACATTTTCAGAAAAAATCTGATGCATTTTCTCTTCCAGAGAACATTTTCACTTTTTCATTTCAAAAACATGAAATTTCAAAAGGGAACATTCCATACCTCATTGCTTTAAAAAATCATAACATTTCATCGTTATTAAAGCCATCATTAACATACATATGGTAGCAACATGGTTCCTCATATGCACCGTGAGCACCTGCTGATAACCGTAGCACAACTCATGTTGACACTACGTCTTTGTCTGCAGACATCGTTCTAAATACATTGGTAACATATATAACATAACATCATAACATATCACCCACCATCCTTAAGTGTCATAACATTTGACTTCGTTTGACGTTCTTTAAAAAAAAATCATTCGAAGCACGTTGACTATTTTTCGTCAACCCATAGGTTACCACTCCATTCTTAAATACTCCAGAGTAGACAGGGGAGTTCCACTAGGATAATTTCTTATCCTAGCCTTTGGAGTCATAACAAAAATTATTTTCATGTTATGCTTGAAAAATGTATTTCATGACATATGCATATGTAGCAAGCTTTTATGAAAAATAACATTTATAGATACAACATACTAAAATGGTGAAAATTTCATATGTCATATAGACAAGTAATCAAATGCTCAATAATGTATCATATGATTTTTCATGCTCAAAATGACATTTATAATATAAATGTTGTGTTTACACAAGAACCATAAACAAACTTCCCGAGTTTAGAAATATCATAGCGGCTGAAATAAAATGCGTACTAAGTTAGAATTTGTACTACTATGGAAGACGTTCATAATCAAAGGTTTCAAAAATGGGTATTTATAAAAGTATTCCTAAACTCTCAAAAATTGCCACTAAGGCCTTATTTTTCACTGTTTGCAAGCAAACCTCAAATTTAACCATACTTTATGGACCTCATATTTTTCATATTCTAAAACCATCTATCCCTTAGAATTTTAAAATTCAAAGTGAAACTAGCTCAAACATACACAACCCGTGGCATGCACTTTAGTTGACGCCTAAGTGTACTTTCAACTATACATTTCTATGAATGCATGCATGTACAATTTTCTTAAGTATAAAATAATCATTATAGTCCTTAATGACATGATAAAGGCTAAGTCTTAGGTGAGCAAGTTCATCCCAATACTTAATCATGGCTAAAAACCTTAATCTTCATTAATTATCCATTAATCAAGCATGATGCTCTTAGCCTAAATCACCAAGGCATGCTTTCAAAATTCACTCAAAATATGTATTTTCATTCTTATCTCAATCACAAGATCTTCTAAATGCTCATTGATCAAGCCCTAGGTGAGATAAATCAAAACTTCATAAAATAAGTATGATTTAATCATTACAGTGCATTCTTGATGATCAACACAAGATAGAATTAAAACCTATTATGGCATACTTCTAATCTTAAACTCAAACCTTCAACGATCATTCTAAGACATTAAAAAATCATATCAAAATATGCTAAGACATGCCATAGCTAATATTTTCACTTAAAACAATTTAAACACTTAATCCATCTTTAATGAACCCGGTTCTGAATTAAGCATGGTAACCTTATCTAAACTTAACCAATACTTATTTTAACACTAGAAAACAAGACTTGATATGCAAAATAAGATCTATTGAAAGAAAACTCACAAATTTCGTGGCCCACTCAAGCTTCCAACACAAGAATACCAAGAACTTCAAGAACACTCAAACTCACACACATTTTTCGGTTTTTCTCAAGAACTAAGGGGGAGATGGCTCTCAAATGCTCAAGAGGAGCTAGAGTTGAGGTGCGGAGGAAATGAGGGGTGAAGGGGCTTTCTATAGGCAGCCAAAGGGGAGGTGAAGTTGGCCTAAATCCTTGGGATTGGGTGGTTTGGGTGGTGGTGTAAGGTACTGAAATTTCATATTACCTTCATCAGCTTATGTCATCTTGTGCAGGGGGAGTAGTGGCCTAAAATCACCATGAACTCATCAAGTCAGGTGCTACATTGAGCCTAAAGAATCTGGTCTGGTCATGGTGCAGAAAAAAAAATAAACAAACATCATACATGGCAGATGGGTTCAATGGGTGGTTTTCCTTGGGCAGATTTCAGTTTGTGTTTTCTTTGGCTGGAAAAATGAGTCAAAATCTCATGATGGTCATGAGGACCTCTTGGGAATTGGGTGGTGATGGAGGTGGTGTAGGGTGGTGGCTCAGCCATGGGCAGAAGGGTGGTTGAAGCTCAGCCAAACCGATTCCCATCCAACTAGCCTTTTGAGTGAAATCGGTTTTGGTGATTAGTTTGGTTTTTGAAACTAGATCTCATCCAAGGCTTGGTCTAGGTTTAAAGGGATCATATGAGGTGTTTAAGGACCATAGTGCCCTTGAGAAAAATGCACAAAATGATTGGGTTTAAGGGCAAAACAATCCATGCACACAAAGGGCACAATGTCTGCCGATTGGTGTAGTTTGGGGTTTAATATGTCATTTCTTCTAATGACATGTGTGGAGGTTTATTTAGAGTCTTAATATGATCTAAGAATGATGTAATTGAATAATGAAATAATAAAATTTTAGATCAAAAAGGCTAAAAAGATTAAGAAAGAAGATTAAGCTTTAAAACATGGTTTAAAGATCACTACTCATGGGTAAGTTGATTAATGGTCTTAAACAATTTTAAAATTTAATTTGGGTACTTAAGGTATGACATGGGCTTGAGGAAAATCAATATTATGGTATATGTGGACTCCAATTGGAAGTGTACAAATGGAAGACAAGGCTTTTGGGCCTTGATGGGCTTGTAGGGCCATTTGTGTAAATCTCTTGGGTGTGGGTTAATGAGTGGACCTTACGCCCAGATTTGAGGGCTCATCTAAGGCTTCAAATGCCTAACAAGTTTGGGTTTAAAAGACAAGTCTTTCTAAGGTTGGGCCAAAGGCCTTCACTCTCACCAAGTTAGGCCCAAAGGCTTCAAGCCTTCTATACATTGGGCTTAACTTCTAAGGTTCTACAAGAAATGCTTATATTCTTATAACTCACAAATTGGCCTAGGGCCTATGTAACGTCCCGATCCCGGAGGTACGGAGAGTTAGCTCTTAATACTTAATATCAACTCCAATATCACAACCATAAAGTCCAGAAAATTTCATAAAATATTAATTTATTTGTTAAACTAAAATATCCATGTTCCTTCATAGGGATAATAAAAAAATTCTAAATTAAATTAAAAACTCATCAAAGACTCGAAAATATCCTTAACTCATCATATCAAAATAACAAAAAATAATCAATTTACTAACTATGACTCACAAATAAGTACTTGTACTCTCGTGCACTTATTTCTCTACAAACATCAAATTTCTCTAACACTGCATACTCTTATTCTCCAGCAGAACCATCAAGATTATCTGAAAAATGTTTGGAGATAAAGGGTGAGTTATTAACAACTCAGTAAGCAGAGAACATATATTAGTATGCAAACATGATCATTTACAGAGTTCAGAATGCAGAACAAAACACTTTTTATTTTCAGAATGTAGAGTCAGAACGTGTTATCAAAATATCAAAGCGAAAGTTCAAAAATATTCTTATTCAAAATTCTTTTGGCATAACATAACTAAACATCTTCATCTTATCATAACAGAGACCATGTTTAACCCCCGTGGTAGGATTGTGCAAACCCCAGCGACCAATCGAGCAGAAACAAAATGTGAATCTTCAAAAGTACTTTAGCGTAACATATCTGATTCATCATCATCAACATCATCATATCAGAATATAGTTTATGTTTAACCCCCGTGGTAGGTTTGTGCATCTACGGATAACCAAGTAGATACATATCAAAACTAAAACAGAATACCACTATTATTTCTCGTGACAGGGCCATATCATATAAGAACAAAAGCCATGTAAAACCCCCGTGGTAGGGTCTCTAACTGAACAGAGCAGAAACAAAATCAGATACAGAACCAGATAGTCATGCCAAAGGTTTTTCAGATGCCACATCTTATCAAAATAGAGTACTGAATAGAATCAGAATATAACAGAATCAGATTACAAAAATATAAGTTATGCACAAATTTTCATATTCGCTCTTTTTGTGTAGTTTATAAACAGAATGTCAAAAATAAGTTCATGACTACACTAGTTATGACAGAAAAAATTTTCTTCTTATACATAATTTCATGAGAAATGCATAATAAATAACTGAGATCGTTTCAAAATTTCTTTTAATAACAAAACATGCATATTTTTCAAAATTAACTTCAGTCCATTTTATTTTTATGCAAAGTTTAGCATAGGAACCCGACTTACCTGAACTTATTAGCTTATCAGAATTTCTCCACAACAGTACTAAACGAAACTCAATTGTCACCTATAAAATTGTCATGTAACTGTCATAAATTTCAATTCGATTCTTAAACCTGAAATACTAAAATAACCTATTTTTCCTAAATGTCTAAATTCTCTTAATCCTAAAAATACCATCACTTCCCAATTTTATCAATAATCACTTAATAAATATTCCGTTAAATTCATCAGTATCTTAAAATACTAACTTAACAATATAAGCCCACAAGCGTCTAAGTCATAAGAAAAACTTGCAGCCCACGTGAAACCAGTTTGTTAACAAAGGTGTTTAGGGAAATAAACAAAATACGACCACGTTTGACAAACTGAAATCAAAACTTAACGCCCATTTTAAAACAAAACACATTGATTTCAGAACCAAAGAGACGTGCGGTGTGGCTTACCCAACAAGCACAGAGGACCCGTGATAGAGAGCACGGTGCGGCGAAACTGGGTGGTCAACGAAGACACCGTCTAGTTGTGCGGCTGAACGAGAGAGAGAGAGAGAGAGAGAGAGAGAGAGAGAGAGAGAGAGAGAGAGAGAGAGAGATGAGACTCACTGTGAGACGTGACAAACAGAGGGTGCCACGAGGGGAAACGAGGGCATGGGCTTATCGAGAAGGTCAACAAATGATGGACCCAGGGTGGCAACGGCCGACATTTTCTGCACAGGTAATGATGATTCGGAGAGAGTTGGCCCTTTGGGTGGCTGGGTTGTGGCTCGACGTGGAGGGACCAAGTGCTCTGTTTCGGTTGCTAAAAAAGGGGTTGTTGGGTTCGTGGTAGTGCTAATGGTGGCTGGGACGCACGGAGTTGGCTTTCTAACGTAGAAACACCACTGAAGTGCCACCAGTCGTCTCGGGCTCGCCTCGCTAGCAGCAGCAGAGTGGAGGTCTCGGTTGGTTGAGGCACGACTTAGTTTCGGGAGTGGGAAAACAGGGGAGAACTGGCTGAGTTCGTGAAGAGGGTGGTGGCATACAATGGGGCTTGGGTGGTTTCTGGCACGTTTGGCCTCGGTTGTGGTGGTGGCCGTGGTTCACAATGGAGGGTAGATGCTCTGAGGAGTTTAGATGGTTGAGTTCATGAAAAGTGGGCAACGGCAGCTTGGGGTTTCTTCATGCATGAGGGATGGTTGTGACGCGCATATATATAGGGGATTGAATATAAAAACCCTAGAGAGAGAAAGAAGGAAAGACGTCCATCGACAAGCCGTGGAACACGTACGTGATTGAAGCGTGCATGAAGTGGGAACGAAAGTGAAACCGTGCATGTTGTGGAGTTTAGAATTGTTTTCACAGGTTAGGGCTCTTTAAGTTGAAAAACTTTGGCCCACATCTTGGATCTTGCATGGGATTAATACATGGGCTTTTTCTCTGAGTTTTTGGCCTTGACTCAACCTAAAAAAAAACACTTGTCCCAAAAATTTTCCTGATGAAAATCCACTTGGTCCATTAAAAGATTTTAAACCTTATTATCAAAAGTATTGAAAAATCATATTCCGCCAAAAAAAATCTTAGGCTCGTACTCTCTTCCAAAATTTTACTCACAATCCCAAATGGGCTTTTCATATCTATAAACTAAAAAATAAAACGGGCTAGGTGCTGGACTCGGGTGTTACAGGCTATGGTACCTATTCTTAACCCATCACATCTTTAGTGAATTGGAGACCTAAAGCCTTATGTCCATCAAGTAGGGCCTAAAGTCTTATATCCATCAAGTTAGGTCTAAGGCCTTAGTGTCTCTCCTAAGCCTTTATACCTAAAAAGCTTGGACCCATAATACACGAATCTTTTGGGCCTTCCTAAATCCATTAAAAATTTAACCCAAATTATTTAGTCCAATAAGGTGGCAAAATCTCCAAATATGACACTTGTCATTCTAACATTGGCCTCTTGGCACATTTATTCAAAATTAATTAAACACTAAAAATTCTCCAAAATAATACTACTAAACTAATAAAGTTCTAAAAATCTTCATTTTCCTCAAAATCAATATTGCACTAGAATCTTCTAAAAATTCTACTAAACCCAAAGTATACGGTCCTTTTGCCAACTCATATATTCAAAAATGTTCTTATTCTCAAATAACTCAACTCCTAATGAACTAGGATTAATGATGTTAAGGTCAAGACCTAAGGAGCTTTTTAGGCGAGATATTACACAGGAGATACCCGGTAAATCAATAAAAGGAGTTTCACATGCACTAAAAAAAGTAAATTGATATTTTTCATAGAAAGAGTGCACCTTCACAAACTAGAAGAATTTCTCATTGCACAAATCAAAAGATTAGTGCGCATGAAATTTGCAAAAAGCGAGAAACGAAGAATATTTGAAAATAGCATTTTTGCAGTGCAATAGAAAAAAAAAGAAAAACGAAAAATATCTTTTCATATCAGATCTAACATGGTAAGACTATTCCTATATTCAAATGTTACTTTTGGTTTGTTAAGTCATTAACAATAAATATGTTCAGGAATTCTTCCAAATTCTATCACTTGCAGAGAGATACTTAGGAATAGTAGTAACAACAAAACATACTGATATTGGAGCTAGAGATACTTACTTCTTTGGTAGTTGAATCTTTCATGACTTTGCAACAACATAGCATCTCAAGGGACTTCGAATTTGGTCTTTGAACCATCTCACTGAAAAAGGACGGTGAGTTTGGACTTAGGGGTTCGAGATGAGATAAACAGAGAGGGAGAGACGTGTTGGGGCTTCGGTGGTTTGGGGTTGATTTTGGCAGTGGTGCAGCTGTGGGTGTCTATGCTAGTGGCTGGAGGCGACGTTTGTAACAGCCCGCTAGAAATTCATTAGTGGAATTTCTATTGACTTTAGGAATCTCGTGAAAATTCCATAAGTTTTACGAATCGACCAATTGCATAGGTTTTAGTCTATTAACATAGTCAGTGTTATCACTCACTGTGGTGCTAGAAATATGAGTTTTATTTATTTGAGATAGTTAGAAGTGTCAGAATGCGTTATGTTCTACGCCATTAGACTCAGTGGATTATTTAGGATTTTAAGGCGCAATATCATATTTTCATAATTCCGGACGAAACGCATGTTCGAAACTATGAAATTATTTTTAGGGGCACTTTGAGGTTGAATTTCGGTAAAATATTTTCACTGTAGGTTAATATGAATATTTAGAAATTTTTAATGCTAAGTTTATGATTCACTTTTTCGGAGTGAATAGTAACCTCGGTAAGCGCACCAATTGCAATGTTTCAAAATCATAGTGTGGAATGTCCAATTTAGATTAGAGAAGTTTTAGTTGGACACTTGGCAAGATCTTAGCCACACTTAGTGAATAATGTTAGACACTTGGCACCATGAGGAGCGTTTGATGGATTTGAAGGAATCAAGGTGTGAAATCATGCCACATAAGCAAAACTTTGTTTCATCTGCTCAATCAAATTGTGCCAGACCAAAGAGGGTCTCAATCCTAGTGAAACCCTAAATGGTGGGAATCCAATTGAAAGCCCAAAAACATGGTTGAAATCGGAACCCTAAACGGATTTCCCAAAACCCTAAAGTTGGCCTCTAAACCTTTTCTAATCCGATTTCTAGTATTGTGTTTAATCACTTGATTAAATCACTTCCACATGTTATTAATCCTTCAATTTGTGTTAGAACATCATTATCTAACCTTGTTAACCTTGAAAAATTGATTGGGTCAAGTGATATTGGATCTAGGCTTGATAGCAACCCAAACCCTCTTTAAATCCCAAAATTTAGGCCCATTCGGTTTAGGCCCATTAAGGCCCACGAATTTGGTCACCATAGGATTGCTTCATGGCTAAGTTTTGTACCCCTACTTGGCTGGCCACCTCACTCTTTCACTCTTATACTCCATCTTGAGAAAAGATCTTGGACTGAATTTTATGAAAATAAAAGGCCAACACTCAACCTTTCCTTCAGTCCTATCACTTTCCATAACTTGTGTAAGAGGCTCTCCAGTCCACTTCCCACGAAAAGCAACTCTCATTTACACATTTCCTTCATAGAATACAAAAGACACTCTCGGGTAGTTTTTCTTATCTCTTTGGGACGACTATTTCAAAGCTTTTTTAAGTGGTTTCTCGCCAAGTTTCTTTCATAAAAGTTGTTGCTTTTGGAGTCTAGTTTACGTGGATATCTTATTTGTTCCATTTGGAGACCATTTGATTAGTAAAAAGTCATTTAGACCTCAGAAAGGTCATTCTGGGCGATAAACTGGAAAGTGTGTTATATTTTGGAGTTTACCAAACTAATGAATAGATCTTGGTCTGAAATTTTTATGGAGTACTGTTAACATGTGTATATGATTATTGGTTGAGGATTTGTTACATGATTAAAAGTTTTGGTGAAATATTGTCTTAGATCTAGAAACTTAGAAACTGGAAGAGGAAAAACAGTTTCTGTTTTGAGAAAGTTTAAATCTTTTATGGTTTAATCTTATTCCAATGGCTTTGATATTTTTATTGGAAGATCCTAAGCCTCTTATATACATGTTATAATGTTAGTTTGAAAATATTTGATGTTAGATTCGAAGATATGAAATTTTATGCAACGCGATATTCAATTAGGCCAAAGTGATGACGTTCTTGGCTAAGTTTATGTTTTGGTTGATGTTTAGCCATGTGATCTTGAGTTTGATGCTTGGATATGTTTTAGGACACCTTTTTAAACCATGTGATGTTTTGGTTTGAAGATCACATTGTTATGAGTTATTGATCAAGAAGTTGATCAAAACAAGTTAGAAACAAAAATCTGTTTTGAACTTAGAAGAAAAACCAAAAAGTTCAAGTATTGTTTTAGTGATTTTGATGACTTTTGTTCATGATTCAAAACATGATTATTCATAGGAATATGTTATGAGTATAGTAGAAGAAAAACTTTGATTTTTGATATTTGAAGGAATTACAACAAAAATAAAAAGAAATAGCCTTTGTAAGTTTCGGCCCTATAGAGTTTTAATGGTTGGGTTTAGTTTTAAATTTTTCTGAATTGATATTTGAGTTTAGGACAAAATTTACATAAGGTATGTAAATTTTGGTATTTTTTGAGTTAGGATGCAAAATCATTAAGTTATGGGTAAAATGGTCATTTTTCCACATGTAGAGGGTAAAATGGTAATTTTACTCTAAGTTTATATTTTTTCAAATTCCTAATTGTTAGTGATTAAGTTCTAATTTTATAAATCACTACTTTCAGTTTCTCGTGATCGCACTTGAGAGTAAGTTAACTTTTAACTTACTATCAGTTTAATGTATATGAGTGATAAGTAAGGGAACTAAAGTCGATGTAAGCATGTTATCATATGTACCATGCCAAGTCATTACATATTTATCTGTTATACATAATTTATTCTGTCATGAATTATTCATCTGTTACACAAGATATTCTATCATGTATTGCTATACATTGTAAGTATGTCATGTTAAGTTAAGTATGTCATGTTAAGTTAAGTATGTCATATGTTACATGTATTTCATGTCACGTAATATTCACTGTCACATGTTACGCCATGTTAAGAAATATTGTCTGTTACATGGTATGCTATGTTACGAAATGTTGCATGTTACATGTATGCCATGTTATGAAATATTGTCTGTTACATTTATGTCTCAAACTTTGTCATGTCTGTCATCTTACGTTCATGTCACGTTATGCTACGCCAGGACTTCTGTCTTTTATGTCACGTTCATGTTACGTCACGTTACGAAATGACATGTATGCCAGTTAAGTTATTCATGTCAATCACGACCCTAAGCGCTAGGATGGGGTAATATCCTAGTGAAACTCCTTTGTTCACGCTGGAGTGTCTAAATAGGTGTGAAATTCCCTGGGTTGACGAAGTACAGTCAACAGGTTGCGAATGAGGCCTAATTAGCTGGTCACCGAAGCGTGTCAGGCACTAACGCCGATGGTGCCACACATTATGTTACATGTGTCCACAGCAAGTGTGGCACAAACAAATAAGTCATGGGACCACAACAACTGTGGAGCATAAAGTATGGGGCCACAACAACTGTGGAGTACGTATTAACACACTCACAGCTAGTATAGACAGCTGTGTTATGATGCGGTAATCGGCAGGGACACACGGCTCAATGGGACCTGTGTAGCACCTATATGGTCACTTTAATGATTAAGTCTATTGAATAAGATTTCAAGTTCATGTATTTCACGTTCAAGTCATATTTCATGTTATGTTCAAGTTTACGTTCACGCAATCATGGTAATCCCATGAGACAAGAATATGTTTCAAGTTCATGTTATGTTATGTTCATGTTCAAGTTATATTCCAAGTTCACATTTATGTTATGTCATGCTCAGGTTCATGTTATGTTCAAGTTCGTGTTCAAATTATGCATGTTCACGTTCATGTTATGTTTCAAGTCCATGTTATGTTTTAAGTTCATGTACATGTCATGTCACGTCAAGTTAAGCTTAAGTTCTAGTTCAAGTTATGTCAGCTCATGCCATGTTATGTCAAGTTACGTTATGCTTATTATTTCATGCCATGTTATGCCAGGATAAGTTATGTTTTCTATTGATTTGATTATGCATTCATGCTTTTACTGTCATGCATGCATCATTAACTTGTGTGGAAGTTTCCTGTTAACTTGCTGAGATTTGTAATCAAATCTCACTGTGGTAGTCTCAACTACCATTCCCCCCAAATGGTAGATTTTGTTACAGGATCTGAAGGAGAAACGAGAATCGACCAACTGGAAACGGTCGACTAAGCGACGGTGCGACGTAGATGGTAGTATAGTAGTTACCTCAGATTACTACTTGTATTTGTGGAGTTCAATCTCCAGCACTCTTTTGATCACAACCATATGGACTATTGATGTGATCTTAGTTGTTTAGTATGTCGTTAAGTATGAAGTATGTTTTAAGTATTTGAGATATTTTAGTTTGGTGCATAGTATTGCTAAATAAAAAAATTATCTGCTGCGAATCTTGCATAATGCTAGATGCATGTTAGAAACAATGCATCTTATGTCATGAACGGGAGCAGGTAACCTTGTGTTGCATGTCTCGACGCTTCAAATGTTCGTCCCATCCCAAGCGGAATTTGGGGGCGTCACAACGTTGCTACTGCTTTCCACGAGATGGGTTTGGGGGAGGAGAAGAAGGGTCGGGAGGGGGGAAGAGAGAGACTTGTGGGATGAGGGTGATGTAATGGACCCAACTCTTGATAAGATCTTAGAGAAAGAAAGAAGTAAGAAGATGGAAAGATTCACGTAAGAACAAGAAGGAGGGAAAGAAACAAAGAGAGGAAGGAAGGAGAAGATCAAGGAGAAATCAACTTCATGAATATACTTCGTGTCTTTCTCTTTCATTCAATCTGTTTTTATAGTTACAGTAATATCGAACGACACCTTCCATACTTTCATCAAAACGTGCGTTTCATTTATTCCCTTATGAGCTAAACGACCCGTAGCACTTACTAACTCTATTACAATGTAAACGACACTTGAAGTAAACTATTAACAGAATTAACTAACATCCTCTTCATTCTTAATGTCTTCACCATGATTGCCTTCCTGTTGGTCCAGACCACTACACACCCCTCCCCTTTAAAGCACCTTGCCCACAAGGTGAGGATAGTGTTGCTTCAACTGCCAGTGTGGCTCCCAAGTTGCGTGTTCCAGATCAGTTCCTTGCCAGTGTACTAAAACTTCAACTAAGGCTCTATTGTTGTGTGTCCTGGTGCGTCTCTGTAAAATAGCTTAGGGTTCAGGCAACAACTCTCCAAGACTGTCAACAGGAGGTAAGGTTGAGAGGGGGGAGGCATGTTGTCCAACCTTTCTCTTTAAATAGGAAACATGAAAAACTGGGTGTAATTGAGACTGTGGTGGAAGTTGCAATCTATAAGCAACCTGGCCAATCTTTGCCAACACTTGAAAAGGACCATAAAATTTTGGGGAAAGCTTCATATTTTTTCTCACTGCTAAAGACTTTTGTCTATATGGTTGGAGCCGTAAACACACCCAATCCCCCACAGCAAAAGACCTCTCAGTATGTCTCTTGTCAAATTGAGTCTTCATTCTTTCTTGAGCTAGCACCAAATTACTTCTCAAAGTGTCTAAAATCTGTTCACGAGTTCTTAAGATTTCTTCCATAGCTTCATTAGGTGAAAGGCCTTGGATATAATCTTGCAGCTTAGTGGGTGGTACTCCATAAATAGCCTCATATGGGGTGGTTTTAGTAGAGGTATGGAATGTGGTATTATACCACCATTCAGCTAAGGGTAACCACTCAACCCACTGTTTGGGTTTGTCCCCAGAAAAATACCTCAAAAAGTGTTCCAAACACTTGTCGACAGCCTCGGTTTGACCATCACTTTGAGGATGGTATGCTGAAGAATAGGACAGGTTGACAGCTTGTAACTTGAAAAACTCTCTCCAAAATGAGCTTGTAAATGTAGAACCTCGATCAGAGACAATACTTTTAGGCATTCCATGAAGCCTAAAAATGTTATTCATGAAAACATTAGCTACCTTTGCTGCAGTGAAGGGATGTTTGAGAGCCAAAAAATGAGAACACTTGGAAAATCGATCCACAACTACCATTATCACTGAGTAACCCTTAGAGATAGGCAATCTCTCTATAAAATCCATAGAAATGTCTGTCCAAGTATGTTGAGGAATTGGTAAGGGTTGTAGCAACCCAGTTGGGATGACATTTTCAACTTTGTTTCTTTGGCAAGTCTCGCATTCCTTGATGAATTTCATGATCTCAGTTTTCATTCCAGGCCAATAGAAGTCATTTCTAGCTCGATGCAGTGACTTGTGAAACCCTGAATGACCAACATTAGGACTTGCATGGATGAAGTGCAATATTTTCAATTTCAACTCTGCACAATCAGGGATGTAAATTCTTCCCTTTCTGAACAAAACACCACCTCTCCAAGAATAGGCTGCATTGTTTGAATAACTTTGTTGTAATGGAGTAAGTTTTTGCTGGACAGCTTGATCAGCCTCATAAGCTTTTTTTATTTCTTCCAACCAGAGTGGATTAGGAACAGTGATGGTGAGTAAAATTGAGTCATCTTCATGTGCACCCCTTCTAGACAAAGCATCAGCAACTTTATTATCCACACCCTTCTTGTATTCCACAGAAAAGTCATAGCCTAACAGCTTTGACAACCACTTTTGTTGAGCAGGGGTTCCAATCTTTGCTCCAACATGTATTTTAAACTATGATGATCAGTTCTTACAATGAAAGAGCCCCCAAGCAAATAAGGCCTCCATTTCCTGACTGCCAAAATCAATGCCAGGAACTCCTTTTCATAGGTTGACAGCAACAGATTTTTTCCTTCTAAGGCTTGACTTAAGAAAGCCAAGGGCCTTTTTTCCTGCATTAACACAGCACCTACACCACTAGCACACGCATCACATTCAATTACAAAAGGCTTAGAAGGTAATGATAAAACAGGAGGGTGTGTTACAGCTTGCTTAAGGTGATTAAAAGCATTGGTTGCCTCAGCAGTCCACTGGAAAGCGTCCTTCTTCAACAAAGCAGTTAGTGGGGCAGCTATGAGGGCATAGTGCTTGATGAACTTTCGATAATATCCAGTTAAGCCAAGGAAACCTCTCAAGGCTTTCACATTTTTAGGTACAGGCCATGTTAGCATCGAATCCAACTTTTTCTGGTCTACTCTAACCCCTTCCTTGGAGATAAGGTGCCCCAAATACTCAATCTCAACACATGCAAAGTGACACTTGGATTGCTTTGCATACAATTGATGACTTTCCAAGGTATGCAATATAGAAGCTAAATGATCCAAGTGAGAATGAAAATCTGGACTATAAACCAATATGTCATCAAAGAAGACAATGACAAATTTCCTTAAAAAAAGTCTAAACACATCATTCATGAGTGCTTGAAATGTGGAGGGTGCATTAGTGAGTCCAAAGGGCATGACAAGGAACTCATAATGACCCTCATGTGTTCTAAATGTTGTCTTCAAGATGTCTTCATCCCTCATGCGAATCTGATGGTAACCTGATCTAAAATCAATCTTAGAAAACACACTTGCTTCAAAAAGCTCATCAAGTAACTCATCCACCACAGGGATAGGATACTTCGCTTTGACTGTTGCTTCATTAAGTACTCTATAGCCTATACACATGCGCCAAGAACCATCTCATTTTCTTACCAAGAGCACAAGTGAAGAAAAAGGAGATTGACTAGGTCTTATAACCCCTGACTGTAATAATTCTGTCACTATTTTTTCAATTTCAGTCTTTTGATAAAATGGATATCGATAAGGTCTGACACTAACTGGTGTTGTACCTGGTTTTAAGGTAATTTGATGGTCATGAGACCTTGGCGGGGGAAGGCCTTTAGGTTCATCAAAAACCTTAGTGAATCTGTCCAACAGATTTAAGATATCCTTAGGTAACTCAGTTACCACTTCTTGGGGCTGGAGAGATGTTATTTGCAAAAGTAGACCTTTGAAATGGATTGAGGTGAGTTTAGCAATCTCAACATCATCAACTAAATTGCTAGAGGTAGAAGCTAAACCCTTCAAATAGGTTAAACTGCCTTTATAAGTAAATTGCATGTGAAGCTTACCAAAATCCCATAAAATGGGACCTAATGACAGCAACCATTGGATTCCCAAAACCTCATCACAGCCACCCAGGTCCAAGGTCAGCAACTCAGTTTCAAAGGTTGTACCTTGCACATTCAAAGACACTCCCTCACATCTTCCTACACTGTTGATCATGTCACCATTTGCAATTCTGACTGGTCTGGGAATAGATTGTTGAATCAACAAGCCACACTTCTTTGCAACTGTAGTATCCACAAAGTTGTGGATACTGCCAGTATCGATCAAGATGGTGACCCACCTCTTCTTTAGTTGACCAAAAACACTCATAGTCCTCAAGCTAGGTGTCCCACATATATGGAAGTAGCTGTGGCCATATCTTGCACATCTGGATCAAGTATGGTCATGGGTTGATCAGAGTTTTCCTCAGAAGCCAATGGTTCCAACTGAGATAAATCCATGCTCTCCAAGACATACAATCTTGGCCTTGAACATTTATGACCCTGCTGCCATTTGTCATCACAAAAGAAACAAAGCCCTTTCCTCCTTCGATCTTGCATTTGAGAGTCTGTCAGTCTTTGATAAGAAAGTTTAGGAGCAAACTGTATCTTAGAATTGACTGGTGGGGGTCCCAAAATTGAAGGAGTTGGAGTTGGTTTTTGTGACAGAACTAGTGTGTCAAAGGAATTATTTCTCCATGGTCTTCTTGTGGTCATAACATATTGTTCCTGAATCTTGGCTAGCCCAAATACATCATTTAAATTTTTGGGACTTAACATCCTCACAGGCAGCCTCACTTCATCCCTTAAGTCACTTAAAAAATAACTCAATTTATTCTTTTCAGAAATGCCCCTTACTCTATTTGAGATTAACTCAAATTCGGTTTTGTAAGCTGTGACAGATCCCACCTGCTTCAACCTTGTAAGGGATTCCATGGGGTCATCATAGGGAGAGGAGCCAAACCTTACTTGAATTGCCTTGGGTCAGATCCTCCCAAGAATGGAATAAACCTGCTTCACTGGCATCTTGAAACCATATCAATGCTTCCTCATCCATATGGAAGGAGGCAATAAAAATTCTGTCCTGGTGGCACTTGGTGGTATAGGAAATATTGATTAGCCCTATACACCCAAGCCGAAGGATCCTACCAAAAAATCTTGGGAACTCAATCTTGATTCCCCTTAAGATGGTTCTATCACCTGAGTCTCGAAAGTGTGTGTCATCCCCACTTCCATGTGTGTCATGTACATTCCTTGCAACCTCCTCATGACCCACTGAATCATTCAGAGAAATTTTTTAGATTTGTTGTAGAATTTCTGTAAATTGTTTTTCTTGGTTCTCTCGATCAAGTTTTGCAGTTTCTTGCTGTTGGACCAAGACAGCAATGGTTTCCTCAATCTGCTTCTGTTGACGATCATGCTGTTGTCGAAGCTGGTTTAAAGAATCAACCACTTGAGCAAAGGAACATGTGCCTTCTGCCATGGCTCTGGATACCAATTGTAATGGACCCAACTCTTGATAAGATCTTAGAGAAAGAAAGAAGTAAGAAGATGCAAAGATTCACGTAAGAACAAGAAGGAGGGAGAGAAACAGAGAGAGGAAGGAAGGAGAAGATCAAGGAGAAATCAACTTCATGAATATACTTCGTGTCTTTCTCTTTCATTCAATCTGTTTTTATAGTTACAGTAATATCGAATGACACCATTCCATACTTTCATCAAAACGTGCATTTCATTTATTCCCTTATGAGCTAAACGACCCGTAGCACTTACTAACTCTATTACAATATAAAACGACAATTGAAGTAAACTATTAACAGAATTAACTAACATCCTCTTCATTCTTAATGTCTTCACCACGATTGCCTTCCTGTTGGTCCAGACCACTACAGGTGAGGCCGAGAGGGAGAAGGGGGTAATCATCGGCGAGGCGCGATGGTGGAGGTGGGGCTACCAACGGCGGCGAGGCACAAGGGAGGGCAAGAGAGAAATCAGAGAGGGAGAGGGAGGTCCAACG
Organism: Juglans mandshurica; assembly: GCA_022457165.1. Classification (NCBI taxonomy): domain Eukaryota; kingdom Viridiplantae; phylum Streptophyta; class Magnoliopsida; order Fagales; family Juglandaceae; genus Juglans; species Juglans mandshurica. The sequence continues at coordinate 22,608,944 of CM039624.1, read as the reverse complement.
CTAGGAGGGAGAAAGAGAAAGAAAGGAGAGGAAGGAGAGAAGGAGATTTAGGGTTTGTGCAATGTAATCCTAGCCCTACATGTATTTCCCACTTTAATCCAGGGGCAGAAATAAGAGTTCGTTCATTTGCAACGAATTAGAAAATCTGTTGAAAATAATTATTTGCAACACATTTTTGAAATTGTTGCTAATGAACAAACTCTTAAATCGTTGTGGTGCCTCATGCCTAAGTGAATGAGATGCTCAAACAGACCTTCGAATAGTATTTCGTCCAAATGGTGCCACTTTCACTTACATTTGAGCTTTGAACATAATGATTCTTGATTGCACACATTCAAACGACCATCAGGCAGAGTTTTTCAAATGGTACTCTATCCTTACGATCCCTCGTTCGAACAACCCTACATTTTAAAACTTGTATATAAATTGAATTTTGATTTGCAAGGAATTCCAAATCGTTGCTAAAGATATATTAGTAACAGAATTATACCATTGCTAATATGCATGTTTTAAATTAGATTTTAATTAGCAATGAAATTATATCGTTGGTAATGAGGGAACCAAGATTTTTGTAACGATTAACTTTCGTTGGTAATGATAGTTATATAATTTTGATTTATAATTTGCAAAGAAATTGAAATCGTTACTAACATGTTTTTGCAATGAAATAATATCGTTTCTAATGTGTTTTAGCAAGGAAATTATAGTGTTGCTAATGAGGTTTTATAATTCAAATCTTCTACTTGCAAGGAAATTGAAATCGTTGTTAACAAGTTCTTGCAAGGAAATAATACCGTTGCTAATGTGTTTTAGCAAGAAAATTATATCAATGCTAATGAGGTTTTAATAATTCTAATCTTCTATTTGCAAGGAAATTGAAATCGTTGCTAACATGTTTTTGCAATAAAATAATATCTTTGCTAATGTGTTTTAGCAAGGAAATAATATCGTTGCTAATGAGGTTATAATAATTCTAATCTTTTATTTACAAGGAAATTGAAATTGTTGCTAATATATTTTTCAAGGAAAGAATACCGTTACTAATGTGTTTTAATAATTCTAATCTTTTATTTATAAGGAAATTGAAATCGTTGCTAATATATTTTTCAAGGAAAGAATACCATTACTAATGTGTTTTAACAAGGAAATTATATCGTTGCTAATGAGGTTTTAATAATTCTGATTTTCTATTTGCAAAAATTAAAATCGTTGCTAACATATTTTTGTAAATAAATAATATTGTTGCTAACGAGGATACCAACAAAATTTGCTAACAAGGGATTGCAACGATTTAATTTCGTTGGTAATGATATATTAATTGGTTGTGAGGATACATGTTTTTGCAACAAATTTGTTTCGTTGCTAATGAGGATACATGTTTTGCGACAGAATTATATCATTGCTAATGAGCATATATGTTTTTGCAACGAAATTAAACCATTGCTAATGGGTAGAAACTTTTTGTAACGCATAAATGTTGTTGCAACTGTCTCAAAATTCGTTGGTCACTGAATCGTTAATTCATACTAGAGTAATCTTAATGATAAAAAATATTTTTTATAAACTTTTTAATAATCAATTATTTATTATTATTCATTATTTATTATTTACCTACTTATCATTTGATGTAAGAGATGATCAAAATTGATGATTAAGAAGCTTTACATACTTGTCTATCGATCATTTTTAATAACGGTAAAAATTATAATTTATAGCCGAACTAAAAGGATCAAGTGATAATTTTAAATTATTTAAAGAAGTAAATGTAATCTTGGATAATATTGGTCTTCCCGTTGAGAGCTCCCGCTTGGGGATCTGATTTTTTTTTTCTTTTATTTCTTGATTAAAAAATTTTTTTTAATAGTGATGTGATTTTTTTTAATTTTTTAAAAATATTAAAAAATGTATGTAAAAAATTAAAAAAAATTAAAAACACATATCAAATACATTAACGGGAGCTCCAACGGGAGCCCCTGCGTGTGACTCTAGTAAGATCCCTTTCGAAAAGGAAAAAGAAATCTAGGGTAAATGTCGGTGGGTAGTGATAGGCTTATTACCCATCTACTACTTATCTACTACTTATAGTATTTTTATTTTTTTATCATTTTATTTTAAGTATTTTTTTAACATCCTTAATTATTAAGAAAAAATTAAAAAAATATATAAACTTACTAATTGTTATTTCTTTAACAATTAAGTAAAATAAAAAATTATAAAAAAATTAAATATAAAAAAATAATAAATAAATAATAAGATAGTAATAATCTTATCATTTTTTAATATCGATGCCATTAACACGTCAGACATCGACAACCCAACTTCAACATTCGACTTTGTCTGCATGGCCCCACCTTTGCTTACCCACAACCTATGTGCCGGAGGAGGTAGGAACGTGAGACATGTGAATCAAACTCTGATACTTTACCCAAAAATAATTAAAAATAAAAACTCTGACGCAACCACCTCTGTTCGGTGAAGACAGGTAGTTAGGTATATCAAGCCTCCAAGATGCCACGTCATCAAAGCAGACCATCTTACAGAAATCGTGTTTGTTTCACTTTTCGGACATCGTGACCCTGCACCGTACGGGGCGCGCTGTCGCTCATAAAGCACAGTCGTTTCTTTTGTTTTTTTTAATTCCCTAATTATCTGAATTGAAGTTTAAAGTTTTATCCACTTCTTAAAGACGGAAATGCCCTTTTAGACAGTGACGGCAGCGAGATGTTCATATATACTCTTACAATTATCCGGATTTATTAGATTTGATAGGCCATGTTTATTTTTATTTTTTAAAAATAGATTTATTTAATTTTCAATACTCCTAGATTTGATAGGCCAAGATTTAGGAAAATGATCCGATAGTCCCAGAATATAAATGATTTGGTGCTCATATCCAGCCAAAAAATGTCGTGCCATTGAAAGAGTTTACAGTGAGTATTAATTTTTTTTCAGGAGTAATGCAGTTTTAGAGTGTGTAAGCGTTGTATAGTCGTTTTAAAAAAGAGTAAAATCTATTATTAAAAAATTAATTTTTTTTATCTTGTAGATCTCGTATATATTTAATTTTTTTCAAAATAATTATATGATATTTGTACACTTACAACTGTAATTATCATTTTTCTTTTTTAAATAATATAATTTCGTATGATAAAACGAGAATAATTCTAGTTCGTAATGTGTGACACCTAGTAATTATTTTGATTTTAAGGTACAATTTTGAAACTCCTCATATATACACCACAGTTGGTCTCTAACAATAGGATTGATTATGATTATAATTTATAAAAAAATTTATTCACCATCTCCATCTCTACACTATACATTGCACATAATTTATTTATTTTTTCTCTTGCCAAATGTGTGGTGTATGCAGGGACATGACCTGTTTTGACTCGTTATGAATTAATTAAAAATATATCGACACGACCTGTGTCAAGCCTTTTATGTAAATAAGTTGAATTGAACCAAATAATCCATTTAATCTGATTAACATAATTTTATATAAAATTTAAAATCACAATATTTTTCAAAAATATAAAACTAACTACGTAAGTCTAAAATTACAATATAAATAATAAAAACACCAAAATTACAATCTAAAGGAAGTGTGAGAGGTGGTCGTGACTTTTAAGAACTGACCGAGAATGAGGGTATAAGAGAGAGTTAGGAAATACGAAATATGGTTAGGGTAATTTTTGTTTTTAGGTTAAAAATGATATAATTATAATTTTGAGTAAAAAATTTAATGAGTCTAAACGTGTTAGTAACTCGTTAATGAATCGTGTATTAACGGGTCAACCTGTTTTGATCCAAACCCGTTAATATCAAACTCAAATCCGTTAATTTTGTGTCGTGTTCATATTGGGTTAACTGACAGTATCACATATTACCACCCCTAGGTATATGGATGATGAGTAAAATAATTCTTTTAAATTAATAAAAAAAAAAAATCAAGTGTAGTGTGTGGTGTAGGAATGATAAGTAGAATGACTCATAATTTATAATAATTTGTTTTGCTTTAGTATCACTTTTTTGTTCCAGCTTACTACCACAATGACTTGTAAAACTCCATATGTTTGAAAAATTATAATTTAAAATCTAAAGAAAGATGATATGGGGAGAGATCATGTAGAGAGACATATATATATATATATATATATATATATATATATATATTTATATATATAAAGTCTTAACAAAAGAATGCTTGGGAAAATGGCGAAGAATGATTACGTTAGGTTGTGTTTTCTGGTTGCAAGGCATGATCGATCATATTTGGATGGATAATCAATAAAGTTATGTACTACATGTGCACACCAATTTACTACAAAGTTATAAGGAAAATGCTAGTCACACCTTTCTTCCTTCCCGCTTGAGTGTCCCGCTTGATGTGGCATCCAGATGGCATGATTTAATAGATTAAAAAATGTCATCTCGAAAACGCTTGCTTCTTCCTCCCGAAAACACGCTACCTTCTTCTCCCTCCCCTCTCCCTGCAAACCCTTTCTCAAAAACCCTATCTGCTTCTCCCTCTCGAAAACGAAAACGCTACCTTCTTCAAGCCATCTCTCCCTCCCGAAAATCCTCTCCCCTCTCCCTGCATATGCTTGGTAAATTTACATCTCTTTTAATTTATTTTTCAGGTTTGTTGGCACATCTTCATTTTAGCTTGTCCAAATGAATTCATATTTAGAAAATTGCCATGTGAACAGACTTGAACCATGTAGAAGATAGTGCTGGACAAAGTGACTCTATTTTTTTAGTCCTAATTTTGGCCTCTGTTTTTTAAAGATGCTCAATAACATCTCCACACAAGCGCTTGCATCATTTGTTCTCTGAAGGTTATGAGATACCACCAACATTTATCCAAAGAAATGCGGCACCACCTGCTATCTCTATAGGATTTTCTATACAAAATACATAATCAAACCATACAAAATCCAAAAATAACAGAGGTAGTTTTGTTTGAGGAAGAAGGAAAGAAATTTACCTCTTAGATTGGAGGTCGGACGGAGGAGAGTCGCGAGAAAAAATGCCAGAAATGGGTCTCTTGCGCCGTGCGAACTGGTACAGGTGCTAGACAAGATCTTTCGAGGAGGTGTCTGGGGGTTTTTGCAAGGGGCGAGATCTGTAGGGGATGGGTTTGGGGTAATTTTTAGGAAGGAGTAAATGAAGTTAAAAAAAAAAAAAAGAAGAAGAAGAGTAACGTGGCATTCCACGTCGAGCGGGAAACGAAAACGGGAAGGATGAGCGGTTGTTGTAGCAACGCCCTAATTATAATATATATATATATATATATATATATATATATATATATATATATATATCCTATAGTACGTTTTGTGTAGTATAGAGACAAGGACCAAGGTAATAATTATGGAGAGAGAAATGATGTCGTGAGTGTACAAGCGTCATGCAGTCGTTTTGAAAAAAATGAATAAATATGAGACCCACATGAAAAGAAATTAATTTTTTAATAGTAGACCCCACTCTTTTTCAAAACAACTGCACGATATTTGTACATTCCACAATTGTATGTAATATTATTCTAATGAAAACACTTTTCTAACCTATAAAATTTAGGGACAAAATTTATTATTAGTTTTTTTTATTTAATAGTTAAAGAAATGTTTTTTAATGAATTTCTATTTTTTATTTTTTTTTAAATGTTTAAAAAGTTTAAAAAAATATTTTAAAAATATAAAAATTTGCCCGTTCGGTGGATCCCTCTGTCGGGATCCTCAGTGGGAGTAATAGCTACCAATAATTATAATTAACTTTTGAGAGCAAGTCGTGATATACCCATCGAGGATGGATTTCGATAAAGTCATTTGATCTATTTATTTATTATTTTTATATATTTAAATATTTTTAAAAAAATGCAACATTATTAAAAGTTATTTCTTTAATCACTAAATAAAAAAATATATATAAATAAAAATAAAAACAAGTGCTGGGACATTTCATTGGACAGTATCTCGTTGACTTTAGCTTTTTCCTTTGAGAACAGCCACCGGTGTTCGAGAAAGCTTGTTTTAGGCGGAAGTTTTAGAAAATGACGCCACCTTAACCTTTTGAGAAAGAAAGCAAACGAATATCGTAGAGTCAAAAAGCAACAGAAAGCATTGAAAAGCCAGGCGGATCTTAAGAATCTAAGATACTTGAGAAAACCTCAATTCATTTGATAAAAATAAATGAATATTGTTTAAAAGATATTATTCTATCTGGGATTTCGTACGAGGACGGAGGAACCAATGTTATGACATAGAAGAATAGGGAGAATAAAGTAACTAGGAAATGCATTTTTTAAAGATAGGTGATTTGGAGCAATGCTACATGTAATTATAAAATGTGTAAGTGTTATATATTCGTTTTGAAAAAGAGTGGAGTCTATTATAAAAAATTAATTTTTTTTTATATAGATCTCGTATTTATTTATTTTTTTCCAAATGATTGCACGATACTTGTACATTCACGATTACAACTATTATTTTTTAATTTGTTCACGGATCAATAGGATACTAGAAAGAAATTCTTTTGTTTGATTGTCTTTTGTAGATGAAGAATAGTCATTCTATGAGTATAACTATTTTTTAATATGAGAAATAGTTAGTCCAAAAAAAATAGGACGAATGACTATACCTAACAAAATAACGTGATAAAGCATTCCAACTTGTAAAGGAATGAATAGAAATGAGAATTTCCTTCTTACTGGTCAAACATGTCCTAAAAGAAAATTGGGGATGGAATCTTGAAAGCAAAGAAAACATGAAAAAGGAGGGAATTGAGACCCATGAAAAGAAAACCCAAATGCGATTTTTATGAAAAGAAGTATTATAATTACAAAGATATTTCATAAAATAAATTTATAAATTGACATGATTTTATGTGATATGTTAGATCTACTTTACAGCAAAAATAATTTTATAGTCTGACATACTACATTAAATTGTATCAATTTATAAATTTACTCTCTTAAAATTTCTTGGTCATTAAAGCATTTCTTTCTACGGAAAGTAACCATAAAACTTCAGTTAGGCACATCAATTTATATTTTTATTATTCTTAATTTTTTAATTTATAATTTCTATTTTAATTAAAACCTTTCGGTTGAGTTTTTTTTTTTGTTTTTTTAACAGATTCTGAAATGGCATATTACCATGAAAAATTTTATTCAGCAACTTTATAACACATACCTATTTTTACTTTTTATCTTTTTATTTTTTTCTTCAACAGATGTGTAGTATATGATTGTTGAGTAGAAAAACTCTATTACTATAAGTAAATAAAATGAGTATTTCTCGGTTGGCCTTAATCTTTCTTGTTATATTTTTAATTTTTTTTAATAAACTTTAAATTTTCTTTCATGCTTTAAAATCCTATTAGAGTTTTATTTTTGAAGTCGTTATAAGCATTTTTAGCTGCCAAGATCAAATTCTTATTAGTTGATAAAATCATAAATTTGAGGACTAAAACAATACAATTAAAAAAGAAAAGAAATAACAATGTAAAATTTAATGATGAGTAATCTCTATCATAGATCTTGTCATCTTCAATATTACATTGATTTATAGAAAATATTTTAAAGTATATCAAATATTTAAATTGTAGCCATTTAAAATATATACCACTTAACAATTGTGACTATAAATGATAAATTTTTGGATGAAGAAAAATATTTTTCTTACATTAATTAGGTGCTAATTAATCCAAAATCTAAATCAAGCAGTTGCCAATATCTTAAAAAAAAGAGTAATATTAGAGAGAAGTCACTATAGCAGTGCACACTTTACACTCACTGCGTGACTACTTCTAGTTGATTGTTCCTAACACTCATTTGAGAAGATGTGTGGTCTAAATGATGCCACATCATGTGTGTAAAATGTATATTCCTAATAATAACTTCTATCTATATTTGTTCATAAAAAAATTATAAACATAATAGTAACTAAAGAATAAAATTCCTCTTACCTTAAAAGGGTATGATGAGCCTTCATGCTTGCGTTTAGTAGTATCATCACCACCTTCCTTTCCCCACCTGAGGGTCCCTCGTCCATCCACCGCCAATGAATTAAACTTGTTTCCAAAGTTCTATTATATTTTTTATCATTTTATATTAATTATTTACAAGTAAAATTAAACATTATTCAAAATTGTATATCAAACAGTAAATATTATAAATATGATTTTTTAAGTTAAATATTTTATTCAACAGATTTTACAGCTGGCGATTCTCTTTCCCATGTCACATCGTTGCTTGGCCTTTTATGTTTCGCGCTACTTTCCTGGTTATAAAATCGAGCTCCCATTGCCTGCCATTCCCTCTCTCTCCCCATTCATTCCCTTTTATTTCTCTGTTTTGCTTCTTTCTCCAGGTACCCGTCCTGGATCTTGCTTTTCTTTCTTTTTTTGTATGTGTTTCTGTTTCATACCATCCCTTCGGAACGATCTCTTCTCTTTTATTCTCTTTCTTCAAAAAGATCTTATTGTCTTCTTCGCTGAAAAAAAAGGAAAATCGATCAGAATGTTTCTGTACCGATTACTGACATCATGATAAACAATTTATCCTTTGCTTTATAGTCTCTTTTGTTAATCCCATAAAGGTGTTATTAATATAATGGGATCTGAGCTTTATTATCTGCCAAGCACAGCTCGTGCATGGTTGAATGCTTTGTGATCTCAGGTTGCAACTAATTATTTAATGGAGAGTACTGGTCATGCTGCTACAGAGAGACCACTAGATCATATATATACATATATATGTACAGTCATTATCTGCGCTGGTTTTAGACAGCAATCTTAGTTGAGCCATAAATCTATGTTTATTACTTTTCTATGTGGTTGGTGGCGGTGTTGGTAGGTTTAGAAGTCTTGAGGCTTCCTTCTAGAATAGTATTTTATTTACCTAAGTTTTGATCATTGACTTTCTTGTGTTTATCCCATCTCCTTTTTATTGTGTATGTTTTTTTCTTTGTTTCTTTTTTAATAAGTCGGATCTGTTGTCTACAGTTGATTCTTTTTCGTGTTAGTTGAAGCCTGAAGGTTCCGTGAGAAGCTTGCAATGGCAGAAACTGCCTTGACTCGCGTGCACAGCCTCCGTGAGCGCGTGGACGATACTCTGGCTGCTAGCCGCAATGAAATTGTGGCACTCCTGTCCAGGTAATTGATCTAAATCTTTTTGAAGTGGGATTCTGTTTTTTTTTAATGAAATAAATTAAGATTAAAGTTAAAAATGGAATAAAATATTATTAAAATATATTTTTTTAATATTATTTTTATTTTAAAATTTGAAAAAATTGAATTGTTTATTTTATTTTATATAAATTTGAAAAAATTATAATAATAAGATGAGTTGTGAAAATGAAGAATTGAATTAAGTCATGATTCGGTATAATACCTGGAGAGAGGAAAAACAAAAGCAAAAGGAACTGTCAAAAGTAGGAGCAATCAGGATAGGAATTCGTCTGTCTCCGCCAGGAGTATTGGTCATTGTTGAGGAAGAGGTGGTGGTTTGAGGATGATAATGAGAATGGAATATATCTGCTTACATACGTACATATTGTCTCATGGGATGATGGTTTTGTAGGATCGAAGCCAAAGGAAAAGGTATTATGCAACACCATCAACTTATTGCAGAGCTTGAAGCAATTTCTGAGTCCAATAGACAGAAACTTCTGAACGGGGCATTTGGCGAAGTTTTGAGATCCACTCAGGTGATATCGATCACATTGGTGTGGGTTTTTTCCTACTTTTGGTTGTCAAATTGGCAATCTTAGCTGATTTTTATGTAAATATAGGAAGCCATTGTTCTACCTCCCTGGGTTGCCTTGGCGGTTCGTCCAAGGCCTGGCGTTTGGGAATACATAAGAGTGAATGTCCATGCTCTTGTGGTTGAAGAGCTACGTGTGGCGGAGTACCTGCAGTTCAAAGAGGAACTAGTGGATGGAAGGTGACATTCTAATGCTTGGATTATAATAGCTTTTGTATTTTGTTTGCATGAAATGACAAGTTTACTCGTTGCTTATATACTTGGAATCTTAATCATGCAATACGTCCCAATGCACAGCTCTAATGGGAACTTTGTGCTTGAGTTGGATTTTGAGCCCTTTAATGCATCTTTTCCCCGTCCCACTCTTTCAAAGTCCATTGGGAATGGTGTGGAGTTCCTTAATCGCCACCTTTCCGCAAAGCTCTTTCATGACAAGGAAAGCATGCACCCGCTGCTTGAATTTCTCAGAGTACACTGCTACAAGGGGAAGGTTCGTCTGAGCATATTCTGTTTCTCTTATAGAAAAAGTGTAATTTTGGCATCTCCTACGAGGTAGACACTAGATTAATAATTATTTCCAAATACTGCAAATCCTAGAATGATTTGGGTTTCAAACTCTGAATTGTGAATAACTTGATCCAAATACTTGGTATGTCTCCATGCCTGATTAAAGGACATGAAAGGAATTTTATGATTGATTTTCTTACTATATTAGTTGTTGCTTGTCTGCAGAGTATGATGCTGAATGATAGAATTCAGAACGTCAATTCCCTCCAATATGTTCTTAGGAAGGCAGAGGATTATCTCTCTACACTTGCCCCTGAGACACCATTTTCTAAGTTTGAGCACAAGTTCCAGGAGATTGGTTTGGAAAGAGGGTGGGGTGACACTGCTGAACGTGTATTAGAAATGATACAACTTCTTTTGGATCTTCTTGAGGCTCCTGACCCATGCACCCTTGAGAAGTTCCTCGGGAAAATCCCTATGGTCTTCAATGTAGTAATTATGTCTCCCCATGGGTATTTTGCCCAGGATAATGTCCTGGGATATCCTGACACTGGTGGCCAGGTTAGTGAGCGAGCCTAATGCACCCTCTTTAAATTGGATGTGTTGTGACAATATAGATTGACTGACTCGGTCCACTTGATTTCTCATCCAGGTTGTTTATATCTTGGATCAAGTTCGGGCATTAGAAAGTGAGATGCTTACTCGTATCAAGCATCAAGGCTTGGATATCACTCCTCGTATCCTCATCGTAAGCTGTGCTTATGTTTTGGTGCAACAGTTTTAGCTCCAGCTCAGACATCTTTTATGTTTTAGTGGCATTTGTTCCTCAAATCGATGCTTAATTTTAGTTCCATTCCCAGGTCACACGACTCCTCCCTGATGCAGTTGGAACCACATGTGGTCAGCGCCTTGAGAAAGTATTTGGGACAGAGCATACGGATATTCTTCGAGTTCCCTTTAGAACAGAGAAGGGAATTGTCCGGAAATGGATTTCAAGATTCGAAGTTTGGCCCTATCTTGAAACTTACACCGAGGTAGACTAATCAAAAGTTGTACCTTAATTTGCTCAAAAATTTGTTACTTGTTGTATGTGATTGTAATGTCGAATGACTGACTTTCTTTTAGGATGTTGCCCATGAACTTTCTAAAGAGTTACAAGGGAAGCCTGATTTGATCATTGGAAATTACAGTGATGGGAACATTGTTGCCTCATTGTTAGCGCATAAATTTGGGGTCACAGAGGTTTGTCATACACTATTCTTCTTATCTCGTTTTGTTTTCGCTGCATTTGCTCATGGTTTTGGCTGTCTAAAATAACAAATGTATTCTCATTTTTTCCTTTGTGCAGTGCACCATAGCACATGCCCTTGAGAAGACCAAGTATCCCGACTCTGACATATACTGGAAACAATTTGAGGAGAAGTATCACTTCTCTTGCCAGTTTACTGCAGATCTTATAGCCATGAATCATACCGACTTCATCATTACTTCTACTTTCCAAGAAATTGCTGGAAGGTGAGATCCTCCTTTTTTCCTTTTTTTATTTATTGACATTGTACGTTTCTTTATCCAGAGACCCTAATATTGTTTACCTTCTGTCGTGTGTCTCAGCAAAGACACCGTTGGTCAATACGAGAGCCACACTGCTTTCACCCTTCCTGGACTCTATCGTGTTGTACATGGGATTGATGTTTTTGATCCTAAGTTCAACATTGTCTCACCTGGAGCAGATATGAGCATTTACTACTCCTACACTGAAAAGGAAAACAGGTTGACATCTTTCCACCCTGAAATCGAAGAGCTGCTTTACTCTTCTGTTGAGAATGAGGAACACTTGTGAGTTTCTATCTCTTTTTTCCACTCCTTATATTTCTCCTTTGTATATCCAATTCAAACGATTGTTCATTCAGATGTTCCTGGCTACAGGTGTGTATTGAAAGATCGAAACAAGCCAATCATATTCACAATGGCGAGGTTGGATCGTGTGAAGAACATCACAGGTCTTGTAGAATGGTATGGTAAGAATGCCCGCCTTCGGGAGTTGGTTAACCTTGTTGTTGTTGCTGGGGATCGGAGGAAGGAGTCCAAGGACTTGGAGGAACAAGCTGAGATGAAGAAAATGCATGGTCTTATTGAAACCTACAAGTTGAATGGCCAGTTTAGATGGATTTCTTCCCAGATGAACCGAGTGAGAAATGGTGAACTCTATCGGTGTATTGCTGACACAAAGGGAGCCTTCGTGCAGCCTGCTGTGTACGAAGCTTTTGGCCTGACGGTTGTTGAGGCCATGACCTGTGGATTGCCAACATTTGCTACCTGTAATGGCGGCCCAGCAGAGATCATTGTGCATGGCAAGTCTGGCTTCCACATTGATCCCTATCATGGTGATCAAGCAGCCCAGCTCCTGGTCAATTTCTTTGAGAAGTCTAAGGCAGACCCTAACCACTGGAATGAGATCTCTCAGGGAGGGTTGAAGCGGATCCAAGAGAAGTGAACTTCCTTTCCTCTTCACCCCCTATTATCTTTAGATTGGTACTGTTTATGCCTACTTATCTGGTTCTCTGCTTCCTTACACAGGTACACATGGCAGATTTATTCTGAGAGGTTGTTGACCCTTACTGGGGTTTATGGCTTTTGGAAGCATGTGTCTAAACTTGATCGCCGTGAGAGCCGCCGCTACCTTGAGATGTTTTATGCACTCAACTATCGTAAGCTGGTAAGATTCTTTCGACAGGGGAGCTGAAATAACGATATTCATACAATTATTTTATAACTTATTTTATAACCATTTAAAATATGGGAAATGATAATTACAGTTGTGAGTACGCAAACGCCGTACAATCATTTTAAAAAAAGTAAATAAATACGGGACCCATATAAATTTTATTTTATTTTAATTATAGATCCCATTCTTTTTTAAAGTGACTGTACGACACTTACGCACTTTACGAGTGCATGTAACATTACTCTTAAAACATAATAAAAAAGAGTTGTACAAAAGCTCGCATGGGTATGTCATTATTCTTGATTAACGATTCATCTGCTCTTTCTATGGCATGCATGCTTGCATATATGAGGTGTTGGTTCTGATTATGAGCCATCTTTTTTGTTTTACATTTCAGGCTGATTCTGTTCCTCTCGCTGTCGAGTAAAGGAAATTTGAAGAGTGAATAAGAGGAGGCGGCATTGGGGGCTGTGCCACGAGTGGTGTTCTTCTGAGTTTTGAGGAATAATGGCCATTGTTATTGAGGAGACTATAGACAAAGGCTCTTTGATTTCTTTATGTTCTTCGGTGCTCGTTGGAAATGTTTGACTTGGGTTTTTAGCCCATCAAAAAATCAAATCAATTCAATTCAAAGACGTGAAGCTTTTAAGCCATGAAAAAAATCAAATCTCTATAATCTCTCCCTGATTCGTTTTTCTTTCTAAAAGACGCATTTTAAAAGTAAAAGACTAGAAATTTTATAATTTGATTAAATATATTAAATTTCATTTAATAATTTTATATATAAATAAAATTATAGATTTAATTATGTAGTTCAATTAATGAGTCTAGCCTCTGTTCTTCTTTAGATCCCTTGCAGCACTTGGACATTATCATATATCATAAATCTATCTATCATATATCGGGTCAATGTAAAAGAAATGAGTGCATTTCCATAACTTAATTGGATGTGATGTTATTTAATAATAACACAACTGGAGAGTGGAGCAAAAAGTTCCATGCTTTCAGAATTATGTGATATACTTATAATTTTATATAAAATTAGTAATTTAATTGGATGTATATTTTTTAAGTTGAACTTAATGATAGACTATATGATAATAAAAATGAGAAATAATTAATTTTTTTGCTCAGAAGTACTAATTATCATTTAATGCTAATAAAGTAGCATAGTTGAGGAAGTTGCTTCATGAGAGCAAAACTTACGATTCCGAAAATTATTTAGTGCATGTTTGTGCCTTTCGTATTTCTCATTTATGAGCATCGGTAATCAAACAAGATCTTTATGAAATTCCATCATGATATTTTAACCTAGAACCAAGTTCTTTCTATCAGCAAGCTTAAATATTCATGATATCCATGAACCTGGCAGGGCATTGCCCAAACCAAATAGCATAACCGTAAACTCGAAATGCCCGTACTTTTTCCTAAAAGCAGTCTGGGCACGTCACTCTCCTTAATGCTTAGCTAGTGATACCTTTAACTAAAGTCGATTTTAGATAATAGTGCCGCTCCTTATAGTTGATCGAGTAGATCATCAATTCTGGGTAAGGGGTACCTCTAATGACCCAAATGAAAAGCTCAAACCACAGCCTATATTCTAAAAGGACTAGTCAATGATGCAATTGAAGCCCCATTGAAACCTTATAAAGAGCAAGAACTTCTCATTCCCAAACAATATGGGATCCCATACACCACCTACCATTATCCATATCATATGGGGTATCACAATCTACCCCCCTTATCCATATCACATATCATTTGGTCATATCGTTCGCGTTGCCCTCGTTCTCTCTCTCCTTTATCTCTCTCACCGTGTTGTTCTCTCTCTCTCTCAGTGCTCTGCCGAGTTCACCACCTTCCACCACACCCAGCGCCGCACACCTTCCCTTACGGTAAGTCCTCCGTTACTCTCCAAGCACAACGACACTGCCTAGTGTAAGTGTTTAGTTTCCGTAAACTTTCGTAGGTTTAGTAAATATCTTGAGTTATAATTACAGTTTTACCCTTTTAGCCAATTGTTTCTTGAACAAGTGTTTTCGGTCGGACATGTCTTTCCATGAGGCAACATCGCTTTCAATAAATATTTTAGTATTCTATACGGGTTTTTGTCTCACGTTATAGTACAAAATTATATTAGTTAATATTAATGTTTTGGTCGGAGTTATTAAGTGGAAAAATGATGATTTTAGAAAGCGATGATTTATAATTTGAGATTATGATATTTTAGGTTTTGAGGAATTAAATAGGTTATTTTAGAAGTTTAGGATTAAATATCGAAATATGAGATTACTTAGAAATTTACGATAATTACGTGATTATTTTACAATTCTTCTAGGGACAGTCGGCACTTGCAAACGGCGCACAGTCGGCGTTTAAAATAATATTTTTTAATTACCAAGTCAATTAAAAAAAACAAAACCGAAGACGAAGCAGAAGATGAAAAGGAGCCCGCCAGAAACTGAAATCGTAAAGAAAGAAATAAAAAATTCAATGAAATAGAGCCCCGCATCGTCTGGGTCTTCGTCTTCCCGCTCGTATAGCGTCTGGGTTCCCTTTTGGTTGCGTGTAATGGTTTTGCAGTCGTCGTCCTCATGTGTAATGGTTGCCCAGTCGTCGACTTCCTGCTCATCTAATTTGGGAGATTAAGCTACCCACATTGCTTCTGAATCATCCTGTTCGTCTGGGACCGTGTGTCTCCATTTTCGTGAGCATTCAGTGAGAACGATAAGAAAGGAATGATATTGAACACCTGATCTCTTTGCTGTGGCAAATATCTTCCAGTCTCGAAAGCAAAAGAGGTAATGTACTGTGATGAAAGACCGTCGTCGTCGGTAAATGCCCCAATCTCAGCATCCTCATCATTCTCGTCATTGGTCAATTGCGAATACGATTTGCTTTTTTCCAGCGAGACTTCCTTCGACAAGCTGTCCTACGGTGAGGAGCTGGAACAATCTCTATCAAGAGGTTGAATGTTCACATAGAGAGCTAGTTGCGTCGAGTTCTTGAAACTCCTTTTGCAGTTCAATTGAGCGCGTACGATTATGGTTTCTCTGATAACTCCAAAATCCGCAAGATTTATGGCAGCTGTCCCCAAGACTTGACCTTTGACTGCCTTGTCCTTTCGAGGTTCATACAAGAAAATCTAAGCTGTTCTTCTGAATTCTTTCATGGGTTGTGCCTTTTCTGGACGCTTCCCTACATAAATTAATCGGAAGCCTAAAGGACTCACCGATTCCAATTATTCCGTCCCTAACCCCACAAGTAAGGGACCCAGAATTCCGATCACCATTTTCCCACTTAATAAGCAATGACTGAGAAGATTTCAAAGACTGTTGGGGGCCATGGCTTTACCTCCTGTACATGGATAAGGTAATGAACCTAAACTGAAACACTTTTTCGACTCCTTGATCTTAGCCCGAGCACCATTATGATTGAAAAATACTGGTGCAACCCTTAGCGGGTTCGATCAATCACAATGCATCTATGTTTATGAAACATAACACAATTACATACTACAATTAGAGAATATTAGAATCAAGAACTAAAAAAAAAAAAACATAAAAACGGTGGAAAAGGCAACCGATTCATCATTAATATGACCCACCCCACTCGTTCCGCCATACAAAACATTATTTTATATGCCAGAGGAGGAGCCGCACGAATGATAGCAATGTACAAAACTAAATCAGCATAAACGATCATTTCCAAACCCACAACTAGCCGTGTATATATATATATATATATATATATATATATATATATATATATATATATATATATATATATAGAGAGAGAGAGAGAGAGAGAGAGAGAGAGAGAGAGAGAGAGAGAGAGAGTATAATTCCAACTCATAAGACTCAATTAAAAATTTGAAAATGTAACTGTTGGGATGAGAAGAATATGTAAAATGATCTGTATTTAAATAAGTTTCGATCATATTCAAACCACTATATGTAATGAAAAAAAGAAGAAGATGAACAGTACCAAAAAGAAGAAGATGAACAGTACTACATTCAGAGCAAGCAATCAAAGAAGAATGAAGAAAAAGACAAAACTCAACGAAACACAGGGGGGGATGGAAGGAGGGAGAGTCGAAGGGTCAAATATTGAAACGGTGCGTTTTTAATTTTTTCACATCAGACGCGTTTGCGCCGCGCTTGCATCAGGCGACTGCCTATAGCTTTTTTCTTATTTTATAGGTGACGATTAATTATTGTTCGACATTCTCGAGGAAATTTTAGAAAAGCTAAAAAGTCCAGGTAAGCGGGGTTCCTTTGCTAGGTTTTATACGAGTTAATAAGACTGAGGTTGACTTTCTGAAAACTTGCATATTTTGTGATGTAATGAGAACTTGGGAAAACAAAAACCAACCTCGATCGCTTATTTGTATTATTCATGAAACCTGTGTGAAAGGAAAAATATTTTCTTATATGCATTGTGTAGACATAAGCTAAATTTTGTCATGTGGTCTCTGAAATCTGATAAAGAGCGATATTGAGAATCTGAAAAATTGTGCATTTATTTAGAAAGATGCTCTGACTTTTGTTTTCAGTATGTGAGAAGGATCTGACTATGTTTTGGTACTCTGTTTTATTTTAATATGGCATCTGAAAACCTTTGGCATGATTTACTGATCTTGTATCTGACTCTGTCTCTGCTCTGCTCTGTTTGGGTTGGTACCAACTTCTCTGTCTCTGAGTGCACCCACTTTGGAAACAAAGTGGTTTTTATTGTGTGCACACTTCTCTGTCTTTACTGTGTGCACACTCGGGGCTCCGAGAAGAATAAGGGAAATATTTCACCTCTGTCTCTGCCTGGTTTGGCCACCGGGGTTAGCACAACCCTACCACAGGGGTGAAACATGGTCTCTGCTCTGTGAGATGCTCTGTTTTGATGTGATGATGCTCAGGTTAAGTTATGCCAAAGTACTCTAGGTTTTACTTGTCTTAAAACCATCACTCTTTTACTTTTGAAAACATGTTTTGTTCTGCATGATAACTTTGGAAAATATTTTGTTCTACATACTGTACTTTGTAAATGCTCATGTTTGCACGCTAGCATATATCCTCTGCTTATTGAGTTGTTGATAACTCACCCCTTATCTCTCCAACATTTTTCAGATATTTTAGATACTTCAACGGAGGTTCAAGAATAGGAAGCATGGGTAGGTCGGAGCTTTGTGAGCATAGTATATTAAATACAAAGAGGGTACTTGTTATTGAAGATTTTTTTTTGAATAGTTTCGTTTTGCTCTGTTGACTTAGTACCTTGGGAAGTTGGCATTTTTTTTTTAGAGTTCGTCGTATTCTTAGTTCTTTATTTTGAAGTAAATGGTATAAAGCAATGAGATCTATGAGAAATTGAGGAATTTGAGTTTATATTTGTATAGTGAGATATGATTGTGAGTATTAAAGAGGTAACTCTCCAACCCATCTGGGACCAGGGCGTTACATTTGATATCAGAGACATGTTTGAGATTCTGCATACTATAATAAGGAGTTTGATGGAATTTGAGGTTTTAGATTTGATTGGCTTATACTGTAGGTTGTAGGACACAACTTGGATATGATTTAAGGTTTAGATTTTGAAATTGATATAAGTTTGACCGAAAGCCAGGTTAGAGGTTCTGCAGACTATAACATTTGAGGTTTTGGATATTGTGGGTGTAACTTCTGATTTGAGGTTGTAGAAATTTAAGGACTAAGAGATGATGAAAGTTGTATTTAAGGTTTTAGAATCTAACAGGCTTTTGGAAATATGTTCTAGGAAATTTGAAGTCTTAAATTTTGTGAATTTTAAGAACCAATCTTCATGACATTTAAGGTTTTAGATCCAGTAGGCTTATTTGATAGAATGTAGAAAATGATTTTGATAATATTTATGGTTTAGATTTTATCGGTGTAAATAAGCTTGTTTAAAAGCCATGTTTGAGGTTCTGCAGACTATAAACATATGAGATTTGGATATCTATGGGTTGTAGGGAATAACGTTCCTTTTTGAAGTGTAGAGATTTGAGGACTATTGGGATGATGATGTGGATATAGAAGTTTTGAGATTCTGCATACTTTATTGGTTGAGTTTTGGAAATTTGAGGTTTTAAAGTTTGTAGAACTTAAGGAATGGCCTTCATGACACTTGAAGTCTTAGATCAGGTAGGCTTATTTACATATTATAGAAAAGAATCCTCATAGGATTTGAGGTTTAGATTTTCTTAAGGTGTACGTAAGCTTAATTAAAAGCTAGGTTTGAGGTTATATAGATATTTGGGGTATGAAGTTGTGGATTTTGGCAAACTTTAGGAAATAATTTCATATTTGATATCTAGAAATCTGCAAGTTGCAAGGGACAATTATTTTGATATTTAAAGTCTTACAATCAGAAGGCATTAGTGATTGTGATCTTCGAAATTTGAGGTTTTAGAATTGCCAAATGTTTCGAATTGAATTCATGACTTTTGAGGTTTAGATTATAAGGAGCATACGTGAGTTCAAAGCGATGTCAAGTTGGTGATTATTGATAGTAAGAAGGGTTATTTGAGTTGGTTAAAGATATGGTTAGGATTTGAAAAAAAAAAAATCTTGAATTTGTTTTAAATATTTATTTAGTATATATATTTTTATCGATACCTATATTTTGTTTTCTGTTTTAAAACATTTAACCAAGTTTAAGCTTACGGGATGCCGCCTCATCATCGAGTTCGAAATCTTGAGAACTTTGGAATTTGGAAATTTTGCATACTTTAAAGAATGATTTTGATGAGATTTAAGGTCGTAGAATTCTGTGGGCACTAGGATATGATTTTTGATGATATGTAAGGTTTTAGCACTTGCGGACCTATGAAATGAGTTCTACAAAAATCTGAGGTTTTGGATTTTGGCATATTTTGTTTTTTAGGAAACGATTTTTATGACATTTGAGATTTTAATTCCGGTAGGCGTATTCTGTGGACTGTAGGAAATAATTCTGACAGGTTTTAAGGTTTAGATTTTTGGTTGACTTCGTGGAAACGAATGTTGATTAGGAACTGGAGGTTTAAACTTGTGATATTGATGTATTAGAGGCTACATACATGTTGGGAGATTTCGCAAAATTAAATCTAACGAGAAAAAAAGAGTGTATGGACTAGTTAAATGTGGAGGTTAGTTTTTTCAGATGTACTTGATTTGAGATACAATGTGTTTAGGACTACAAGTTGTTAGAGTGCGCAGCAGAAGCGTGGCTTTGGTGACATGATAATTTGAGAGTCTATATTGATATTTGTAAATGGTTCATAGGTTACGTGGAGAGTTCAAAATTATTTTAGGTTTTTAATTATATTATTGAGGTTTTTATATTCGGTGGGGGATTTGAAATTTATTATTTGGTCGTTAATTGCATGATTGAGGTTTATATTTTAGACTTGAAGTGGCAGTGTACGCGAATGTGTATGGCTAGGGAAAATATGGGAGAATACGATCGACAATATTAGAGGGTTAGAATTTGGAATATTATGTTCGACAAGTTTGGAATATTAATTAGGTTCGACAATATGATTGACGTTTGGTGTAGGAATGGAATGGTTGTAGCGGATAAATATTTAGGCTTTGCTTGTGGTACTAGTAAATTTCAAGGAAGAAATTTTTTTAAGGGGGGAGAATGTAACACCCGGACCCAGTCAAGCCCGATTTTTATATATTTTTTGGCTTATGCGTAAGAAAAAGCCCAAGACCCAAGCCCCATCCAAAATGCAAGCTGTGAAAATCCCTTTAGTCTCCATGCCATGCACGCCACGCACCTGTTTTCTCCTCGTGCACGTCTTTCTTGCATTGTTCTCCCTTTGTTCCTTCCTAGGGTTTTCTTTTTGTTTTACTATATATATATATTGCGTTACACATTTCACGCACACTGCACAACCCTCTTGCCGTTGTAATTCCCAAGCTAGGCTCTTCGCAGTAGCTCATCCTTTTTCCTCACCCGCACGATTTCACTCCCACACACGTCTCCCTCATTTCTCTAGGGTTTTTCCATCGCAGACCACGAATTTGGCCACCATAGCAAAACTTCTTGAAGAAGTTTCCTTCCCCACATGGCAGACCATCCACTGCCATTGGCTGCACCCAATAGTGCCTTGATGTGAAGAAGAAATCCACTCCATCAACCTACATCTCTCCCAGCTGCTGCATGCAGTCCTTGCTCCTCTCTATTCTCCACTTTATGTCACATATCCACCTCCAATCAAGGGTCATTCAAGCCCATAACTTCCCCCTCCAGGAGTCTAAAGTTGTGCAAGACACACTTCTCTCCATTTTATCACTTCTTTCCCCCGTTCTTAGAGAGAAACCCAAAAGAGCTCTATTGGGCAGATTTCTGGGACTTTTTACGTGGCCATTTTCGACCCTTTTTAAGTATTATCTCACGATAACTCCTTCATAAAAGTTGTTTGTATTTGAGTCTAATTTCTGTGGATATCTTATTAGTCTCATTCCATGTTTATTTGATCAGTCAAAAGTTTTTTTAACCATGAAAAGGTCATTCTAGGCGTGAACTGGAGAGTAGGATATGTTTTGGAATTTTTTACCAAGCTAATGGACATGTCTTGGTCCGAAAGTTTTATGGAGTGTTGTTAGCATGTGTTTATGAATTTTCATTGAGGTTTTGTTATATGATAAAGCTTTTTATGATAGATTTCCTTAGATTTAGAAACTTGAAAACTGGAAGTGGAAACACAGTTTTTATTTTGTGAAAGTTTGAATATTTCGTTGTTTAATCTTATTCCAAAGGCTTTGATATTTTTATATGATGATCCTAAGCCTCTTACATACATGTTAGGATGTTATTTCGAAGATATTTAGTATTAGTTTTAAATATATGTTTTTCTATGCAAGAGGATTTCGGTTTGGCCTAAGATTTGATGTTTTTGGGTTAGATCCATGTTTTGTTGAATTTTAGCAAGGTAATTTTAAGTTAGATGGTTGGATATTTTTTAGGAAACATTTTTAAACCATAAGATGTTTTAGTTTGAAGATCACATGTGTTTAACCCACGGATCAAGAGATTGATCAAACTTAGTGGAGAAAGTTTATGTTTTTGGACTAAGTTTAAAACCAAAAAACTCCGAGTGTTGTTTTGTGATTTTGGTGACTTTTGTTTGATGATTTAAATCATGGTTGATCTTTGGATGACGTGATGAATATGTTAGAAGTAAGATTTGATTTTTTGGAATTCTTGGAGATTTTTTATTAAGGTCAAAACTTGTGATTTAAGGGTTTACTTTTCGTTAAAAAGTTTGAGTCTTTTTACAAAAATTTTGGTGCTGATGATTAGCTTTTCTTCATGGATATCTTAAGTGTATTTTTAAACTTAGGATAGTAAGATCCTTGTTACAAAATTTTGGTTTAATCATGAGTTTTGAATATGGAAGAAATTGCAACCAAAATCAAAATAAATGACCTATGAATGTTTCGACCATTGTGAGTTTTCCATAGTTGTGGATGGTTTTAAATTCTTTTGAGTTGATATTTGAGTCTATGACAAAAGTTACATGAGGAATGTAAATTTTGGTAATTTTTAGAGTTAGGATGTGAAATCCTTAAGTAAATGGTCATTTTCCCACATGTAGAGGGTAAAATGGTAATTTTACTCTAAGTTGTCCCTTTTCACTTTTCTAATTGTTAGTAATTAAATTTTTAACTTTTAGAATACCCTCTTACACTTCCTCGTGTTCGCGCCTTACTCTCGTAGAACGCGACGATCGAGATAAGTTAGCTCTTAACTTACTATCAGTTTACTATGTATGTGTGATGGGTAAGGGAACTACAATTTATGTTCATATGTTCTTATATATGCCATGTCATTACATGTTTATCCATTACACGAATTATTCTATCATGAAATATTTTTTTATTACATAATATATTTTGTCTCATGTTACTATCTGTTGCAAGTATGTCACATTACGTATGCTATCTGTCACCTGTATGTCATGTCACAAAATATTCACTGTCACATGTTATGCAATATTATGAAATATTGTCTGTTATATGTTATGTCATGTTACGAAATATTGTTTGTTACATGTATGCCATGTCTTGAAATGTTGTTTGTTACATTTTATGTCATGTGTGTCGTCTTACGTTCATGTCACGTTACGCTACGTCAGGACTTTTGTCGTTTATGTCACGTTCATGTCACGTCATGTTACAAAATGTCATGTATGCCAGTTAAATTATTCATGTCAATCACGACCCTAAGTGCTAGGATGAGATAATATCCTAGTGGAACTCCTTTATTCACACTGGAGTGTCTAAATATGTGTGAAATTCCCTGGGTTGACGAAGTACAATCAACAGGTTGCGAATGGGGCCTAACTAGTTAGTCACCGGAGCGTGCCGGACCCTAACACTATTGGAGCCACATATTATGTTACGTTTGTCCACAGTAAGTGTGGCACAAACAATTCATGGGGCCACAACAACTCTGGAGCATGAAGTATAGGGCCACAACAACTGTGGAGCATACACTACGTGAGATACATCAATTGTGACACGTAGAATACGTGGGGCTACAACAACTGTGGAGTACGTATTAACCAGTGTTTTAAATTTTATACCGTACCAGCCGGTACAGATATCCTAGGTGTTTGGTACTGGCCCAAGTACCGGCCAGTACGCCGATATTTTGGCTTTTAATTTTTTTTTTCAAACTAGAAGCTTATTTTTTGACCCCAAATTCAGATTAGACTATTTATAATATATATATATATGTATTTATATATAATTTATTTGTATATAGACTATTATTTTGGAATATAATTTTTATATATATTTATATATATAATTTATTCATATATTGACTATCTTGAAACGGTACCGGTACCGAAATATTTCGTTCCAGTGCATTGACCGGTACGCCATCCGGTACGGTATTCAAAACATTGGTATTAACGCACTCACAGCTGATATAGACACTTGTGTTGTGATGCGGTAATCGGCAGGGACACACAACTCAAGGAGACCTGTGTAGCACTCGTATGGTCACTTTATTAATTAAGTCCATTGAATAAGATTTCAAGTTCATGCATTTCACGTTCAAGTCATGTTTCACATCATGTTATGTTCAAGTTTACGTTCATGTCAAGTTTCAAGTTCATGTCAATCATGATAAGCCCATGAGATAAGAATACGCAATCATGGTAACCCCATGAGATAAGATTACTCAATCATGGTAACCCCATGAGACAAGAATATATTTCAAGTTCATGTTTATGTCATGTTATGTTCAAGTTCACGTTCATGTTATGTCATGTTCACGTTTACATTATGTTTCAAGTTCACATTGATGTTATGTTATGCTCAGGTTCATGGTATGTTCAAGTTTACATTCATGTTATGTCATGTTCACGTTCACGTTATGTTCCAAGTTCACATTTATGTTATGTCATGCTCAGGTTCATGTTATGTTCAAGTTCATGTTCAAATTATGTATGTTCACGTTCATGCTATGTTTCAAGTCCATGTTTTGTTTCAAGTTCGCGTTTATGTTATGTTGCTAGTTCATGTTATGTTTTAAGTTCACGTACATGCCATGTCACGTCAAGCTAAGTTTCAGTTTCAGTTCAAGTTATGTCATTTATGCCATGCTGTATGTCAAGTTATGCTATGCTTACTTATGACTTTGATTATGCATTCATGCTTTCACTGCCATGCATCCATCATTAACATGTGTGGAAGTTTCCTGTTAACTTGCTGAGATTTGTAATCAAATCTCATCATGGTAGTTTCAACTACCATTCCCCCCGAATGGTAGGCGATGTGTTAGGATCAGAGTAGGGAGCAGACACTAGCAGACTGCAGGAGGTTGACTAGACGCCATAGACGCAACACGGAGCTTGTAGCCTCCATAGTTAGGTCTTTGGATAGTATTCCGGCATCATTAGTTGAGTTACGCGAGTTACTCAATGAACTAGCTCAATAGTATATTTTGACAATGTAATTATAGAGTCAGGTCTCCATTGTTTTGATATTACAGTCTTCTGAGACTCGTGCTGTAATCGTGGATGTTTTAAGTATGCATGGTTTATGTTTTAACTATTTGGGATATTATAAGTTTGGTGCATAGTATTGCTAAAAAAAAAATTATCCGCTACGAATATTGCATAATGCTATATGCATGTTAGAAACATTGCATCTTATATGTCATGAACAGGGGCAGGTAACCTTGTGTTGCATGTCCCGACGCTTCGAATGTCCGTCCGATCCCAAGCAGAATCTGGGGGTGTCACACCAAATCCATCTAATAGCATGAATCCATCTTACCAACCATTTTTATTTATTAACGTGTGCACTACGGTCTCCCCTTTCTCATGGTTGTACACACACCCTAACTCCCTTTGCCACACCGTGGATAATGATAGTGCGTATGACTTTGTAATGAGTGACAACTGGCTTCACGCACCGTCCTTGACCAGGACATCCTCTAGCCTTGCCAACTGTGGGGCCATGCCTTCGACTCGAGAGTGTTACCATCTTGCCTAAGCATGTTGTTGCCTAACGATAACCCATGGGACATCACTTAATTCTTAGACGCTCTCGAGTAACCAGAGAAACTCCATTGAGAAATCGCCCCATCTCAGCGTGGGGTCTTGATCCACACACAAAAATCTAGAAACTCTTAATTTAAAAGTAAAGTAGGAACCTTTTTACAAAATAATATCAACACTTTTAATAAAAATCCATATTAAGCATGCAGAAAACATTAAAGTATGGGGATAAAATACAATAGATTGTAACCTGGAGTACTCATAGTCATTATCTGACATTTCTAGCGTTGTCGTAAGAAAGAACCTACCTCTACAATGAGCTTTTACTAAAAGGTTGCTTATGGTCTAGCCTCCCTTGGTTCGATGAGGAATTTGGCGTATGAAACAATGAGAATTTGAGGGTTTCCTTTGGAGTTAGAGCTTTTGCCTTCACTCGAGTTTCGGAATGGATGAGAGAGAGGGTGGTTTCTTAGCGCTGTGGAGATCCCAAAGCATGAAGAAAGAGTTTAGCGAGGTGATGCTTTTATACTGAGCGTTTGGCCTGTCATGAGTCTCGTAGTTCTCTACGTAGCTTGGCTGGTAAATTGACGAGTCCTCCACTATCTAGGTGTACGTCAAATGGAGGGGGTGATGGCAATAGAAAGGACAAGATTTGCATGTCTTAGAGTTTCAGCCAAGGATACCAGGAGTGCAGTCTACCGCTTGTGAATGTTGCCCACGTGGTGAAAAGCTGCTACGTCTGGTCGGAATATTTGAGCCAGTGATCTTTCTTTCACGTGCATGTTCCTTGTAGAAACATTGTTGTTTGAGTATGATCTATATGCTAGGTTACCTACTACTCTCTGAGCACTCCCATGTTATTTCTGGGCATCCTATTGACCTTGTGTTGCGTTGTCCGTTGCTCGCCCCGAAATGCATCCAAGCTACACATTGTTCGCTAGTCGTTACTCGCCCATTGTCGCCTGAATACCTCTACTAGCTTTTGAATTTGCTTGCCTTGCGCATCACTTGTCCATCTTTTACGTGGTTGATATAGAGCTCGAGTCCCTTTGGTCGCCGTACCTTTGTCAGCCTAAAAATGGCTCTTACTTCATTCGTAGATACTCTTTTCCTAATCCTTTGCTCGCCTAGGTCCCTGCTTGTTTGAGCATTACCCGCATGAGGCTTTTGCTTGCCTTGTCCATATGATAGGACTTTCCCTTGCATCCGGGAGGGCGAGTCTCTTCGTCTTGCATGCGGGGAGTACCAAACTGCGGTTCTCACATAATAAGTGCCATTGCTTGGTTCATTACTTTCATATGTAAAAACCATATGAAAATGATAAAAAACCTAAAGTGTGGCAGTTTTATTAAGATTATAATCGATGAATCTCATGCTAGCTTAAACTAGCTGTATATTTATTCCATAAATACATTTTTAGTGATAATCAATCAAAGCCCACCTATAATTGGACTTGGGCCTCAAACAAATCCACTTGTACGTATGACAACTCATCCTCCATACCCACATTCTATCTCCACATTGGCCAAGGTGTATTTTTATCATACAAACCCACTTCTCTATCTCCAAACGGACAACAATATATTTTTACAATTAAGCCTACTTAATTTACACATTCAAAACATAATTCAAGTGTCGATTAAGAGGTTGGAACGAGCCACTCTTTTCCAGCGCAACAAGAGTGTGGTAGACAAGGGTTTCAGAAACAGCTGTCTCATAGAAGAGGAAACTAGCACTATTGATCTTGTTGGAAAGGCAAGAGTTGAAGTACAAAGGAAAGGGGAGCGATGCCTGATGGGAAAGGTGTGTATCGAGCGAGCTATTAGCAAAGAGATAATTTCATCAACCATGGCTAAGGTATGAAGGGTGAGCAAACCGTCATTATTCAAGGAGATGCGCAACAAAGTATTCATAATCACTTTTGAAACACATGCTGATAAACAAAAAGTGGAGGGAGGAAGACCC
The DNA here is from genome assembly GCA_022457165.1 of Juglans mandshurica. Taxonomy (NCBI): domain Eukaryota; kingdom Viridiplantae; phylum Streptophyta; class Magnoliopsida; order Fagales; family Juglandaceae; genus Juglans; species Juglans mandshurica. The sequence goes on along the minus strand of CM039624.1, from coordinate 22,581,458 downwards.
TAGTTCCTAATTGGCAATTGTTTATTTTGTATCAAACCATTTGATGGATAAAAAAACTAGGTTTCGCATTCATGACCGATCGAGTCCCCAATATGTTCACATGTCGTAAACTATATAAAAAGTAGCCAGCATATCTAAATAAAGGAACCATTAGATTCGCCCATAAATTCAATTTCTTTGAAAATTAAACTTTCCATATTCCAATTATTAACTTTTATACTTTGCGGCTTAAATTATATATAAAGATTGATATATTCATGCAAATGTTTTAGAATTCTGCTACATACAATCACTTTTGTGTATTCTTTGCTCATTTCACTAATGTGATTGACCAAAATAATTATTTTATATTAAAAAAAAGTGACGCAATCAATCGCATTAGTGGAGTGCGCAAAGAGTACATAAAAGTAACTACACATAGAGTTTTTGAATTTTTTAAGATCCAACCATCAAAGTTGTGTTATATAGCATATTTTGGATCCATTGAAATGGTCAAAATTGAATGAGGGTTCCAATCATCAAATTTTTATAAAGTTTGCAATGTGTCATTTTTTTCTAATTTCATGTGTTTGAATTAAAACGTATTTTCCCTAGCTAATTTGTTTTTATAAAAAACTGAGATAAACTGAATCATGAGTTTCTTATTTTATATTGAACAGATCAGTACTAAGAGCATTAGTGCGGCTTCAGGATGACATTTTTTAAAGGTTGATAGCCTTAATCAAGCACATGATGATGCCTCAAACCTTGATAATCTAAAAATGATTTCTTATGATCTGCATGCACATGCAACCTGCATCCGATTTCAGGCCTGGCCTCCAGCATGCACAAAGATAGATAAATAGATATATAGATAGAGATAGAGAGACAACATTTCTTGTGATCCAGTCAGGTTTAGTACGCTTCTGTTTATTTTCTATTGGTTGCATATCTTGCAAATATAAGATTGTGTTTCTAAAAGCGAATCAAACTGTTCCATTACCCAACAAATTAAACTTGAGTTCATTGATTTTCACAAACTCTTGACTATCTTTTGACTCTCACCAATCACTATACATACATGATCTAATAGATATATATTGTTTTTAGCAAAGGACATGCATGAAGAATCTTGCATGATGATCATGATCAGTACGATCGACTGCTCTTTGTATATTTAGTTCTCTGTCTTTAGCCTAATTAGTCTCAATAGTTATGAACCATTTTGGACGTTATCTGCAGAATAAACACCGACAACATAATTACTTAGTTATAAGATAAAGAAATTAACTCCTTGCATGACAAAATCACGATGAATCGCTAGTTATAAGAACTAATTAAGCTTTCACGTAAGATGACAAGATAATGTTCGAGCGGTGTGATGCCCCAATAATTTTCTTTACTTAGTTAAGCAATTAAGGTTAATAATTTTCTTTATTGACAGTATACGAAATTAGTTCTGATCATAAGAATAATATTTTCTCTTAACTATATTTTTTGTCACAAAAAAAATTATTTTCATCCTAAAAAAGCTTGTATACATCGATAAGTTATAAATATTAAAGAGTATTGATATTTTGATTTTTTTTTTTTAATTATAGTAGATCACATGATAAGTGGTGTGTATAGACCCCGGCCTGGACGGTAAAAAATAGAAGGAAAATGCTAAATGTACTTAAAAAAAACTTACAAAAAATTTATTTCTTCACATGTCAGTTATTAATACGTTGACAATCATGAAATTTAAAATTTAAAAGAAACCTAGCAAAATGAATCTTGTAAGTAAAATTAAAGTGTAAGTAAGACTGTAAGTATATGTGGTACTACTCAAAATATAATTCTACAAACAAACTATTCATCATGCATGTTTAATCGTCTGTATCATTGATATGTGTGTGTGTATATATATATATGTATAAAATAAAAAGATATCTACATTATCTCAAACCTTAGATGAAATTATTGTTTAAAGAATGGATCTCCCAATGATTTTCTGGGATGTCAATGCGATTTACTAACTTTTCAAAAATGTTCTAAATATGACAAAGATAATTACAAATATTATCAAAGCTAGCCAGAAAAATACTAGAAGTTGGAAGATATATAGATTAATAGGTTGGAGACCCTTGACCACACTACTCTTGCACATGTCTATCGCTTTCGCCAATTCCAGTTTGTCCCAATAATTTTTTTTTTAAAGTAGAATAAAATAGTTTTGATTGTTATAATAGAGGAATTCATCATTTTTATTGAAAACAACAACTATTTATTATGCGATCGAAGAGCTAGCAAAAGTGCACAAAAGCAATGTATCTCGGCATGCTTACCGGCTGCCCCTTTCGTTCCATAGTCTGAAAATCTGTGCCACATCATACTTAGTGTGATGAAAGTGAGATAGTAGTATAGTATATATAATTTTTCACTAATTAAATTAGTTTAAGGTTTTTCCTTTTTTTTTTTTCACCTAAAGAAAATGAGATTTCTTTTTCTAATCCCTCTTCCCTTTTATGTTAATTCTTTCCCTTTATTTAAAACTTTTCCGAGGGTCAAGTTATTAATTAGTTCAAAATTAAAAGAAGAAACGTTCACTACAAGAAAACTATTTATTTGCGACCAGTTAATTCTAGCGAAATGACTATTTACAACTAAAATTAGTTACGAAAAGTTTTTTAATCGTAATAAATTAGTCACAAAAACCCGTTTTTCTTGTAGTGGTTAATTAAAGATTGTTTTGAAATTAGAAAATGTATAATAAAAGGGATTTATTATGCATCAATTACTATTCACTCTCACACTTCATACCTATAACTTTTTCATCGAATATGTGGGTATTTTTTTTACAGTATGTGAGTGTTTTTTATAGGATGTAGAGTGTGAAGTGATGAATACTGATTATGAAAAGAATTTTTGATAATAAAATGCAGCAGATCTGATATGGATAGAACAAATTTATAATGGGACAAAGGACTGATCTTTATAACCGGCTGTTCACTAGGCAAAAAAAAAAAAAAAAAAAAAATTGCAGCCGTTTTATATGAATTATATATAAAAATTGTATATCAAAATCGAATATATATGATTAATCAGTTAAAAAGAGAGACGTAGATGAAATGTATTCGCAGAAAGATGACAAATTACATTATCCCTTTCCAGCCATGCATATTCAAGTTTACCATTTCAGCCCTCGCCCCTCCCCCTTTTATATACGAACCTTCTGATCACCCCTTTCTCAGTCCCCCAAAACCCGGCCCCCACTCTCCGGCCTCCCATTTCAAAGTCTCGACTCTCTTTCTCTCCCATTCTTCCCTACGAAAGCCAGTTTAAATCAATATATAAGATGGCCAAAGGTGGCAAGCTGCAGACCAAGCTCAAGTCAGTTTTCAAGAAATGGAACTCCTTCAGCAAGCAAAGCCGTCCCATTGCCTCTGTTGGGGACGATGCTTCCTCCTGCATCATCTCTGCAGATCATCTCCACCCCGTCTACGTCGGCAAGTCCCGGAGGCGCTACCTCGTTAGCTCCGATGTAGTCGACCACCCGCTCTTCAGAGAGCTTGTGGATAGGTCTTCCAGTACTACTAGGGGCGACTCTGAAGACAGCACCATCAACGTTGCCTGCGAGGTTGTTTTGTTTGAGCACTTGCTCTGGATGCTCGTGAATGCTGATCCACAGCCTGAGTCTCTGGATGAACTCGTCGAGTTTTATGCTTGCTGATGCTCGTGAATGAATGGTAACTTGTGGTGATGATCGCTAAAATAACCAAAGAGCAGGGTGGTATATACATGTAAGCTTGGTTGATTCTCGATCTCTAATCATCCACACTGTTATGATATATTAATTAGTTATAGATCGTGTAATTAATTTCTTAAAGGTTGAGAAGAAATTGAAGGTAGAGAAGAGCGGCATGTTTGTGATCGATTGAAAGGTAAGGATTAACCCTTTTGACTCTGCAGGCTAATCTCTTGGCCTGGTGGGAATTATTATCAGTAGACATGTCATTGTTCTTGTTTTTATTTGTACTTGTAATAAGATAACGTGTATTTCCTTGTTCTCCATCGGTTGATTTTTTTTTGTCTCTTGCCTTGGTGGTTGTTTCCCTTCTTTTCCCTTATTTTTTTAATATATATATATATATATATATATATATATAATACTTGTATATATTGATTTATTCTACTGTCTACATTAACTTTTATTGTCGTTCAAGCGCATATATACTACTATATTCGAAAGTTTTCAGCATATAAAATTTTAACTTTTTCTACGATTTTACTCATTTATCAGTATTTAATGGTTTGGAACCATGCCAATACATTATAATGACACATTTTAATATAGTCTATGACATCCCATCCGTGACGCGAATTCGTGACATGCCTTACTCTGATCCAATTGTTAAAGGTCTAATAATTAATTGTTCTAGAAGTCTTAAAATTATTAGAACTGATTTGATTATATTTCGAATCGATAAAATAATAATTAACACCGGCCATGTATCTCCCACAAAACCTAATAGGAAAACTCCATCAAGGGAGTCGATCGAGTTTCACATGGGAAGTGACAAAATCACATAATTCTCTTGTACCGATATTATTGAAAACCTAATAGGACCCGACCCTTTTATCTGGATGGGGTAAACTTATACGGTAGATATAGAAGTTTGGATTCAGAAAGTGTTTCATCTGATCATCTTATCATTACAATTTTATCAAATTTTCACATAAAATATAATAAATAATTCAATTTTTTAAATCTCAATTTAACTTTTTCAAATTTTAAAATAATAATAATATTCAAAAAATAATATTTTTTCAATTAATTTAATTTTTTATCTAAAATTATCTCACTTCATTTTTTAATATTCTATTAGCCCATGCATGGAAATTGGATCGTCCATTATATAATAGAGTAATACTACGGCTTCCGAAATTTTGTTGCAAAAAAATGTCCCGAACCGTATATTTTACTTTTTTATTTTCATGTATTTTTTTAATCATCATAAATATTTTTAAAAAAAATAAAAGATTCACTACATCATTAAAAAACACTTCCTTAATCACTAAAAAAAAAAAAAAATTATTCGAGACACTTCTTCAGATTAATCCAAATTCAGGTATGATCATCGACTAATCAATTTCAGTTGTTACATCAGCTGTAGTCTTGAAAGACAAAGCATCAAGCATGCAGCATACGACAGATAAAACAATAATATTCTTGGATGTAATAAGTCGTGGAGTATTGTTTGATGGTAATGGCCAAGGGCCTTTATGGTTAACTTTTACCCCCTTGTTTTTCAATGAAACCTGCACCAATTATGGTGCATGGAATGTTCTCATCGGGGTTTGGGGGTAAAATGTCAACTCAACCAGCTTTGTTTTGTGGTAGCTAAGGGGACTGATATTTCATCATCACCCAAAAGTGTAGGGTTTTTTTTTTTTTTTTGTCTCTTCTCTTGTCTATAACCCATGAATGATATGACCAAATAAGAGATAGATCATTGGGAGATAGCACATAATGCAGCATTTTCTAGGGTGAAATAACATGACTTCCCTTTTATCAAACATTTTCTATCTAAGGTGAAATAACATTTTCTATGGTACAAACCAAAAAGGTCACTTTTTCAAGAACAAAGGGCTAGCTTTCTGCTGAAAAGGTCCATATATATTCTGAGCTACACAGCAAAGAAGTCAACAACTAATATTAATTAGGAGGCAGTACCGTAACCCCACTGGCCGGTTCATATTAAAGTTGTATGATTATTATATTGATGCAATTTAACAAACGTAAAGTTTGGTGTGCTAATGATTAGTTTATTAGCCAGAGATGCTTTTGCACTATATATATATATATATATATATATATATATAAAAGCACAGGGCGGCCTATTTGTACATGTTTTACTTTGGTGGTTGGGATATAAAAAAGAGTTCTTTTTTAATAAAGCTTATATATCGATCAAGACTCAAGACTTTTATATCGCAAATTAGTAGAAGGCTTGCATAAAATTAACTTGTTCCATACACGCTTTAGTACCTGTAACGCGGTTTGCTAGCTTGCATTGCCACCCTATAAAGTTGTGCCTGATACACACTTAAACAGAACTTTTGGTTTTCCACTTATCTGGTATTATTAATATATAATGAAGAGAAGCAATTAAAAAAATTTGCTTTGGAAAAGAAATTCTACATGGAAGTCTTATACGATACATCTCCATGTAATCAATATGCAATTTGTTATTTTTGTTATTCTATCTTAATGCTTTAATATGTGTGTATTTAAATAAAATGACAAATCACATGTTAGTTAGGTGAGTAATGCTACATACAGTTGTGGAATGCGCAAGCGCTGTGAAGTCACTTTGAAAAAAAGTAGGGTCTACTATTAAAAAATAATTTTTTTTCATGTGGATCCCTTATTTATTCACTTTTTTCAAAGTGATTGTGCGGCGCTTGCTTACTCATGACTGCAACTATCATTTCTCTAGTTAGGTAGAGGTGTGTGATGTAAGATTTTCTTATAGCATTTCTAGTTTTGGAATTTGCAGGTGCCCATAATATAGTATATGTGATTTTCTTAATTTTGGTACCTCCAATTAATAAAAGGGAGGATAATTGAGTAAGCCATATAATTGTAACGATGCTTGAAAAAGAAGAAGAATAAAGGCATTTTAGAAACCAAAACTTATTAGTAAATTATTTGGAATCCCAAATACTAGGGTAGCCTAAGGATGTTAATTATATTTCTTCTATTTTCTTTGTTAAATACTTCTTTATTCGGACTACATGTTCCTTGATGAACATAAATGATTGCCTTTAAAACCATTGACTGCCCCAACCCGGAAGAAGGCAAAGATTGTGATCTGGAAACGGCAAATTGCAAAGATCAACCTCCCTTGAATAGAGGACGCCTATATAGAACTTAAGGAGGAAAGAAGATGATCATGCTTGTGTATGGTGATCTAGAAGGCATCACCATAATACCCTTTTAGATAGTGAACAACAACACAAGGAAAGGCGATGGAGAGGAAGGAAGAGGAGGCTCTTTCAGGCAATGAGTTGATCACCCCATGTCAAATATGATGAGTCGTCTTATAAGACAAATTGCTTGAGGATTGGAATAGACCTTGTTGTGAGGTGGCTTGATTCCTGTTGAAAAAGTGCCTCTACTGATTGTTAGCTCGAGTGGTAGTTCTGTCGCACGAGTGAAGCCTCAGATAGATTGTTGGATTGATAGTTGCTCGACAGTCAGCTTGAGTGGGACCAAGACAGAGAGTTCGCTCGACCCTCAGCTTGAGTGAGATCCAGTCAGAGAGTTCGCTCGACACTTAGCTCGAGCGAGCGCCAGCCCTAATGTTCGTTTGAGCCTCGCTCAACACGCTGCTCAAGCGAATGTCTGTAACCTAGGGTTTTGCCCCGTTCCAATATAAATACATGTTATTTTCATTGTATTGTAACTTTTAGCAGCCAAAATACAGAGAGAAAAAGAGAGATAATTTTGTGAGATTACTGAGAGTTCATTGGGTGTATTGAGGCTATTGGATTGAGGATTTTGTGATTGATCTCTTGTACTTGACCTTTGTTGATATTTGGTTCATTGAGACCGACCCCGCTAGTGGACGTAGGCTTACATTGAGCCAAACCACTTAAATCTTAGTGTATTGTGTGTGATTGTCATTATTTTATTTTATTTTGCTTCCGCTATTCACTTTAAATTAGTCGCTGATAACCAGTTAATCCAAACAAACTGGTATCAGAATGCCAGACTCTGTGGAAGATCTTGAGGGATGGGTATGGCAAAGTTTGAAGTGGAGAAATTCGATGGTCAGAACAATTTCAGTTTATGGCTCATCAAGATGAAGGCTTTGTTGTGACAACAAGGTTTGTTAGGATGGGAAGGTGTCTAATGATTCTCCTGCACCATCAAGAGAAGAAGGAGAGAAAGCATATAGTGCTATTATGTTGTCATTATACGATAGAGTTTTATGAGAGGTTGCTAATGAGGAGACCGTTGCGGGTTTTCGGAATAAACTTGAGAGCCTGTATATGAAGAAATTGCTCACAAACCATTTGTATCTGAAGCTGACTTCAGTTCTAGGGTTGTTGGTTATGTTGATTCTGATTATGCTGGGGACTTAAACAAGATCATTGATAGAGTATGTTTTCATTTTTTGTGGTTCTGCTATTAGTTGGAAAGCAACACTACAATTAACTATTACTTTATCAACCACATAAGCAAAATATATGGCAACAACAAAAACTGTGAAAGAAGTCATTTGGTGATAGGTCTAATAAGTGATTTGGGACTACAGTAAGATGGAATTTCAATATTTTGTGACAGTCAAAGTGCAATACATTTGACCAAAAATCAAATGTATCATGAGAGAACCAAACACATTAATGTCAGGTATCATTTTCTTCGGGTGGTTGTTACAGAGGGTACGCTAGCAATCTAGAAGATTGCTACCACTGAGAATCTAGTAGATGTAATGTCAAAGCCAGTTCCAGTTCCAGTGTACAAGTACAAACTTTGTTTGGACTTGATTGGCTTTCTGGGTTTGTGATTCCCTTAGGGGATTTGGTAGAGGGGGTCAGCTCTTTATTTAATGAATTTCTTGTTTAGGCTTAATGGAATCCAATCCAAGGTGGAGATTTGTTGAGAGATGGCTTGATTCGTATTGAAAAACCGCCTCTACATATTGTTCTCTCGAGCGGTGCTTCTGCTGCTCAAGCAAAGCCTCAGACAGATTGTTGGATTGACAGTCAGCTCAAGTGGGACCTAGATAGAGAGTTTGCTTGACACTCGCTCGACCCTCAGCTCGACCAAGATTCAGGCGGAGAATTCACCCAACACTTAGCTCGAGCGAGCGCCAGCCATGATGTTATCTCGAACCTTGCTTGACACGCTGCTCAAGCGAATAACCGTAACTAGGGTTCTGCGCCATTTCACTGTATAGTAACTTTTGAGCAGCCAAAATACAGAGAGAAAAAGAGAGATCATTTTGTGAGATTCCTGAGAGTTCATTGGGTGTATTGGGGCTCTAAGATTGAGGATTTTGTGATTGATCTCTTGTACTCCACTTTGTTGATAGTGAATTCGTTGAAACCGACCCCGCCAGTAAATGTAGGCTCACACTGAGCCAAACCACTTAAATCTTAGTGTACTGTATGTGATTGTCGTTATTTTCTTTTGTTTTGCTTCCGCTATTCACTTTAAATTAGCTGCTGATAACCAGTTAATCCCAACAAATCTTCTAATTGGACCATTCAAAAAGCTTCCACTAGCTCAAGGGTGAACCCAACGTTAAGTTAAATTAAGAATCTTAATAGAATCTAGTTCACAAGGTCATGTGATTGAATCCTCTTGACGAAATGCAATATCGGCTATGAAATCTCCACTTAACAGCTAAAATGATTATTAGGGACCCTAAAAATTTCGATCTTGTTTGAGGATCTGAGGACTTCTTCCATAGGCAAGGTACAATCTTCCAAAACAATATGGGCTGAAGGTGACTTTGCCCTAGAATGTTGTGAACCACTTTAGGGCTATAAAAAAACTCACACTATAAATTCTCATGGTCATCTGAAAGCCTCTTGGATGCAAACTCCAAGTTTTGGTGCTCCACGTCTAATGTGTGTCAACAGGAGTATGAGAAAATCGGGTACTGAAATTCTCAATCTCAAAGCTAATCATAGCTTTACCAACGCCCCTTATGATGACCGCCATACTCTCTCATTCCTTATGAGGAGCCAATATGGCTATCAATGCTTGAATAAGAAGAAAACAGAAAATGAAATGTTTAATGAATTTAGATGACGAAAAGAGAAAAACCTAAAGAAAATATTGGAGATATAACTTGAGATATCTTGAGCAATTCTTGTACTCATCCTATATGGGCAGTTCACCCAACCCTCCCAAAACATGAAAGCTATCGATATTATCAATGGTTCGCTCTACCCTGGTCTTGTAGTATTGAAGATACTTCTTTAGGTTCTCTCTTTTCTCTTTTGCTATTCAAAAACTTTGAGAAGGCTAGGAGCTTAGATTTTTCATCAACAAGAAGACTGATGATTTTCAGCACAACCATTAGCATTTAGTAGCTGTCCAGGTATGTTCACTCCTATGACGATAATAGAAATGTGGGATAAATGTTAATGGACATGTTCAGGGTTTCATATTCTACATCTTATCTCTTTCTTTCATGAAAGTACATACTTTTTCACACTATATTTATTGACTAGCTTAATGATTTGATTTAAAATGATGTGCTTTTCTTCTACTCTATACTCGTGGGATTGGGTTGAGAATTTTCCGTACCATTCTTAGTGGCACATTACCGTGAGTTTCATACGAGTAGAGGAATTCCCCATGATGATCAAGGTGGGATGTTTTCGTATGGCTTCACATGATAATGCGGGTAGCAAGAGTCTCCATGTCGATTAGGTGGAATGTTTTCGTTGTGATTTAGTGGATATATTTTACGTGTTGACTGGGTAGAGAGATTCCCTATGTCAAACGATTGGAGTGATTTTCGGTTGTGTTTTGGTGAATGTATTTCATGTATTGACCAGGTAGAGAGATTCCTTGTGTTGAATGGGTGGAGTGATTCCCCGTACTTGGTAGTCTTTCGATAATTCTTGGATATGTATTTTGCTTAGAGGGTGATTCATTGCCTTATGAATATATGTGTTTCGCTCAAAGGATGATTTCTCGCTATGCTTACAATATGTAAGTTCTTAGCCTCATTTACATGAACTTGTACATGCATATTCATCGCCATTGTCTCTCATTATTAGCATTGTTAATTATGATTTTTAACTTATTAAGGTTTCATTGTGGTAGTCTGACTATGTGAATGCTTACTAATGATTCTTGGGCGGCGCAGGAATGAGGTCTCGTGATGCTTGAACTCAATGACTTCACAATGAAAAACACACGGTTGACACAATGCAAACTCCCGATGATTCTCGCGACATTGCTCTTCAAGCGTGGTTGATTCAGCCTATAGTTCACGGTTGATGCAACGATTCCCAACGATGCACAACAGTGACAATAGTGAGAGGAAGATCAATAAGAAGACGAGAGGATGAGAGTGAAGCGACTGGAAGCTATTTGATCCGATCCAAAGGGAGAAAGAGATGTATGTATAGGATGATCGATCGGCTGGACGTGCGCGCAGACGTTAAACATTTCAGGAATTACGTTTGGTGTAACTCCTCCAGCAGTTGGGTCGAGTTGAGTGAATCGGTCACGTTTGAATTCAAGGTCATGGGTCACAGATTGGGCCTTGGATCTTAGCCTTGGTTCCTAAGCCACACTCTAACCCACTGACAGCTCAAGAAACTCTCACTAAATTCTCCAAGGACTCAAATTCTAGTCCTCTTCTAACTAACCTCAATAAAATAATAATATTAACATAATTTACGTATAATATAATATTATCACCAAGATAAAAAATCATACAACATAATAATTAATAACCTAATATTATTAGTAATAAATAATAGTGCGTTACAGTCCCCTACCTAAGAAAACTAGATCGGGTTCATCTAGGCCTAATTGTTTTAAGTACTAGTGCCAAAGACCTCAGGAACACAAATCCCACATTCCAAGGAGGGAATGAACTCCTTAATCATAGTCATAAAGCTTAATCAAATGTTCGTTGTTCAATATCTCGCTTGTTCAAGAAGTTTGGACTCACTCCTCCTTCAACCCAGAGCGAATTTTGGAGAAAGGGCAAATTTAAAAAGACGACACGACTGTTAATCAGTCACATAAGATGATTCGACTTGGACATGATAGCTAGATTGCCAGACAAGGTAGGCTCTTGGCCACTTGCCTTGAGGATAATTAACCTATACGTACGAGGAAGGTGATCTAATGTTGCTTTGAAATGTTCTGATCTACAACTCACAAAGTACATGTTGAGCAACCAATACCTCATTGCATGTGTTGAGATTGGCGTTACAAAATCCCCATGCACGCAAAGGAGTCCTGGGGTGACCTTTGTCCTGCGTCTCTTTCTTACTCTTGTGGAGATTTCAAACCAAGTCTCCACAAAGATAGGTTTATGAGGATCAGCCATGACACAAGCCGATGCTTTTTCTCCTATATGTCGCCGTAATTAATGGTAGTGAGTGGACTGAGAAGTTACAACAATCGTATTATATATGATCGGCTGTCCACTTCTGTACAATTCACTGATGTTTTGAAGTCTAGTTAATGGTTGAAGCTAAGTCAAAATGGTTGACTATCTACTACAACTAAAATTTGTATGTTAAAATTGTTCCTCTGCCAAGCCTTTTATTTTAAAATATATCCTACCTACTTTTAGGTGGATGAATCAAAATCACTCTACCTTTACAGGCAAATGAATAAATGGCAAGTTGGTAATTGGTGAATGAAACATAAGAAAAAGAGAATGACTGAGGAGATCATGATCTTGTGGTTTTGATCAAAATCGTAGAAGTGCATTAGAAAGTCTATGGTTTTGTTTTTTAATTTTTTTTTTATCTTATTTAGTATTATTTTTTTTTTGTTTTTTTAAATTTTTGTAAGTGTTTAATAATTTTTTTTTTACAATTTTCATATATATATATATATATTTATTTATAATCTCATGTGTTTTAGAAAATTTAATGTTATTTTTTTAAAATTTAGTTTATAATTTTTTTAATCTAAGTTTGTTTTTAAATATCTAATGTTTTTAAAAATTTTAAGTGTCTTTATTATTTAGATTGTTGATTTTTCTAAATTTATATATTTATTTTAATTTTAAAATCCCTTTTCTATTTATTGATAATTTAAAAATTTTTAATAAATTTTTACTATTCATACTGATCGTGAATTTATAAAAATTTTTAAATGCTGATTGTAGATAATAGGACACATCTTATGATTGGTATTTCAGTATTCTTCCTTACGAGAATAGTGGAGTCTTGAGTCTCTTGACCGATCAATCATTTTGTAATGAATAATGTTATATACAATCGTGGAATGCGTAAATGTTGTGCAATCGCTTTAAAAAATAGTGTGATCTAGTTTTAAAAAATTAATTTCTTTTCATGTGAGTTCCATATTTATTCACTTTTTTTAAAGTGACTATACGACACTTGCACACTCACCACTATAAATATCATTTTTCTTTTGTAATATACCATGACCACAAGTACTTTTTAAATAAGCGATACCCATTTTACAAACTCAACGTATCTGTATAGAGTAATATTTTTACTAAGGAAATTCTATATATTATATTATGATCTTATTTTCAATTTACTTTGTAGAATATGATATATTTATTATTATTAAATAATTGTTTATTAGATAATTTTTTATTATTTAATAATAATAAATATATCATAACTTATATAATGAGAAGAAAGTTATATGAAAGTGTGATATATAACATTATTTTTTTTTAAAAGTAACTTGAAGAGTCAAGAGACCGAAAGACCCTTTGTCTGAATCGAAGAAGACGAGCTGATCGTGCCCCATCTTTCGCGGCTTTTTAATGAAAAGTTGCCCCAATCAATGCAATCATGCATCTTGCCTTTGGGGGGCATTTATGTCTTTCAAATTAGGGAACAGTGAACTCTGACTCAGTATGTCAGCAAGTCAGGGGCCAAAGACCAGACCACGTGGGGAAGAGCTTCGAGAAATCAGATTTTGGCAATTCAAATAGGGGGACCCCCAACCTCACGAGTCCATGTTACTCTATTAGAATTTTTGTCCCTTATTTATGATATTCTTTATCTTTAGGTCCCACATTTATAAATTCATAACTTTTTTTTTAATTTTTTTGTTTTTTTGGAGGGGACGGGTACTCTATATTCATGTGGTTTTGATTTCACACCAAACCTTTCATTTATAATGTTAGAGATTTGAGATTATTATATGTAAGACTCATATCACATTTATTTGATTAATGGAATTTATGTTTTTTTAGCTTCTAATAATTGAAAAGATAATCGGATAATCACTTCATATTGATTGAAAATTTCTACTCACTATTCTCACATGACTACATGTCACACATAATTTTTTTTTTATATTTTTTTCTCTTACTAAATGTGTGATATATAGATAATGAGTAGAAGAACTCAATTAGTTTAGGAACAATAAAATAAAAATAAATAATTAAATAAAAATAAGTGTGGTATGTGGTGTGTGGGATGATGAATAGCAAGACTTTTTCATTTCATTTTATTATTTTATTCCTACTAAACTAATTGAATTTTTCTACTCATCATTTATACACCATATATTTGGTAAGGGAAAAAAATAAAAAAATGATGTATGATATGTGGTGTAAGAATGAAGGGTAGAATCTTTCATAGAAAAAAGGCCACAACTCATTTTGATCAGCGACCACCTAGCTAGGAAGATCTGCCCATTAATTTGAGGTTCTTCAAACTTATATATCTTTATCACTATAAATGTGTTCAAAATACTTGGTTTAATTCTAGGCTACAAATAAAAAATAAAAATGATATTTGCGGTTATAAAGTGAACAAGCGTCATGCATTAATTTTGAAAAAATGAGTAAATATAAGATTTACTTGAAAAAAAATTAATTTTTTAATCTCTATTTTTCAAAAAGAGTGTGCGGTACTTGCACAATCCATAATTAAGAGCATTGGCAATAGACTAGCCAAATGCCAATGCAAGTCCAAACTTTAGCTAGATGTGAGAAAAAACCTTCACATTGGACTAGCCAATGGTCCAAAGCTTAAGACTTGATGAATAGTAAATCTTAAGTCCTCTCCAAATATGGCTAGCTACTATTCACAATGGAAAGCAATATTTAATTATTTCATCACTTTCCTCTCTCTTTGAATGGTAAAACATGCATGGCATGCATATTATTTCTACTAATTGATAGAGTAGATATATTATTTCTACAAAGCATGAATATCTAAGAAATATATAAATTATATTTACAAATAAAAAAATAAAAAAAATAAAAAATATAATATTATATTATTATTTTAACTTTATAATGGCTAGTCCAATGTGGACTCACCTAGTCAAAAATTGATATTATAGCTAAAAATTAAGATTCTAGCCAAACTTTAGACTTGGTAATGGCTAGAGTACCATTGCCAATGCTCTAACCATTTCTCAACAAAAGAACACAATCATTTAATTGGCTGCTTATTAATTGGTCGCAAATATCGCTTCTCAAGATATCTTTTACCGACATTTTAAGCTTATTTTCGATAACTATTTGCTTCGAAGATTGCCAATTGTTACACTCACTGGACAGGTAATCTTTGCAATTAATTAATTTATTCAAACGCGATATCTTGTTATATATGATCATAACATATTTTTTCATATATGCTAATGAAATTGGTAGCTATTTGACAAAATTTATATATTTGCAACTTCGATTATTTTCTAAGAATAATGCGCGCCAACCCAAACACAGATCGAGGGACATTATAATCAATATATATAGAGACAAATTAGGTTGCCTCAAATCATATACGCATCCACGTACGAGGCATAAAATATGAACAATAACCCATGTTTTGCTGTCGGAAACTGGAGATCGATAAAAGGCACCTTGGAAAGAAACAAATACATATGGATGAATGATGAAACCAAACGATATGGGAAGGAATGGAAGTCATGCATGCACTGTTGACAACTTGACAGTCCGCATCATGTTTTAAAGAGATCGATCAATCGAGGTTGCGTGTGGGTGTGGGCCTAGAATTAGAAACTGCGGCGAACAAGACAAGAACAGCTCGGAAGAAAGCGCCGAGTATAGAGAAAGACGTACGGTCTCCATATAGAGAGCCATACCACAGAAAAGATTCATCGGTTGTTCTTGTGCTTTTAGAGGGCCTGAAGCTAGCGGATCTTCACCAAACTAAGTTCATGTATCATTTTATATGATATTTAATTGCTAGCTGTTCGTTTTGGAGGACTACATGCATGCATGGGATAAGACTTTGATGAGATTGTTGTTCTTCCATCTGAATCCTGAAAGACATGGTGATCATATACATATGTTTTTAACAGCTCATGCTCGGCGAGTACGTTTCAAAATCATAAAGAAATTAATTATGGGGATAAAGGAAAAGAAAGGAAAGAAGGCGTACGCACGCCGCTATAGGTTGCTTTCAACGACTAACATTAAATTTCTACGTACAGAACTTTAATGTGTAGTCACCGGCTAGACTTCAAAAGTGCATAATCAATGTCTGCAAAAAAAAAAAAAAAAAAAAAAAAGTGCATAATCAAAATACATGATCCATGTAATTTGATTCTAACTTATAAATTAACGTGATTAATATGATTTATCATGATATATTAGATTGTAAATATTTATTTTTATAAAATAAACCAAACCTATTATATTATAGGTCGGTACTTTACTTTTATAGGTTTATAGGTTTCTTCGTCAGCCTAATTAAAGACTAATTCTAATTTGTTGTGGTACACAGCTTACTGGCTATGAATTGTGTTGAGGGTTATAGTTTGTATGCATTCATTCTTCGGAGAGAGAGAGAGAGAGACGTGAAACTCGAGAATTATTAACTAGGCGGCAGGCATGTGGATTGAGTAATACATTTGCAGTCGTGACGGCGATGATGATGGCAAATACATGTGCAGTCATCGTGGGACGTCATTGTTGTTGTGCCTGTCTGTCGGGATATCAATGGTCGATCTAATACATATGCCTGCCTGTAATCATGATCCAATCTAAATCCAAATCAACCTGATTATATATAGTTTACAATTCATTTGTTCTGTAAGATCAGTATATAATGTGAGTTAATTAATTAGCTTAGGTACTAATCTTCCCTAGGCCTAGCTTTTCCTTGACTTTGAAAGCGAAATTAGTGGTGGTAATTAATTTTCTTTGCACCTTAACACCCTCTTAAAGAACACAGTTTTTGCCATTGTAACATTTTGGGTTCAGTCGCAGGCCATTTGACATTATTACTTTGGTAATGTGTGCGCATGATATGGTGAAATTTATCATATGTTACCTAAGCCTTGGCTTTTGTAGTATATGATTACTTCCCATGTTATTGCACTTTTTAAGTTGTGTGGATGTGGGAAGGATAAGGGCTGCACCTACCCCCTAATGTTTAGGAAATACATAGTACTCCTTTGTTAATTAATATTATCATTTGAAGCTAAAAATGAGGTGGAAAGGAAATTGATTGAATATGATCTTTAATTCCCTTGAACACTGTACATCTCTCGATCTTGAAACTTCTTTGTGTTATCTTCTGTAATGATTGGAGTGCTATTGAAGCCAAGAGATCAGTATAGCACTTGGAAGTTTTGTGTGCTGATGGACACAAAATTTCTGTTTTAAGCTTAGGTCTGCTTGTATGCTGATGTACGCTGATTGGGTAACTTTTTGCTTATCGAAATGAGGTTGGTTGCTGTTTTTGTCATTGTTTGTGCGATTCTTTTCTTGCAACCATTTTGTGTCATGTAGAGACATGTTTGTGTGCCATCTGTTGCCAAATCCGCGTACCTTTGTCAATTCTTTTCATAAGAAGACTGGTCATGAGTGACATACTCACAAACTTTATTTATTACATAGACATAACAACATCCCTAGCATACAATTTTTATAGCATATGAGTAAATAGTAATTCCTTTAGAGAATGTTCACCTTAAACTCTTAGCTAGGAGATTTATTTAAAGGTTTTTTATTTTTTATTTTTTTCTCTCGATTCCTATGTTGAACTAAAGATTGAAATGGACATATTCAACCCCTTGTATCTTTTGCCTCTTCTCGAAATCAGTCATAGTGTAAGACCCACTGATGTGAGACCCGGTCCCGTGAACAAGGCCCAACCTTTCTTGGAGAGCTTGATATGGCGCCGTTTTGTGTGAGTTTTTCTTCTTCATCAGCTTCCTTCCCGATTGTTTCTCCCTCTCTTTCTCTTTCGGTTTTCTTTGTTTTTCGTTTCCAGCCGTCTCTCACTCACCCATTACCCATCTTTCCCTCCCCCGATTCTTCTCTTCCCTTCGTCGGTTTTTGTTTTGGTGAGTCCGGGTTTCATGCCCGATTGCTTCCCCATTTTCCTTTTTCCTTTGCTTTGTTGTTACCGAAAAATATTCCTCTAATTTCCCTTCTTTCTAAGTAGCAGGTTTTCTTCCTCTCAAATCTTGTGCTTCTCTCTTCAGACACGTCTCTTCTCTCCCTCTCGCGCAGTGTTCTTCGTCTTCAGGTATCTCTCCCTTTCTCTCTCAAGTCAACGCCTTCCCTCTTTTTAGTTTTATTTTCCTTTCTCCTCTATTTCATGCGTTGATTTTCCAGGTGGAGTTGCTAAGATTTCTCCCTTACTGATTGTTTTGCCTTTAGACGCTTACCCACTCTCGCTTCTCTTTTGTTCTCTCCCTTCTGCGAAGTGGTTAATCTCATTGCCGAGGCATTGACGTCGAGCTCTGTCGAACGAAGGTAAGGTAACTGAGTGCCCGTTTTACATTTTTTTACATGGTGTAAATTAGTGGCTTTTAATGTTATGATCGTTGGAAAATCTCTTCTGTTTTATAACTGAATTTGAGGGCTTTGTAATATGCTGGTGAGTTGTTTTTGAAGAAGAATTATAAAAGGTGGCTATTGAGTTTGACGTGGTTGTGTGGGAGGAATTTTGTAACTGTTCGGGGTTGTTGATGGCTATTTTGAGTGCTTATATAGACAATTGAATTGACGTAATTTTCTTGTGGGTTATAAGTTGCGATCTGAGTTGATATTGATAGTCAAGACTGTTTTTATGGCTGGTTGCGTGTGACGAAGTGTGTTTGACTTTGGTTTGGTGGATGTATTGGTCATTATTGAAATTGAAATACGGTATTTTGGACTGAAGTGTGAGTTGTTCGGTTTAGTAATTAGTTGTTTGAGTTGGGTTACTTTGCTGGAATGAGGGTTGGAATGATGAGTTTTAATTATTTTGGATCGAAGTTGTGTGAATGGCCTTTTAATACTTGGTATATATTTTGTTTCTATCAATAGGTGACGAGATCATTAGAGGTCAAATTCCAGACATAGATAATACGCTACAGGACTCAGGTAAGCGGGGTTCCTATGCTAGGTTTTATACAAGTTAATAAGATTGAGGTTGACTTTATGAAAACTTGCATATTTTGTGTTGTAATGAGAACTTTGGAAAAACAAAAACCAACCTCGGTCGCTTATGCATTATTCATGAAATCAAGGAAAAATATTTTCTTACATGCATTGTGTAGACATAAGCTAAATTCTGTCATGTGGTATCTAAAATCTGCTCTACTCTGTTATGCTTTGCTCTGTTTGGGTTGGTACCAACTTCTTTGTCTCTGAGTGCACACACTTTGGAAACAAAGTGGTTTTATTGTGGTCTTTCCTGTGTGCACACTTGGGGCTCCGAGAAGAATAAGGGAAAGATTTCATCTCTGTTTCTACCTGGTTTGGCCATCGGGATTAGCATAGCCCTACCACGGGGGTGAAACATGGTCTCTACTCTGTAAGATGCTCTGTTTTGATGTGATAATGATGCTCAGGTTATGTTATGCCAAAGTACTACGGGTTTTACTTGTTTTAAAACCATTAATCTGTTACTTTTGAAAAACATGTTTTGTTCTGCATGATAACTTTGGAAAATATTTTTGTGCTGCATGCGGTACTTTGTAAATAGTCATGTTTGCACACTAGCATATGTCCTCTGCTTACTGAGTTGTTGATAACTCACCCCCTCATCTTCATAATATTTTCAGATAATGTGGAGAGTCTAACTGAGGACTTGGATTAGAATGGTGTACATGATTAAGCTGAGGAGAGAATGTTAAAAGAAGGAATGCTGATGTCCTTTAGATTTGAAGTCTTTTAGATTTAATTATATCTTGGGTTTAGTAAGACTTGTGAAATTATTAGTTTGGTTTGTTATGACTACCGGAAGATTTTGAACCCCTTAGTTTAATTTTTTTTTTTGCGGTAATGACCTTAGAGAGTATTCAAGGTGTTTATTTAGAAAATATGAGATTGAGCATTGATTTTAAAGTTTTGGAGATTTATTTTAGTTGTGTTGGGAAACATGTTTTTAAGTGACAGGTAGTAATTCTCCAAACCACCCGGGTTTGGGGCGTTACACATAGATTGTATGACTATGCTGTGTTATTGTGATTATAGAAGTTATCTTAACAAAGATTACTCCACCGAAGGAGAAGGCCGCCGGGTGGAAGTGATCGAAGGGTCGAGGAGATGCAATGGAAGGGTGAAAACCATCATACGGTCAGCACGACACGGTTGAGTTGTGTTTGCAACTTTCATTATAAACTTTGTATTAATTGGGATGCTGATATAGTTTCATTTTCCAGTTTCAAAATCCCAATGTCCAGATATTCACTTCTCATGGATTTGGTTTAATCCAAATTCAAAGGGGGCTGGCTAGAATTGTGTTCTTTTAATTTGGTGTTGTATCTTGCTTACTTAAGCTATGCCTCTTTTTCAAACTTGACAGAAACTCTTAATCTCAAGTTGGGAAGAAAAAAATTGGTGTTTTACTTAATTTAAATGTAAATTTAGTGGAAGGTTTACTGCTGGGCCTATGTCACAACCCCGCCCCAAATCTTACGACCAAGACGTGGTCGCGACAATTAACCTTTTTCTTTTTACCATGTTATTAATAGTACTATTTTCACTATGCATATTTTGTTTTTTTGAAAAATGGACATGAACATGTCGTGCATGAACACTGCTTTTCTAGTTTTAAAAAATAAGTACCTGATAAATGGTTCATTCAAGATTCTAAATAAAGGACTCTCAGAGTCCATCCATTCAACAAAATATATTAGTTCTAATTAAGAGGACTCAGTCCCCATAACACATAAAAAGAAAGGCATTTAACCTTCCTATGAGGGGTTACCATCACCCCTTCATAGCAAATATACCGTTACCATCACCCCACCATAGGATTTACACCATTACCCAAAGGCATAATGTATCAAAGTCAAAACCAACAAAATGTCCCGACATGGGACCCATCATAAAACATAAAGAAACATAACAATAGTCCTCAAAAGTCCAACCAACTGGGAACCCTAAACATCAGCCCCTCCCTCCTCAGCAGTACCCGGCTCCACAGCCTCGTTGTTCATACCTAGACGTTTAAAACATAAACACAAAGTGAGTCTAATACTCAGTAAGCAGTACACCATGCCGTTAACTTAATAGTCACATAATCTTTTCCTTTTTAAAACATGCAGACATAAATGTTTACTAGTTCTTAACAAATGCTTTCATGCATAAATAATTAAAGAATAACTATGCTTTCATGCATCATCACAATTCATGCTTAACCGTACCTTTCCTGTCTAACAGTACTTTTCATGCATACTCTTACTTTCATGCATAACTACATCTTCATGCATAAACTATGCTTCCATATTTACATGTACTTTTCATGCATAAATAATTAATGAAATGAATTTACTTTATATTTCACTTTCTTGGGCCAATACACACTATTACTCCCCGTGTGTTGGGGTTAGCGGTCTTTTGGACCCGGATTCCACCCGTGCCACAGGTTGGAACCCCTTTTTGTGGGAGTAGCACTGGGTGCACTACCAGTACCACTTACCCGACATTGCCATCTGCCCATTCTTTGGTACCCTTTCATTCATGAGGCCATTATGTACGTTCATGCTTTTAGTTCTTCTATTTTATTTCCTTTTTAGTTAAACATTTTCATTATCTTCCTTTAGTCCAATGCAAATGCTTTTTACTTAAAAAAAATGTTTCATGTCATGTTACATATAAGTAAGGCATAGATATTTAAAGAGAGCATGCATAAAGTTTCGTGATACATTACCTTACATACACACAATTTTAATCAATAGGATACTTAACAGGGGCTACCAAGGGAGGCTTGTACATAATATATACATTTATCCTTTTGTAAGAGAATATGTGCAAAGAGAGAGAGATATTCTTTCATAAAAGAGCCTTGTGTGTAAGGAGCATGGTCATAGCTACTTACCTCGAGGTTTTATAAGTAGTCTTTAAATCTTGCAATTACACTCCTTTTCAATAAAAAGGAAATAACATATTAAAATTCATTTTACTAAAGATTTTACTACCCATTACTCAAACGTGCTCCCTTAAATTCCAAGAAATGGAATTAAGGCGTCTTCTTTACTCACTAAACTATTGCACGGCATAAAAACAACTCTTAGTGTCTTCCTTCAATTATTCAAGAACCTCACATGTTTTCTAAAACCAATACTAACAAAAGGTACAACTCTTGGTAACTTAAGGGTTTCTAACAACTTACAAACTTAGGTTTAAAATTCTTAATGGCTTACTTAGGCCATAACTTGAGGAAACATGTTTGAAAATCATAACTTTAACTCTATAATTTTAACTATTAAAAATATGAGTTTAACAAGAGTAAAACATGACTTAACTCAAGAAAACATAAGGAAAGGACCATAAAATTTTGCCTTGGGACACTCGGCTGTTATACCCACCAAGACAGACATACCTACATACGACGTAGGGCCATAAAACATAACACACACACACACGAGCACAACTAGATCTATGAGACAGAGAACACACGCACAGCTAGACTCCTGAAACAGAACACTTACACGGCATGGACTTAAAACAGAGCATATACATACACACAACTCGAAATCACTAAAATAGGGCATGACCCACGGCAAGACAAAACTCAAGGTGCTCGGTTCTAACCCAGAAAATTTGGGTTTTTCATTTACTAGCATCTAAGTGAGAAAACAATTAGAGAAATGTCTCAAGAAATTACCACACAATACTTGGCTAACATGAAATCCGAAACCCCCAATTTTGCAAGAAACTCATGAAAAGATTATTACCTGCGTGGATCTCTTTTGAAGCCATCGAAGTACATGGCAACAAGGAAAAAGGAAGAGAAATTCGGGAATCTCAAAAGGTTGATCTTCTTGAAAAGTTTCGGTGAGAAGCTTAGGTTTACGGAAACAAGAGAAATCGACTGGAGAAGTGAAAGGGATTTACACGGCTTGGAGGAAACCGAAAGGTCTTTCTTGTGTGAAGTAGGGGACGTGAGAAGTTTTCTCTCCTTCGTGCGCCTTAGGATCGACGGGTGAAGGGAAAACAGAAAGAGTTTACTTGTCTCTTGCCTTAGAAGCCGTCGGTGGGGTAGAGGAAAGTGAGAGGATTTTGGTTCTCTTGTCTCTTGAAGCCAGCGTATAGGAGAAGGATGAGGAATCCACTTAGCTTCTTGAGGAAGCCGACGGTGAAGAGAGGAAATGAGAAAGTCAATTGGCTACTCTCATAAGCCAAGGATTGGACAGTGAAGATTAAACCTTGGGAGATATTTTCTCCAACCAACCCATCCTATGGTTGAGAAGGTTTGGGGTCATATTTTAATTAGACAAAAGTAAAGGACTCAAGATAATAACCCACTTTAAAAATATAATACACACCCATCTTAAAATAATTTATAAAAGAAAATGAAATTCTTTGTTTCAAAATATTTAACTTAAAAAAAAATATTAATAGATGACATAAAAACCTATGTAGTAGGATTCGGGTATTACACCTATGAACTTCCAAATCTTGGGTTGATAACAAGGACTAGGGACTAGATCAGGAACAAAAAATCCATTTCTTTTTTTAAAAAAGGTTTTGACCCGACCTAACTTGTGTGGGTCGGGTCGGTTTGGTGTGTCCTCCTTGCGGGCGAGTGGGGCCCAAATCTGGTTTGGGCAGATCGATTGGCAAGGCTAATTAATTGATGTATGGGGATTAAAGACCCATTATGTATACAGTTCTGCTAGGGACAAGCAGCATGTACAAACAGGGGGTAACCAGCTATATGTGGGAGCTTACAAACAATCCAAGCATTACAAAGGGCAATGCACAAAACATATTGAAGCATGGTTTGAACTTGTTATATCATTTTTCTTAATGACATGTGAAATGGTTTAGCTGGGGTATTAAAATGGTCTAATCATGGTTTAAAGGAGTATTAATTCAAGAAAATTTGAATTAAAAAAGTTTAAGAAAAGATTAATCATGATTAAGCTTCAAAGCATGGCTCAAAAGAAAGATGAAAGCGGTTTATGGAGCTTTCCTATATTAAGGGCTAGAAACAGTTACCCAAGACTTTGGGGGTTGAGTGTTCAACCTTTAAAAATAGAGTTGGCGTGAAAACTGATAATCCCTTAGGCTTTGAGGTAGTTAGAATCAACAATAATTAATCTTAAGGTTGAAAAATCCTATGAGAAATCATGGCTAGTAATGAGGAACACACAACCAATTTAGCTCCACACACACATTTGAGTTTTGAGACATTTGCCTCAATTCTATGTGAAAGATTATTGAGATAGTCTTGGTGGGTATAGCCCCTAGGGGTTGAGTAGTAACGTGTCACTTTTGTGAGAATTCAGAATTGTGTTTGATTGCTTTTGTTTGGATTTTGATCTTTATGCAATATTCATCTCAATTAATTTTCACTATTTTGCTAAAGGATTAGCAAAACGCTAGTTGGGGGATGTGATTGAGCTGAATTATTGCATATTTTATACATCTAGAACCCATTTAGATGGAAAAATAGTTAAGAGGCTTAAATCCAAGTTGTGATTTAAATTGATTTATACCATAGCTTATTCTTAATTTTATACCTTGTGATTTAATTGGGTAATATTTCTTCACATGCACAAAACATCTTTAATATTTTATTTTACTTTTTTTGTCTTTCTTATTTCTATTTTTTGTATATAGGCCAAGATGCACTGATGCTTAAAGAGAAAAAAAGAAAAAGTTAGAAGAAAGATGCACAAGAAGAAAATGCATGCATAGAAGGGAGCAACCAAACATGAGGTTATTGGAGTTTATTTTAAAAAAAGTGTTTTTGGTTTTCACAAAACTCACGCACGCCGCATGGAAAAGAAAAAAAGCAAGGGCTTTTTCAGTTTTGAATAGAGAAAACCTAAGGACGCAGCATGAGTTTTATTTTTTGGTTGGGAGATGTAAAAAGGCACGGGAGTTTTGAGTTCTTTTTTTTTTTGGGTGAAGAAACAGATGCACAGAGGATAAGTACGCCGTGGCTTGAAGAACCTCGAGGGGTCCAAACTACAGTTTCTCTAGCCTCTTCCACTGCTTTCCATCTTCATCTCCATCCATTAGGCTTGCTATTTTCTTTCCCTAATCTCTATTTAATTTTAGTCTGAATTTTTGAGATTTTTAATTTAGAATCACTTGATTTTGAATATTTGATTTTCAGTATGTTTAAGTATGATGTAGTTAGTTTTTTTGCTCTTTTAAGTTTTTGTTTAATAGTAATTACAATTGCTATGGATTGATCTGAGAATTTGTAATTTGAATATAAGGATGAACCCTAGAAACTTGGTTTTGAGGTTTTTCAAATTTCAGTTTGTGTTTTGTCAATTACTTTCTAATTTAGTTTAATTCTTAGCTTAGTTTTATTAATTTCTTAGTTCCATTGCATATTAGATTTATTAAAGCTTAATTAGGACTTAAAATAATTTTGATTTTATTAATTATTTTTCTGATTAATTGAGATTGTTTAGCTTAGTTGATTCTTTGATTGTTAATTTCAATTTGTTAGTTTTTTACATTTCATTCCGACACTAAAAAAAATCTAAAAATATGAATCTAATCCATGACTAGTGCCCTTTTTATTCCAATTGCACTCTTCCATTCATTGCACATACCATCAGTTTTATTTTCTCTTTGTGAATATTTTCACTATTTTAAACGAGTTTATTTTATATAACTTTCCCTGAGGAGACGATCTAGGAATTTATTTCTAATTATTACGCGATATCCGTATGCACTTGGGACAATATTTGTGCTGCTCATTTTTGAGTGAGTTAGTAGTAATCTGAGGTAACTACTATACTATCATCTACGTCACACCGTCGCCTAGTTGACCATTTCTAGTTGGTCGATTCTCGGTTCTCCTTCAGATCCTGTAACAAGATCTACCATTTAGGGGGCGGCGAAATGGTAGTTGAGACTACCACAGTGAGATTTGATTGCAAATCTCAACAAGTTAATAAAAAACCTCCACACAGGTTAATGATGCATGCATGACAGTTAAAACATGAATGCATAATCAAAGTCATAAGTCATCATAGCACAACTTGACATATAATATAACATAGCTGACATAACTTAAACTGAAATATGAACTAAACTTGACTTGCTTAAACTGAATTATACTTAAACTGAGACTTGACTTGACATGAGTTTGATATGAAATTTTACTTAACATGAACTTGGATTTAAACTGAAACTTAACTTGACATGAACTTGAACTGAGACTTAACTTGACATGAACTTGAACTTGAACTTCAGCTGAAACTTAATTTACACGAATTTGAACTGAAACTTAACTTTACATGAACTTGAATTGACTTCTTTACATAAATATGAACTTGAACTTGAATTCTTTACTTCACATGAACTTGAACTTGAATTTTTTACTTAACATGAACTTGAACTGACTTCTATCAATAAAAATGATTCCGCTAGTCTCTTCGTCAGGTATAGTGAAAAATCGAATGATTCCGCCCAAAATATTTCGTCAGAGATACTTCGACAATCAGAATGATTTCATCATAAGTATTTTAAATCACGTACCCTAGCAATGAAAATGATTCCACTAGGAGTACCTAGTAATACTCTGACAGTCAGAATGATTACATCACGAGTATTTTAAATCACGTATCCTAGCAATCAAAATGATTCCAGCAGAAATACCTATTAATACTCTGACAATCAGAATGATTACATTACGAGTATTTTAAATCACGTACCCTAGCAATCAAAATGATTACATCAGAAGTACCTAGTAATACTTTGACAATTAGAATGATTACATCCCGAGTATTTTAAATGAGATACCCTAACAATGAGAATGATTACGCCAGGAGTATCTGCATAACTGAACTTGAACTTAACTTAAAAGATATGACTTACTTGAGATAGAAACATTTCTTAACATGACATAACATGTAACAGACAACATACTTAATATGACATACTTGCAATGTATAGCAATACATGACAAAATATCTTGTGTAACAGATAAATAATTCGTGACTGAATAAATTCTGTGTAACAGAAAATATGTAATGACTTGGCATGGCACATATGATAACATACATGCATATACTATAGTTCTTTTACTTATCACTCATACACACTAACCTGATAGTAAATTAAAAGCTAACATACCTCGTCTTCGTGTTTCTAGACAAAAACTCAAACGCGATCATGAGGAGCTGAAAGTAATGATTTCTAAAAGTTAGAACTTAATCACTAACAATTAGAATTATGAAAAATATCAACTTAGAGTAAAATTACCATTTTACCCTCTACATGTGGGAAAATGATCATTTTACCCATAACTTAATATTTTTTAACCTAAGTCCAAAAATCACTAAGATTCACATACCTCATGTAAATTTTGTCCTAAACTCAAATATCAATTTAGAAAAATTTAAAACAAAAAACAACCATTAAAACTATATAGTGGCATAAACTTTCATAGGCTATTTCCCTTGATTTTTGTTGTAATTCTTTCAAATTTCACAACTCATGATGAAATCAAAATTTTTATTCTAATATGCTCATAATACATTCCTAAGAATAATCATGTTTTGAATCATGAACATAAGTTATCAAAAGCACTAAAACCTTACTTGAACTTTTCGGTTTTCTTCTAAGTTCAAAAACAGATTTTTGTTTATAACTTGTTTTGATTAACCTCTTGTTTCATGACTTAAAAAGAATTGATCTTCAAACCAAAACATCACATCATTTTAAAAGGTGTCTTAAAACATATCTAAGCTTTAAACACATGATGACATGGTTAAAAATCAATCAAAACATGAATTTAGTTAAGAACATCATCACTTGGTGATCTATCCGAATATCTCTTTGCATAAAAATTCATATTTTTTTAATATAACATCATATATGTTCAAAATAATATCTTAACATGCATAAAAGAGGCTTAGGGTCCTCAAATAAACTTATCAAAGCCATTGGAATAAGATTAGATCATAAAAGATTTAAACTTTATGGTGCGAAGTGTCTAATACTATTCACTATGTGTGGCTAAGATCTTGCCAAGTATCTAAATAAAACTTCTCTAATCTATTTTGGACATTCCACACTGTGATTTTGACAACACTGCACTTAGTGCGCTTACCGATAGTCCTATTCACTCTAGAACATTGAATAATAAACTTAGCACCGTAAAATCCTAAATATTCATATTAACCTATAATGAAAATCATTTACCGAAATTCAACCTTGAAATGGCCCTAAAATAATTTCACAATTTTGAATAAGCATTTCATTCGAAAGTATGAAAATGTACTTTTTGTGCCATAAAATCCTAAATAATCAACTGAGTCTAATGGCGCAGACCATAACGTATTCCGACGCCTGTAACTACCTCAAATAATTAGAATCGCACTTCTGGCACCATAGTGAGTGCTAACATTGACCATGTTGATAGAATAAAACTTATGCGATTGATCGATTTGTTAAAAATTATGGGGTTTTCACGAGGTTCCTCAAGCCAATAGAAATTCCACCTTTGAATTTCAAGTGGTGTGATGGCTCGAGTTTTTGTCTAGGCTTGGCCCTTAGAATTGTTCTACGTTGCCATGGTATTTTAGGAGTCTTAGTTACTTTGAATGGTCTTAGAAGCCTTTGATGTGATAACTTAATCCTAAGAGAAGAGTGCCTCTAGTTTACCTTTGAATTTCGGCCTTATTGGGAATTTAGGTCCAATGTTTTAGGTCCATGATCCAATTCTGAATTTCCTAGTGTTATGTGACCCAAGAATGTTATACTTTGAACCTAGTCTTGAAAGTGGGCTAAGGGGGAAAGAGAAGTGTAGGAAAGCACCAAGATGGGCTTACACGCCTAGCCCATTGCTTTTTGTGCAGAATTCAAGTTTCAAGGTAGGTTTCTTGGAAATGGGAGTCTAGGGAAGTGAAATGGTGTATTTCTTGAAGTTTTGCAAAGGAAATTGAAGGGAGGTGTAATACCCCGAATTTTTTTTTACTGTATTTTTCTTTTTAGTGAAGGATTTTTTTAATTAATTTAAATATTGTTTGTCTTGTTTTAAAATTTATCGGATTTTCTCGTTGGATTTATTTTATAATTTTTAAGTTGTGAAATTTACTTTAATGTGCTTTCTTGATATTAATCAGTGTTTGTATTTAAATTTACTCTTTGCTTAAATGAATAATTTTATTGTTGGACATTTATTACTTTATTTTATTAATATTGAGTTGCAGTATTTTTAATTGGCTTTTATTTATTTTTATTATGCATTTTTATTTTGTTGGACTTTTCTTTTTTCGAACTGGGCTGTTTAAGTGTCTTTTAGTTTCTTTTGGGTCCCAAATCATTTAGCGCACCTTACCCGTGGGCTGAAATGCATGGAATGGACCAGTAAGCCCAGCCCGACGCAACCAGGAAGCAGTTTCACTTCCATATCGCATGCACGTACGTGATCTTCTAGGGTTTTAATCAACTATAAATGCATGTTTTTCTCTCTAAAGAAGTGGCCGAAGCAACCCTTGCAGAGCAGCACTCCACCCTGCTGTCAATAACTACACTGACCTTCGCCTCGCACCGTGCACTTCTGCAGTGCACCACCCACGGCCAGCACAGGTCAAACTCGACCATGAGCACTAAGATCACGGCAAGAGACCCTTCCACCAAGAGCCACTCCATGAAAGCCAATCACGTGTAGGTCCACCGCATGGAGCCACCCTGCCCAAACCTCACAACCACCACCGAAGCTCTTCCACGCCGGAACCCACACAGCAAGCCCACTGCACTACGGAAGACGTTGTTTCACTACCACCGAACGACCCCTGTTTTTAATACCAGAAACAGAACATTTGAGATCCCGAAACTCCTCCACGCCGGTTGGCTCAGCCTCAAGCATCATCACTGCCCAGCCATCGAGCTCACCACTGTCGACCTCCGCCTAGCCTTTATTTGTCTGCCGCGCGCCACCTCAGGCACACGGTGAGCTTCACTCTCTCTCCGTCTCTCTCTCTTTTCTACGTAAGGTTCCTCTCTCTCTCCCTCTCTAGATGGTCTCTCTCTCTAACTAGTGTGCTGCCAACGCCCCCACCTCCGTAAGCAACCGCCCAGCTCGCTGCCTTCGTGCCCTCCGTTGCGTACGTAGCTGCTGTGTTATTCAAAGAAATTAGTTTTTACGTAAGTGTATTTCATTCTTCTAAGCTAATTTTATTTAATTACTCTTTTACCCTTTGAACTGCAACTTATGCCAAGTGTTTTAAAATTTGTATCACGTGTTAATAAACTATTTTTTTATTATGATTACAGAAACTCATTTAAGTATTTTAACATGTTATTAAGTAAATATTTATTTTAAGAGTAAATAATATTGGTGTAATGCTGTTTTTACACTTTAGATATGATTTAGTCTATTAAAAAATAGTTATGGTTTATTTTAAAATATTTTGGGATAATTATATTATCTAGTATTAAACTTTATAGTTTGTTTTCAATAATAAATAGGTCAACTTTTAAATGTTTTAGTCAAAGTTATTAAATCAATATTGA
Source organism: Juglans mandshurica (assembly GCA_022457165.1). Taxonomy (NCBI): domain Eukaryota; kingdom Viridiplantae; phylum Streptophyta; class Magnoliopsida; order Fagales; family Juglandaceae; genus Juglans; species Juglans mandshurica. The sequence continues at coordinate 22,550,871 of CM039624.1, read as the reverse complement.
TGATTTTAGAAAGCGATGTTTTATAATTCGAGGTTATGAGATTTTTGGTTTTGAGGAATTAAATAGGTTATTTTAGGAGTTTAGGCTTATATATTGTAATACGTGATTAATTGGAAATTTACGAGAATTACGTGGTTATTTTATAGGTGACACTTAATTATTGTTCGACATCTTTGAGGAAAATTCTGAAAAAGCTAAGAAGTCCTGGTAAGCGGAGTTCCTATGCTAGACTTTGCAAAAAATAAAATGAACTGAGGTCCTTTTTGGAAAATATGCATGTTTTGTTATGAAAAGAAATCTGAAAACAACCTCATATATTTGTTCTGCATTACTCATGAGATTCTGTTTAAGAAGAAAGTATTTTCTGTCATGACTGGTGTAGACATGAGCTTATTTTTGACATTCTGTTATTGAATTGAGACAAATGAGTGAATATGAAAATTTGATAAATTTTGCATGTGACGTGAAGATGTTCTGATCTGTTTTGGAAAATGTGAAATGATCTGAATATCAGTACTCTGTTTTGATATTATGTGGCATCTAAAAAACCTTTGGCATGACTTTCTGATTCTGTTCTGACTCTGATATGGTGATTCTAATTCTGTTTTGCTCTGATATGTGCCCTGTCATGGGATATAATAGTGACCTCTAGCACTGTCATGGGATACAATAGTGACCTCTGGCCCTGTCATAGGATATAATAGTGACCTCTGGCCTTGTCACAGGAGATAATAGTGACCTCTGGCCCGCCATGGGATATAATAGTGGTTTTCTGTTCTGAGTGCAATCGCTTTGGTAACATGGTGATTTATGTTCTGCTTGGCTTTCCGCATGATGCACAACCCTACCATAGGGGTTAAACATGGTCTTTGTTATGATATGATGCTCTGATATGATATGATAAGACGAAGATGTTCAGTCATGTTGTGCCAAAGGAGTCTTTGAATATGAAAAGTTGGTTTCTGAATATGAAATGTTTGAAAAGTCGCTTTGATTTTATGATAATATGTATTTTTGAGATTTGCATATTGATACTGAAATGTTTTGTTTATGCAATCTGAACTCTGTGAAAATGCTCATGTTTACACACTAGTATATGTTCTCTGCTTACTTAGTTGTTGATAACTCAACCCTTATCTCCAATTATTTTTAAGATGATTTTTGAATAGACCAGCTAAGGATCAGGATTATGGAGCATCGGTGAGATGATTATTTAAGCATAGTGGATTACTCATAGAAGATCTCTGAGAAGCGGCAGATTTTATTAAGAGACTTTGTAGTATTCTGATGACGTTTTATTTTGGTGTGTATAAATATATTGATGAATTGTGAGTTTTAAGTTATAGGGAGTAACTCTTCGATCCCTGCGGGACCGGGGCGTTATAGTTGGTATCAGAGACAAGTTTGAATTTTGCATACTATAAACCTTGGAGGTTTCGATATCTGTTGGTTTAGGAAGAAACTTCAGTTTTGAGGTGTAGAAATTCTAGGACTAAGAGATTATGAAATTTGTATTTAAGGTTTTAGAATCTGTTAAGCTTTTGGGTATATATTCTAGGAAATTTGAGGTATTAAAGTTTGTAAATCTCAAGAACTGATCTTCATGACGTTTAAGGTCTTAGATCCATTCAGTTTTTAATGGAATGTAGAAAATGATTTTGATAAGATTTAAGGGTTAGATTTTATAGGTGTAAATAAGCTTGATCAAAAGCCAAGTTTGAAGTTTCGTAGACTCTGATATATGAGGTCTTGAAATTTTGGACTGTAGGAAATAAATTTTTGAACTAGGGTTTAGAATTCTACGAACTACAAGAAATAGATTAGTTAGTAGTTATATTTTTCGCGCAGTTATTACTTTATTATTTTCTTCCTTTGAAGCGTTTAACTTAGGATGAGTCTTCCAGGATGGCTGCTCGAAGTCGTGTTCGAAATCTTGGGGGCTTGAATGCAGGAAATGAAGAGGACGGATGCACCATAGAACAGTTCAATCATATGCAACCTCCCACTTTTGATGGTCGTGGAGACCCGACCTTAGCTGAGGATTGGATCTAGGACATTGAAGAGATACTCCGTGTCTTAAATTGTACTGACAAACAGAAAGTATGGTACTCTGCCTTCAAGCTGACCGGTGAGGCTAACGATGGTGGATATCAAAGAGAACCATCAGGGAAGCTGATGGGAGGGGAGTGGTTAGCTGGCTCCACTTCAAGCATATTTTCTTTGATCGTTTCTTCCCAAGATCGATTAGGGATGCTAGGGCCAAGGACTTTGCCGACTTAGTGCAGGGTACTATGACGGTGCACCAGTATGCGGCCAGATATATTGAACTATCACGCTTTGCCTTATATCTTATACTCGATGAGGAGAAGAAGACCCGAAAATTTGAGGAGGGACTAAATAACAAGATTTATGAGCGAGTGGTGGCCCTTCAGATCCAAAACTTCTCAGAATTAGTAGATAAGGCCACAATAGTCGAGCGAGGTCTCAAGAGAAGTGTTGAACTTCAGGAGCAGAGGAAGGGGCCGACGCCATTGGGGTTTCTCTCAAACGAGAATAAAGGACCATTGAAGAAGATGAAGCTAGTGAACAACCCAGGCCAGAGACAGGTGCAGGACAATCAACAGAATAACTCCTGCAAGTCTTGCAACGTAGTACACTGTGGGGATTGCAAAAGGAGAACTGGACGGTGTTTTCGATGTGGGAAGCATAGCCACCTCGTCAGAGATTGTCCAAAGCAACCAGATGGGAGCATGAACCCCAACCTGCCTCAGAGGACTGATTTCACGGCACGGGGCAGGAATCAACACAACGCAATGTAGGTTCGAACTCAACTCAATACAGAGTGCGCAGCGGAAGCGTGATTAACCCATTAGAAGCAGCAGTAGTTAGCTAAGCAAATTTTGAGGATGAATTTTTTTTAAGGGGGGAGGATGTAAACCCCGTATTTTTTTTACTGTATTTTTCTTTTTAGTGAAGGATTTTTTTAATTAATTTAAATATTGTTTGTCTTCTTTTAAAATTTATCGGATTTTCTCGTTGGATTTATTTTATAATTTTTAAGTTGTGAAATTTACTTTGATGTGCTTTCTTGATATTAATCAGTGTTTGTATTTAAATTTACTCTTTGCTTTAATGAATAATTTTATTGTAAGACATTTATTACTTTATTTTATTCATATTGAGTTGCAGTGTTTTTAATTGGCTTTTATTTATTTTTATTATGCCTTTTTCTTTTGTTGGACTTTCTTTTTTTGGACTGGGCCTGTTTAAGTGTCTTTTAGTTTCTTTTGGGTCCCAAAATCATTTAGCGTACCTTACCCATGGGCCGAAATGCATGGAATGGACCAGTAAGCCCAGCCCGACGCAACCAAGAAGCAGTTTCTAGGGTTTTAATCAACTATAAATGCATGTTTTTCTCTCTAAAGAAGTGGCCGCAGCAACCCGTGTAGAGATGCACTCCACCCTGCCGTCAACAACTACACTAACCTTCACCCCGCACTGTGCACTTTTGCAATGCACCACCCACGGCCAGCACAGGTCAAACTCGACCACGAGCACTAAGATCACGGCAAGAGACCCTTCCCCCGAGAGCCACTCCATGAAAGCCAATCACGCGTAGGTCCACCGCACGAAGCCACCCTGCCCAAACCTCACAACCACCACCGAAGCTCTTCCACGCCGCAACCCACACGGCAAGCCCACTGCACGACGGAAGACGCTGTTCCACTACCACCGAACCCCCTGTTTTTAATACCCGAAACAGAGCATTCGACATAACGCAACTCCTCCACTCCGGTTGGCTCAGCCTCAAGCATCATCACTGCCCAGCCATCGAGCTCACCACTGTCGACCTCCGCCTAGCCTTTTTTTGTCTGCTGCGCGCCACCTCAGGCTCACGGTGAGCTTCACTCACTCTCTCTCTCTCTCGCGCGCGCGCCGAGCTCTCTCTCCGTCTCTCTTTTCTACGTAAGGTTCCTCTCTCTCTCTCTAGCTGGTCTCTCTCTCTAACCAGTGTGCTGCCGACGCCACCACCTCCATAAGCAATCACCCAGCTCGCTGCCTTCGTGCCCTCCGTCACGTACGTAGCTGCTGTGTTATTCAAAGAAATTAGTTTTTACGTAAGTGTATTTCATGCTTGTAAGCTAATTTTTTTTAATTACTCTTTTACCCTTTGAACTGCAACTTATGCCAAGTGTTTTAAAATTTGTATCATGTGTTAATAAACTTTTTTTTATTATGATTATAGAAAATCATTTAAGTATTTTAACATGTTATTAAGTAAATATTTATTTTAAGAGTAATTAATATTGGTGTAATGTTATTTTTACACTTTAGATATGATTTAGTCTATTAAAAAATAGTTATGGTTTATTTTAAAATATTTTGGGATAATTATATTATCTAGTATTAAACTTTATAGTTTGTTTTTAATAATAAATAGGTCAACTTTTAAATGTTTTATTCAAAGTTATTAAATCAATATTGATGCTTTTAGAAAGCGATGTTTTATAATTTGAGGTTTTGAGATTTTAGGTTTTGAGGAATTAAATAGATTATTTTAGGAGTTTAGGCTTATATATTGTAATACGTGATTAATTGGAAATTTACGAGAATTACGTGGTTATTTTATACGTGAAGCTTAATTATTGTTCGATATCTTTGAGGAAAATTCTGAAAAAGCTAAGAAGTCTAGGTAAGCGGGGTTCCTATACTAGACTTTGCATAAAATAAAATGAACTGAGGGCTTTTCTGGAAAATGTGCATGTTTTGTTATGAAAAGAAATCTGAAAACAACCTCAGATATTTGTTCTGCATTACTCATGAGATTCTGTTTAAGAAGAAAGTATTTTCTATCATGACTGGTGTAGACTTGAGCTTATTTTTTATATTCTGTTATTGAATTGAGACAAATGAGTGAATATGAAAATTTGATAAATTTCGCATGTGACGTGAAGATGTTCTGAATCTGTTTTGGAAAATGTGAAATGATCTGAATATTAGTACTTTGTTTTGATATTATGTGGCATCTGAAAAACCTTTGGCATGACTTTCTGAGTCTGTTCTGACTCTGATTTTGACTCTGATATGGTGATTCTGATTCTGTTTTGCTCTGATATGTGGCCCTATCACGGGATATAATAGTGACCTCTGGCCCTGTCACGGGATACAATAGTGACCTCTGGCCCTATCATAGGATATATTAGTGACCTCTGGCCCTGTCACGGAAGATAATAGTGACCTCTGGCCCGCCACGGTATATAATAGTGGTTCTCTGTTCTGAGTGCAATTGCTTTGGTAACATGGTGATTTATGTTTTGCTTGGCTTTCCGCAGGATGCACAACCCTACCACGGGGGTTAAACATGATCTCTGTTATGATATGATGCTCTGATATGATATGATAAGACGAAAATGTTCTGTCATGTTGTGCCAAAGGAGTCTTTGAATATGAAAAGTTGGTTTCTGAATATGAAATGTTTGAAAAGTCACTCTGATTTTCTGATAATATGTATTTTTGAGATTTGCATATTGATACTGAAATGTTTTGTTTATGCAATCTGAACTCTGTGAAAATGCTCACGTTTACACACTAATATATGTCCTCTGCTTACTTAGTTGTTGATAACTCACCCCTTATTTCCAATTATTTTTAAGATGATTTTTGAATAGACCAGCTAAGGATCAGGATTATGGAGCATCTGTGAGATGATTATTTAAGCATAGTGGATTACTCATAGAAGATTTATGAGAAGCAACAGATTTTATTAAGAGACTTTGTAGTATTCTGATGACGTTATATTTTGTAGTCTATAAATATATTTATGAATTGTGAGTTTTAAGTTATAGGGAGTAACTCTTCGATCCCTGCGGGACCGGGGCGTTATAGGAGGCCTTTGGAATTTCAAATCTTGTTAGGTTTTGCCATGTGTCAAGCATGCACCTAGTTTCTATAAGGCTTTTGGGATGAGACTTTTATATCAAGGACAAGTTTTCCCCTAGGGTTTTCGGCTAGATGACCCCCCAAGTATTCCATTCGCTTGCCATTTGTCACTTAGTGTATTTTGGACCAATGAAATATGAAGGGTCACCTTGGGAATGAATATTGGAAGATGAAGCAACACCTTGTAAATGGAAAGTGGAAGGGACGACTTGGGCTATGGCACATGCCCAATGCCACTTGTCCTCCATGCCAAGAGTTCCTTCTTGGGAATAGGAAGATACATGCATGGTTTTACCAAGCTACCCCTTGGGACGATATTGACTTGTTAAAGGAATGGAAGGGCAAAAGAGGGAAATGAGATTTTCGGCCAAGGTGGGAAGCCCATCACACCACCTCCAAGAATGCCCCTTCCCAATGGAATCTAAGTGGGGAACTCCAAGAGGTTTTCGGTTTTTGAGAGAGGAAGAAGAAGAAACCTTGCCACTTGTCTCACATGCAAGGGTTTTGATTCAAATAAGGAGGGAAGTGAATCGTCTCAATGTAAAGAGAAGGGTTCATGCCTAGGAGGCTTTTCCCTTGCCAATTTTCGGATTTTGCATGAGTTTCCACCCTCTCCACACAATTCTACAAAGTTCCCTTGAAAGCTCTCTCATTTTCTTGTGTTTTCTCTCCAGCCAAACCAGAAAGATCCTTGCAGGACAAGGATTTCGGCACTACCCAAGGATTTGCAAGGTAAGGCTCGGTTTTCCTAAGTCTTGCTCATACACAAATATTTTCTCAATCCGAAAAATGAGATTCAATTCTCATTAGACTTTGAGAAATGATAGAACACACACTTTCTTCTATTTTCTTGGAAATGACCTAGGGTTTCTTAGAGAAACTTGAGACCGAAAAGTGAAGGGGGAATTTATCCTCCATGTTTCGACCATCACATGTATTCTTGGCTACCTTAGGTTTTGTTTTACCTTATGAGTAAAATGAAGAGGGTTTTAACCTATTAACCCTAGAAGTCAAATGGTTTAAGACCAAGTGATGCCCTAGAAACACATACATGCACTCAAGAACTTGAGATAGGGTTTTAGATGCTCTTTCTAATATGGTATGTTCATATTTACAACTTGCTAGTGTTTCTTACAAGGAATAATTGTAAGTATACACTCAACCTACTCTTGGTTAATGCTTGTTTATGATTGCGTAAATCTTTTCATTACCATGTTTGTTTTGGATGCTATTTCTTGATTGCTTGTTTGATTATGTTAATATGATCTGATAACAATCTATGGAAGGAATTCTATGCTTTGAAATTGTGATGAATATACCATGAAATACTTGTATATGTTTCGGTTTTCATATGTTTAAGAATGATGGAATATGTATCATGATATTTTGGCCATACCATGTCTTGAATGCTTTGGACCTTAGTAAAATATTATGATTTCATGCATTGTTTCTCTATGCTTTGATCCCTATGTTTTTTGTTTGAAGTTTGGAACATGTTTATGTGATAAATCTTCATGTTGTTGTGCCAATGAGTTTCGGCCTAAGCAAGTTCTTATGGTTCTATGCACATGATTTGATATCTATCTTGGTTTATGTGATCATGCTATGAAATGAATATGTTATGCTTGGTTGTTTCATGCACGGTATTTCCTATGTCATATGTCAAGTATAAGTAAGCATGTTAAATCTCATGTCACATGCATTTGGAGAAAAATATTTTTAAAGAAGTGTTTTTAAAGAAGTCTTTTCAAAAAAGTGTTTTTCAAAGAAAAGAGTCTAAATATTTTATCACGCCCCAAGTGCTAGGGTGGGGGAATGTCCTAGTGGAACTCCTTTGTCCACTCTGGAGTGCTTAAGAATAGAGTGGTTACCCCTGGGTCGACGAGCCTCGAATGGATTCATTTTAAAGAATGCCGTAGCGAGTGATAAAGTGTCAAAAACTAAATGATTAAGCTGCTAAAGTGAATGAATTGTTTAACCAAAAAATAAATTAAGCACTTAATTATGTAGTAGTTTTTAGTACTTGACTCAATGTTGAATCATGATATTTTGCTCTTAAAAAGATTTATGCAGCTGTTAAACTCCATCAGAATTAATATCTCAATTTTACCCTTTCCATTGTGAACACTTAGTCCGAATTTTGTGTAGGGTATTTTTGGAAGAGGCCCACCAATTGAACGTGCAGCACCCAAATGCTAAGGGCCTATGGATTTGAAACACAAAACAAACAAAAAAAGAAAAAGAAAATGAGGAAGGCAGCAGCTGGTCTCAAGCCGTGCAACAGCACACTCACGCACGCAGAACTGCAGGGACTGGAGCTGAAATGCACAACTGGAGACACAAAATGCTGGGCTAGATCGAGCAGCGCAAGACGCTGGTAGGGGGCTGAAGTGCAGAAAGTGGAGATGTGAAATGTAGAAAGGGGAGACGTAGAAAGTAGAGATGAAACGTTGAAAGTGGAGAGGCAAAACATGGCTGGAACGAAACGCACACACAATATAAAATAATTTTTTTTTTCCGTGCGCCGTCGATCTTTTTTTCTTCATGTTTTTGGTTTCTTCTCTGAGGGATTTTAGGTCTTCAGACTTTTGGTTTTGAGATGATTTTATTTTATGAGTGATTCGGATGAAACATTTTTATTCAAAGATGTTAGGCTAAATTTCTAAGCCTAGGTTGTGGAGAGTAATCTAGAAACTGATTGGCATGACTTTGCTCATTTTCCATTGATTTTCATTTCATATCTTATTGAGTTGTAATGTCGTTATATTTGGAGAAGCTTGGAATTATTTCTCATGCATTTTGATCTGTTGTAGACATTAGGCACAATTTTTTTTTTTTTTAAATAGTCGAAGGTCACGTGTGCATGAGTGATCTCCTCCTAATTTTATTCAAAAAAACCCTCACTTATGGCGGAGGAAAACCGTGGTAACAAGTAGTACATTTGGGAATTACAAGATAAAAGAAATAAAACTCCCAAATATCAAACGAAACCAAAACTAAACCAAAATATAAACTAAACAAGCCTAATTGATAAACCCACAAAACCACTTAATATCTGATATGGGGCAAACCCAACTTATCCAACCGAAGCATACCTTTCACCTTACGAGGCAATGAACTATAATCATAAAACATATTATTAAAACCTTCCTCGCCCATTCTAGCAAGAAAATCTGCTACATTATTCCCCTAGCGAAACTAATGATCAATGGAAAAATTCATGTCACTTAATAACATCAAAAGTTCATCCCAATAATCCCATAAATACCAAGCCGTGCATTTCCGACTACTCAGCCAAGATACAACCAAGCTAGAGTCACTTTCAATACAAATTTGAGTAAAACCCAATTCTTTACATAAAGCAAGTCCAGAAATAAGAGCTCTCAATTCAGCCTCATTATTCGTACCATGACCATAACAAGAAGCGAAAGCACCTATGAAAATACCTCTCTCATCATGAATGACTCCTCCTCCACCACAGCTCCCTGGGTTACCACGACAACACCCATCAATATTCAATTTAATCCACCCAGCATTCGGTTTCCTCCAATAAACCAGTTTTGGACTAGACTTTACCTGGTCAACGTGATGAACATCAAGCGCCCGAAGAACAGCTTCATCCGTATCCGAGATAGTCCAATGTTTAGCCATCAGGGAAGAAATCCTTTGGAGCCAGACTTTCACTGCCAAGTAGACATCTGAGGCCGATTCATAGTAATTTTCCATTCTGGCTTTACAACGCCGCATCCAAAGCCTCCAGGTTATAACCGACGGAATGATACCTATAAGTATCCCTCGATGAGACGACTTCTTCGCAACTGAGAACCACTGCGTAACCGTCGTCCACCAAGGCCTACCATCCACATGATGAATCCCCAGCGTAATGGCCGCCCAACTCCAAACTACCGAAGCAATACTACCATTACAGAGCACATGATTTAAGCTTTCTGTATGACCTCTCGCACAACAATTACACCGAGATGCCAACTGAATACCGGTACTCTGTACGCGAGAATCTAATGCCAGACCATTAAATCTAGCTTTCCACATGCACACAGAAATCTTATTCGGGAGGAGATGATGCCATATCCAATCCATTCCCATATAATTTGTTCCTTTTATGCGAATAATGTCCCAAGCTGACGCCGACGTAAAATCTCCCTTAATAGCAGGTTTCCAAATGGTGATATCACTACCCACCTTACCAGCCCCAACAACATTCATAATTTCCTCTGTTTTCTGCAAGCCAACCAGTTCTACCAAATAATTCTCATCCCAAGAACCATCAGCCCAAACATCATTAATACGGATTTCAGAATGCCCCGCATTCGTACTTGCACATAAAATTCCACTTGCCAGCCAACAATCAAACCAAAAGGAAGACCTGCCCTCCCTCACTTTAACAATAACATTATCAAGCACCTTAGGAAACACAGTCATAATAGACTTCCAGAAACGGGAAGCATTCCTTCTAGACTCAGCCATGAAAATATGTCCATGTTTCACATATTTAGCACGGAAAAACTTAGTCCAAAGATTATCAATAGTTAACAATCTCCAAGCAAACTTCATGTGAAGGGACCACTGCACTTCATCAAAATTCCTCATACCAAGACCCTCTTCCTTATACGGTTTGCATACCTTCTCCCAAGATATCCATTTCATTCTAGGCCGCCCATTCAACTCTCCCCAAAAAAATGTAGAGAGTAATGAATCGAGCTTTTTAAATACTCTCAAAGGCACATTTAATACAACCAGCATGTGAGTGGAAATACATGCTAAAACATGTTTCATCAGCATAAGTCTTCCACCTTGGGACAATAAATTAACTTTCCAACCAGCAATTTTTTTCCTAATCTTCTCAATGAGTGGTTCCAATTCTCTACATGTAAGACGACCAGACACCAAAGGGACACCCAAATAAGTAACCAGGAAATTACCTTTAACAAGACCCGTAATTCTCTTGAGATTTCGACGCCGGGCCGTAGAAATAGATTTCGAAATGTAAAATGCCGATTTCTCCTTATTAATTAATTGCCTAGACCACTTTTCATAAACTTCCAAGGTGTTCATTAACATAAGAACCGATCATTTTCCACCATTCACAAAGACAAGAAGATCATCAGCATAAAGTAAATGAGAGACAATAGGCACACCCACCGGATGCGAAAAACGTCCAATTCGACCCTCTTCAAACTTTTTACTCAATAATCTAGACAGCACTTCCTCTATGATAATAAAAAGATAAGGAGATAAGGGGTCACTTTGTCTAAGACCCCGAGCTGGTTGAAAAAAACCTTTGTAAGCCCATTCATCATAATAGAGAACCAAGGAGTCTGAACACATTCCTTTACCAAATTACAGAACTGAGACGAAAAACCAAATGACTGCAATATATTTAACAAAAATTTCCAGTCAACTCTATCATAAGCTTTTGCCATATCAATCTTCACCATGATGTTGCCTCCTTTTGTTTTCTTATTCAGAGAATGAACCATTTCCTGAGCCAGAGTAATATTTTCGAAAATGCTACGGCCAGGAATAAAAGCTCCTTGTTCATGAGAAATCAACTGAGGTAACATAGAAGTCATCCTATTTACCAGGACCTTAGAAAAAATTTTGTAGGCGACTGAACATAGACTTATAGGACGGAAATGATCAAAATTCTTGGGGTCCACCACCTTCGGAATCAACACCAGATAAGATGCTGTATAAAATCTTGGTAAAATAGAACCGAAAAAAAAATCCTTAGCTGCCGCAACAACATCCTCTTTGATCAAATCCCAACAGCTTATATAGAATCCCAAGCCAAAGCCATCCGGTCCAGGTGAGCTATCCTTAGGGATGGATTTTAACGCATCCAAAATCTTAGTTTCAGAAGGGGCCATAATGAGTGCCAAATTATTCTCCTCATTAACCGAGCACTGAATTAGAGGAGCAAGATCCACCTGTTCAACAATAGAAGAATTAGTGAGATAATTATGAAAGAAATTTAAAGCACCTTGATGAACCTGTTCAGGGGAATTCAAAAAATCTACATTCTCAAGCCGCATATTAGAGATAATTTTAGACTTTCTTCTTTGGTTGACAACAGCATGGAAAAATTTAGTATTATTATCTGCTTCGGAAATCCATTTCTTCTTCGCCAATTGTGAAAACCTGATTTCTTCACGTCTTTCCCAAGTTTCCAGCTCAAGTTTTGTGACCAAGAAATCACATTCGACATCCTGATCATAACCATCTTGTAAGCGACTCTCGAGTACCTCCAATCTTTCTTCTAATTCTTTAATATTCTGACCAACATGCCCAAATACCTGAATATTCCATGCGCGTAAAGCAATTTTTGTTTTCTTCAGTTTTTCTGCCAGACAAAACAAACCCACTAAAGTAGTCGGCAACTTCCAAACTTCTTCAACACATCTCTTGAAATCACCATGCGATGTCCACATATTTTGGAAACGAAACGGACGAGGCCCGTAGCTAACCATCTGTTTTTGAAAACTAATGATCATTGGACAATGATCCGAAGTTTTCCGATTAAGGTATTCAAAATTAGCTTGAGGAAATCTGTTAGCAAAATTAATATTAGTCAAGACTCTATCAAGACGAGCCTAGCTGCGGGAAAGCCCCCCTGGCCATTACACCACGAAAGTTTGCGACCCACCACATGGAGATCCAATAAACCACAATGATCAATACAATTATTAAATTCCTCCATCGCCGTAATTGATCTAGGATGACCACCAACTCTGTCACTATCTTCCCGGATAATATTGAAATCCCCTACCACAATCCAAGAAATCTCATTATCATCAATCCCCTCTAAACTTTGCCATAACTCACGACGCTCTATGCTGTTACACTTAGCATATATAAAAGCAATTAAAAGCTTCTCTTCACCAAAATGAAAACTTCCAGTAATAACTTGATTCGTCATAGATAAAGGCTCCCATTCACAATCGTCACTCCAGAAAATCCAAATTTTATCGTCAACTTCCGCATTACTGCAAAAGTTCGGTAACCCCAACATACTAGCCAATCTAGACATTTTATCCACATCAGCAAAAGGTTCTAAAATCCCTACAATATGCACTCCATTCTTTTTAACTAAACTTTTTAAACGATTACGGGAACTACCAAGCCCACGTAAATTCCAAACTAGAATTTTATCAATCATTAAATAAGCTTAGAAGATCGGGATAAAACCCGTAGAGATTGTCTCACTGTGTGTTTCTTTGAACCAGTACTGCATCTCAGCTGGTCATGCTCAGGATCCGAATTATAAGATTTGTGTCTCGCCAGAACACCAGGGGCATCTCCATCTTCCGGGTCTGATTTTGAACCAGTCAGTTCCTCCCCCAATTCACCATCATTTTCAACTGTTAATTGAGTCCTACATTCCATCTCTAATATTTCTAAACTAGCGCTGTCTAACCCGCATAAAAGGAAACGCCGTTTGGCTTGTCTTTCATCACCAATAACTGCACCGTAGGACTATCAACTTCAAACTGGCCAGCACGATTCCTTTCTGTGATTCCATGCATAGGAACCATTTCATGTGTTGTCAATGAATCCATATGTTCTGATTTAAGATTCTGATAGTCTTCTTTTATTGCTCAACTAACTTTACAACTTAGTAGGGAATTTGGAGCTAAGATATAACTTGTACAGGACACTTAGAGATTATTTACAACCTGTCAGAACTAGCACACCCTCATGCATAATCCAACCTTTGAATGCAAATGTCTTTAATTTCAAATCTGGAATGATTCCATTAATCCCACATTTTCATGGCATGGAATCCGAGAATCCTTACCTTCATGTCAAAGAGTTTGAAGAGGTTTGTTCTACATTCATGAACCGGACATGCACTGAGGAGGTTATTAGACTAAAGTTGTTTCCATTTTCCTTGAAAGATAAGGCTAAAACATGGCTAAATTCATTGAGACCTAGAACTATAGGCACATGGCAGGAAATGCAAACTGAATTTTTGAAGAAATTCTTTTCAATACATAGGACAAATGCACTTAAAAGACAAATCATGAACTTTACCCAAAAGATTCTGAAACATTTTATCAAAGTTGGGAAAGGTTCAACGATCTTTTAAATGCTTGTCCTCATCATGGTTATGAAAATTGACGTTTGATAAGTTTTTTTTTTGTTATGAAAGTTCGACACCTAAAATGCGCCAATTTGTACAAACTATGTGTAATGGAGAATTATTCGACAAAGAGCCTGATGAAGCATTTGAATATTTTGATTACCTTGCTGATAATGCTCAATCTTGGGACACAACTGATGTGCATGATAGGTCTATGCAAGTTGAGTCTAGTCATGGAAAATATACTTTAACGGAAGATGATGATTTGTGTACTAAATTAACCTTGTTGTCCAGAAAAATGGAAGCCGTGGAATTGAAAAAAGTAACTGAAGTGCATGCTGTCCATAAAAATTCTGAGAAGTGTGGCATATGTGAGGATCATTGGCATTCAACTAATGAGTGTCCCATGATCCCCGCATTCAAAGAGGTATTGTTGGACCAATCTAATGCAGTAAATATGATACATAAACCATATTCTGGTCCTTACTCTAATTCTTACAATCCAGGATGGAGAAACCACCCAAATTTTGGGTGGAGGAGTGACCAGCAAGTAGCTCCAGCAGCCTTGGCTCCGGGACCCTCTCAATTCATAATTCAAGCACCTCCAATGCAAAAGAAAGGACTTGAGGAGACGGTAGAGCAATTGTCAAACACCTTGCAGCAATTTATGCAAGGTCAAGCAACAATCAACAATCAAAACTCTCAAGCGATAAATGACATTCGGAGCACACTTACAAAGATGATTACAACATGGAGCTCTCAAGAAAAAGGAAAATATCCTGCACAACCTCAACCCAATCCACAAAGTCAGCCACCTCAAGGAGCGGTTGAGAGTTCAAATGTAAGACAAGTGAAGGCAGTCACTACTTTGAGAAATGGTAGGGTTGTGAACATTCCAGCTCAAGGTTCAGACAAGACTGGTAAGCTCTCTAAACATGTACAAAATGAGGCTGAAAAGGGTGAGGTTGAACAAAGTGGAATTGAAAATGAAATTTAAAAGATTTCATGTCCTTGACCTGCTCCTTTTCCTCAAAGAATGGTTCCTCTGCACAAAGACAAATACCAATCTAAAGTTTTAGAAATATTTAAGCAAGTTAGGATTAACATCCCTTTGTTGCATGATATTCAACAAATTCCTGCATATGCTAAGTTTCGAAAAGATTTGTTTACTGTTAAAAGGAAATTAAAATGTGCAAAAGAAAGCTTTTCTTACTGAGCAGGTTAGTGCCATAATTTAGAGCAATACTCTACCAAAATATAAAGACCCTGGTTCACCAACAATTGCTTGTGTTATAGGAAGTTCAAAAATTGATCAAGCATTGTTAGATCTAGGTTCAAGTGTGATTTTACTGCCTTATAATGTTTATGAGCGGCTTGGTTTGGGGGAATTAAAATCAATTCCTATCATTTTACAGCTAGTGGACAGGTCTATTAAAATGCCAAGAGGGATTGTTGAGGATGTCTTAGTTCAAGTGTATAAATTTTTTTACCCCTTAGATTTTGTTGTGTTGGATGTTCACTTGATACCAAAGTCTTCTTTTCAAGCACCTGTGATTTTTGGGAGACCTTTTCTTGCTACTTCAAATGTATTGATAAATTGTAGGAGTGGTGTTTTAAAGCTAAGTTTTGGGAACATGACTCTTGAACTAAACATTTTTAATATTTGTAGGCAACCTCAAGACTTGGAAGATGTACAAGAAGTAAGTTTGCTGGAAAACATCCTTGAGGAAGAGGCATATTTGGCATACCAGCCCACTGACTTAGTGTTTGAGTTAGAAAATATTTGTGATCTCATCACTAATGACACCTCCATTGATGTTTCTCTTGTTTTTAATGCAGAAAATAAATTTGAGACTAAATGGAGGCCAAAAATTGAGCAACTTCCACCATTAACAGCAAGTTTGAAGCCTTCAGCAAATCAAAATCCCAACACTAGAGCTGAAGCCATTGCCAAATGACCTGAAATATGCATTTCTGGGTTCGGACAGCACCTTCCCAGTGGTGATTTCAGCCCAACTCACTCATGACCAAGAAGTGAGACTAATGGAGGTCTTAAGGCAGCACAAAGGTGCTATTGGATGGACAATTGCATATATAAAAGGTATAAATCCTCTTGTGTGCACTCATAGGATTTATTTAGAAGAGAATGCTAAAGTCTCTAGGGAGATGCAAAGGAGATTAAATCCTACCATGAAAGAAAGAGGTAGTAAAAACAGAGGTTTTGAAACTACTTGACTTGGGAATTATCTACCCTATTGTGGACAGCAAATGGGTACAGCAAATGGGTAAGTCCCATTCATGTAATTCCAAAAAAATATGGGCTTACTATTGTGAAAAATGAGAAAAATGAACTGATTCCTACTAGGATTCCTACTGGTCGGCGAATGTGTATAGATTATAGGAAGTTGAATGCTGCCACTAGGAAAGATCATTTCCCTTTGCCATTTCTTAATCAAGTGTTAGAAAAAGTTGCTGACCATGATTTCTATTGCTTTCTTGATGGATTCTCTGGTTTTTACGAAATAGAAATCGCACCTAAAGATCAAGAGAAAACAACATCTTCTTGCCCGTTTGGCACTTTTGCATTTAGAAGAATGCCTTTTGGACTATGTAATTGTAATACACCGCTCCTTCCTTCTTACGTACGCTTCTATCTTTTTGATGTACGTTCTTTCTTTCTGACGTAAGCAAATTCTGAGGGCAGATATTATGTAAATTGTCTGCCTCTTCTATCTAGCGACTGCGAGCCTTGTCAGGCATGCCGAACCTTGATGGCGTGTTTCAAAAGATGTCGTGCGACTTCTAGGGCACGCCAAGTGTTTTAAATGTGCTGAAAATATTTATAAGGAGTAATTCCAGTGTTATTGAACTAAACTTGATTTTAAATACTACAATTCTTATATTCTCGAAGAGCTCCAAAAATATTATAATTTTCAAAAATCATTTTAATATCATCACTAAAATGATTTCAACTATTTAAGATATTATGAGATTTCTCATTTTGTTGAAAGATTTTATTAATTAAATGGTTTTATTCTCTTTAATATGTTAAGTGTACTCCATGTAGTGGAGTGGTGCACCATGTTGCGGGTATGCCGTAATGGTGATATGGCGTAGTGTGTATGAATGGAGTATGCGTGGAGTGTGCTCCATGAGGTTTAGCGATACACCATGTGGCATGCCGCAGAGATAAGAATGGTTGAGTGGTTGATGGAAGTAGAACATGGTGAGTAGTGTCGAGAACTATGGAACAATGTCCCGAAGTAATCATGGTGTAGCCTGTAGTTTGAGGTGACAAGTGTCATCGTGTTGGACTTATGGCTAGAAGTACGGGTGAAGTAACAGGACAACTATAAGAGTACGCAGCGGAAGCATGACTGGGCAACATCACTTCGTGACGTGGTTACTGGCAGTCATGCTTATGATGGGTGAAGTGATAGTGTATGAATGGCATAATAATGTGACGAGATGTCACGATGTGTTGGGATTACGTGAGGAATCGTACTCACGATGACTTAGGAGTTAACGTAGTAGAATGTTGGGTATTGCGACAAGGTCACGGTGTAGCTTTGGAGCAATCTTGAGCTATATGACGTGACAGAAGACGTAGTTATGAATAGAGTCTTGTCGTGTTAAGTGTTGGGATGAATTGTCAAAAGGGATGGATAGCATGAAGAGCCATGCTAGCGGGGTTAAGAGAATGTTGGTATCGGAGTATGGCCCTTGTACCTCGAAGCTGGTGATCAACGTGTTATATATGTTGATCTTAGGTGATAAGGGGTAGAGTATAGGTGTAACATGGTGAGACACATGTGCTGGACGGTTTCACCATATGTAATGGGTAATCTGTCCTGAGTATAGTTTCACCGTGCTTAAGCCTAAGAGTTGGCTTAGAGCCGTGTGGACTGTCTAAGGAAGGGATGCGTGACTTAGTTGATCTGAGTCATGCGTCGGAACGTGGTTAATGAGAAGAATGAGACAGAGGTCTTAGTGTCTTAATCCTAAGGTGAATCTTGGGTTCACTTTAGTGAATGAGCACTGGAGGCAAGACCTTGAGTTGGAAGCTGTGGTGACCGTAAGTGGTCCCCGAAGGTTTTAGCATAGTAAAGGATGTGGAAGAACACGGGATAGAAGGAGAGTGTTCCAAGTGAAATGTAGCTTGTGTTTTCTAAGTTTAAGTTGCTTATGTACTAACTAGAGAATGATGTTAAGGTTATGTGTATGCATGTAGGTTGCCATATGACAAGCACATGAATGGACTACATGATATACAAGTAGCATGGAGTCCAGGTAAGCATTATGTTCATGCTCTTCTAGTGTTTTCCAAGATACAAGAAACGCTTTTCCCTTAAGATGCTTAAGGAAAGAAACGAAAGACGTTTCAAGAAAGGAAAGGATAAGTGTTCAGAGGTATACGTACGTACGGCCCCTCCTTGGCAGCCCCTTTTTACGCACACAAAGTATTAATTGCACGCATGTGAATGGATGACTATACGAGTATCTATTGTATGTATTTTCTAAGAAAATCCACGAATTGATATTTTAGGATCATAAAACGATGTTTTCTCATGAAACGATGTTTTCTCACGAAAATAAATGTTTTCTCACGAAAGCAAAGAAAGACATGAGAACCGAGGCTTTCATGGATCCTATGAATCGACGCTTTAATGGATGCCACGAGGTGATTCTCGTGACTCCAATGAAAGGCGACGTTCAAGGTGATACTTATGGATGCTGTGAGAGATGAAGTTTGAGCCCATGTTTTAAACGATGCTTTTCCATGAAATGAACAGTTTTCTCATGAAAGGACATGTTAAATGAAAGAGAAGAAAAGAATGAAAGCTCCAGCTCTTCCGAGCTGGCATGAAGGAATGAAAGAACGAAATGAAAGCATGAAATGTATGAAAATACGTAACGGCCATATGAATGAATGAAAAGGGGTACCCAATGAATGAATGGGCAGATTGCAATGCCGGGCAGTAGTGCTGGTAGTGCACCCAGTGCTGCACCCTAAAGGAATGTGATTCCAACCCGCGGCCACGGGCGAATCCATTGGCCATAGGGCCGCTAACCCTAACACACGGGGCGTAACAGTGTGTACCAGCCTATGAAAGTGATAAGAAAGAATGCATGTATGCACGAATGTAAGAATGCATGAATGCACGAGAGCACGACTCTTTAAGAAATGAAGGCACTGACGGGGGAAACGTTTCACGACAAGAAAGCCTTTTAAAAGCAAAATCCCGTCCAGTGGCTCTTGAAGAAATGAAGGCACTGACGGGAGACACGTTTTACGAAAAGAAAGACCATTAAAGAAAAATCCTGTCCAGTGCCGTTTTCAAATGAACGCACCTATGACACGTACTTATGCACGTATAGTATGTATGAATGATGAATGCATGAATGAAAACCTATATTGTTATATTTTAACCGTATGAAGTAATGATTACGAGTCTTCGACTCATTTTAGGTTTTATGTATGCCCCTCCCCCCATAGGAACTGAATGGTCGGGACAGACACGGCCCATGAGGAAGAGCATGGAAGTCTAGGCATGAGTTTTAAATGTAAGAGAGACCTTTTTATTGTACAATTAATGTTTTCCGCTGTAAACCGCTTTTATTACCAAAGCACATTTTATTTTATAAACGTAGAGTCTTGCACCCTGGGTATGCAAGTGCGTCCTTTCTAAAATATTTTATAAAAAGTCCCACCACAAGGATGTGCGTTACAGTAATGCACCATCTACTTTCCAAATATGTATGCTTAGTATTTTCAGCGACATGATTGAAAACTATTTGGAAGTATTCATGGATGATTTTTCAGTGTTTGGTAGTTCTTTTGATGCATGTTTGACTTACTTACAAGCTGTGTTAGCCAGGTGTGAAGAGACGCATTTGCTTCTCGATTGGGAAAAATGTCATTTCATGGTTCAACAAGGCATAGTTCTTGGTCACATAGTCTCATCATGAGGTATTGAGGTTGATAAAGCTAAGATCGAGCTTATCTCCAAGCTTCCTATACCCAAAACAGTAAAAGAAATCAGATCATTTCTTGGGCATGCTGGGTTTTATAGGAGATTCATTCAAAATTTTAGTTCTATCTCTAAGCCCTTGTGTGAGTTACTTATGCATGATGTTACTTTTGAATGGACCTTTTCTTGTCAAGATGCTTTTGATAAGTTGAAAATTTTGCTCACTACAGCCCCTATCATGCAACCCCCTGTTTGGTCTATTCCTTTTGAGATAATGTGTGATGCTAGCAATGTAGCCATAGGAGCTGTTCTTGGACAGCGTAGAAATAAGTTCTCACATGTCATTTCTTATGCAAGTAGAACTCTTAATGGAGCCCAAAGAAATTATTCTATTACAGAAAAGGAATTGCTTACTGTAGTTTTTGCATTAGACAAGTTTCGAACTTATATTCTTGGTTCTCCTGTGGTTGTTTTCACTGACCATGTAGCGTTAAAGTACTTATTGTCGAAGAAGGATGCTAAACCATGTTTAATCCGATGGATTCTTCTCCTCCAAGAATTCGACCTTATCATCAAAGACAAGAAGGGTGCTGAAAACCTAGTCACCGACCACTTGTCTCGGCTTACATTTGCTGAAAATGAGCACACTGTCCCTATCCTTGACTCTTTTCCTGATGAACAATTAATGTCAGCTGAAAATTTGCCTTGGTTTTTCTAACATAGTTAATTTTTTGGTGACAGGACAAACTCCACCCCATTGGAGTGCTCAAGAGATACAAAAATTCAAGCATGAGGTAAAGTCATTCTTCTATGATGATCCTTACTTGTTTAAATAATGTTCTGACCAATTTATAAGGAAATGTGTACCTGATCATGAAATACAAGCTGTTCTTTCTTTTTGTCATAATGAGGCTTGTGGGTGACATTTTTCTACACATAAAACAGTTGCAAAAATTTTACAAAGTGGGTTTTATTGGCCGCATATGTCTAAGGATGCGTATAATTTTTGCAAAACGTGTGAGTCATGTCAAAAACTAGGCACAGTCACTAAGAGAAACATGATGCCTTTACAACCCATAGGCACAGTCGACGACGAGTTTCAAATCTCCAAAATTTCAAACCCGACGACGAGCAGTCATCCTGAGATCTTAAACTCAGTTAAATGTTCTAGGGAAAGAAAACAAAACATGTATACACAAAATATAAATACCAGTTAAAACATTTAAAACAAGTGAAAATTAAATAAAGGTATCACTAAAATCTTGAACTTGTTTTACCCATCCTTAGCCATATATTTAACCAACCCATATAATCCTTCCTGCCATCTATAATTGTAAACCCGACATCGCTCTAAACTCTCATACATCTTTAGAATCTAAACTACAAAAATCTAAATCTTGAATTAATCTTATAAAAATTATCTCCTATAGTCCACAAAGTAAGCTTGTCGGATCTAAAAATCCCAAAACATCAAAGTCTCAAAACTCAATCATAAAGTCTTACAAAATCTAAAACCTTAAATATCCACATAATCGTCCTTATAGTCCTCAATTTCCTATACTGAAATTTTTACATCCTATGAACCCACAGAAACCTAAACCTCCAAGGTTTATAGTATGCAGAATTCAAACCTATCTCTGATACCAACTGTAACGCCCCGGTCCCGCAAGGATCGAAGTGTTACTCCCTATAACATAAAACTCACAATTCATCAATGTATTTATAGACTCTAAAATATAAAGTCATCAGAATACTACAGAATCTCTCAATAAAAATCTGCCACTTCTCAGAAATCTTCTATGAGTAAACCACTATGCTTAAATAATCATTTCACCGATGCTCCATAATCCTGATCCTTAGCTGGACTATTCAAAATCATTTGAAAAATATATGGAGATGAGGGGTGAGTTATCAACAACTCAGTAAGCAGAGAACATATACTAGTGTGTAAACACAAGCATTTACAGAGTTCAGAATGCATAACAAAAATATTTTCTTTCAGAATGCAGAATCAGAATAATGTTTTCAAAATGCAGCGTCAGAACGTGTTATCAAAAATATCAGAGCGAGAGTTCGAAAAATATTCATAATCAAAATCCCTTTGGCATAGCATAAACTGAAACATCACATCTTATCTTATCATATCAAAACAAATACCATGTTTAACCTCGGTAGCTAACCGAGCAGAATCAGAGTGTGAATCTTCCCCTTATTCATTCTTGGAGCCCCGAGTGTGCACATAGGAAAGACCACGCCGAAAACCACTTTGTTTCCAAAGTGGGTGCACCAGAAACAGAAAAGTTGGTACCAACCCGAACAGAGGCACAGTTTTACACCCGTGGTAAGGTTAGAACGGAACAGAAACAGAAACAGAATGTTATGCCAGAGGTTTTCAGAAATCACATCAGATCATATTAGAGTACAGAAAATCTTCAGAACAGAACAAAATCATATCACAAAACATAATTTTTGCACAAAATTTCATATTCGCTCTTTTTGCATGATCAGAAATGGAATGCACAATATTAGCTTATGTGTACACCAGTCATGACAGAAAATACTTTCTTCTTAAACAGAATCTCATGAGTAATGCAGAACAAATAACTTAGGTAATTCAAATTTATTTTCATAATCAAATATGTATATTTTCCAAAATCAACCACAGCTCATTTTATTTTAATGCAAAGTCTAGCATAGGAACCCCGCTTACTTGAACTTCTTAGCTTTTCAGAAATTTCCTCAAAATGTCGAACAATTAACAATCGTCACCTATCAAATAATCAAGTAATTCCCATAAATTTCCAATCAACCACTTATTTCGATATTTATCCTAAACTTATAAAATAACCTACTTAATTCCTCAAAACCTAAAATTTCATAACCTTAAAATATATCATTTTTTTTTTCTAAAATCGCCAATGTCCATTTGATAACTTTGACTAAAAACATTTAAAAATCTAACTTATTTATTAATGAAAATAACTTATGAAGTTTAATACTAGATAATATAATTATCCCAAAATATTTTAAAATAAACCATAACTATTTTTAAATAGACTAAATCATATCTAAAATGTAAAAATAATATTACACCAATATTGTTTACTTTTAAAATAAAACTTTACTTAATAACATTTTAAAATAATTTTTTGTAATCATAATTAAATAACAGTGTACTAATACATAATAAAAGTATAAAAGTCCATTAATATAACATGTTGTAAAGGGTATTACGGTAATTTCAATTAATTCTTTAAAAACTAACAAAAGAAACCTACGTATATCAACAAAACATGCACAACAGGGCTTGCTCACGGAGGAAATCAAGCGGCTGCGTGCGATGGATGGACTGGGTAGGCAGTGGCGACGTGGCTGGAGAGCAGGCGTGCGGCGGACATGCTGTCAAGCTGGGTTAAGCACGAGAGAGGGAGAAAATGGAGAGTGAGAGACAGAGAGACGGAGAGGGAGATTACCACCATGTGGCATGCATGGAGGCTTCGGACGGTGGCGCTGGACATCACTGGGCGGTGGAGGACTGATTTCCAGCGGGTGATAGCGGCCCTGGGCAAAGGTGGCGACGACTGCACGCAGCAACCCTCCTAGTGGTTGGGAAGCCCATAGAGGAGCCTTACGCAGTGGAGAAAAATGGCTCTGTTTTGATGATAAAAAATAGGGGATGACTTCTCGTGGCTGCCAGTGGTTGGCATCGTGTGCATGGTGCAGATACGGTGGCTTACAGTTGCACGAGGGGCTGGGCAATGACTGGTGGCTTCCGTCGTGCAGGGGAAAGACTCGCACTGGGTGGTTTCCGTTCGGCTGAGTGCACACGGCGTTGGCTTTTCTGATGCAGTAATGCCAAGTTGCGTCTCGGGCTGGCTTGCTTGCGGCAATGGAGTGGTGGATGAAGACGGTAGCAGGGGCTGGAACTCAGTGGAAGGTTTGATGGAGGTTGAGCAGCAGTGCAAGCCTACTGCGAACGTACGTGCGTGGTGGAGGCGTTGGGCTGATTTTCGATTGGTGGGAAGAAACTGAGGGTGTTGTGGCTTTGTGTTTTGTAGAAAGTATAAATATATAACTATAAAGGTGATTGAACGTAGAAAGAAACCCTAGAGCCGTAGGAGACGTGTGTGCAGACGAGAAAAGAAAAAAAAAGTGCGTGTGCATGGAGTGGATAAAAAACAAATAATAATAAACTAAAACAAAATAAATAAAAAAAAAATTGAGCTTCATTGGGTCCGGGTGTTACATTATAAGCTTTTGTGTTGAGCTATAACCTGACTTGTCTACATTCTAATGCCTAGGATTTCAGTAAGATAGATCTTTTGTAGAGATTTTTGAGTGTAGTGGCTCACTCATGGATCCTTCAATATTTTTATCGCATTATTTGCTAGAGACTAGCAAAAAGCTAGTCGGGGGGTGTGATAAAATGTAAAAAACTACATGATTAAGATGCTAAAGTGAATGAATTGTTTAACCAAAAAATGAATTAAACACTTAATTATGTAGTAGTTTTTAGTACTTGACTCAATGTTGAATCATGATATTTTGCTCTTAAAAAGATTTATGCAGCTGTTAAACTCCATCAGAATTAATATCTCAATTTTACCCTTTCCATTGTGAACCCTTCGTCTCAATTTTATGTAGGGTATTTTTGGAAGAGGCCCACCAATTGAACGTGCAACACCCAAATGCTAAGGTAAGGGGCTAGGGATTTGAAACACAACAAAAAAAAAGAAAAGAAAATGAGGAAGGCAGCAGTTGGTCTCGAGTCGTGCAGCAGCACACTCACGCACGTGGAACTGCAGGGATTGGAGCTGAAATGCGCAACTCGAGACGCGAAACGCTGCGCTAGATCGAGCAGCGCAAGACGCGGGTAGGGGGCTGAAATGTAGAAAGTGGAGATGTGAAATGCAGAAACGGGAGATGCAGAAAGCAGAGATGAAACGCAGAAAGTGGAGAGGCAAAATGCGGCTGGAACGAAATGCATGCATAGTATAAAAGAATTTTTTTTTTGTTCGCTGTCAATCTTTTTTTCTTCGTGTTTTTTGTTTCTTCTCTGAGGGATTTTAGGTCTTCAGACTTTTAGTTTTGAGATGATTTTATTTTCTCAGTGATTCGGATGAAACATTTTTATTCAAAGATGTTAGGCTAAATTTCTAAGCCTAGGTTGTGGGGAGTAATCCAGAAACTGATTGGCATGACTTTGCTCATTTTCCATTGATTTTCATTTCACATCTTATTGAGTTGTAATACTGTTATATTTGGAGAAGCTTGAAATTCTTTCTCATGCATTTTGATCTGTTGTAGACATTAGGCACAACTGATGCTTGATCTGATTTAAGATTTTGATAGTCTTCTTTTATTGCTCAACTAACTTTACAACTCAGTAGGGAATTGTGCTTGATTTGTTACATTTTTCGATCATGATCCTTTCGTATTGTCTACTGGTTGAGTAGAAGGGGGATTTTAGCATTTTTATTGTCAATCTGTGAAAGGATGAAAACTGAAGCTTAGGTGTTTATTTTTCTGCAATTCCTAATTCCTTGCAACCATTTCTCTAGCATTTATTTCTTTCAATTTCCATTTCTTTTAAGTCTATAAGGATTCAGAAAATTATTACAAAAAAAACAAAAAAAAAAAATAGAGAAAAGATCCAACCATTCTTCATTAATCCATTTCAAATCAGTACATAAATTTACTTTACTTGTTTCTTTTCTTGGTTTTGTAAATACCCCTTTTTACAAACAATTCCTTCACACTAAATACACTTCATTATACATTTGTTCAGAATGAATACTATTGTCCCTGTGGAAATGGCCATGGAACTGATCCATGTACTACTTTAATAGTTTCTGCACTTGGAAGACAGATTTAGAAAGCCATCAGCGAGGAAGCACCTAACGCTAGTGGGTGCATAAGGCATGTAAAACGACGAAGTAAGGTCGAGTTAATATGATTCTCTGTTTATGACGTATTCATCACGGCGTACATACCGTTGATGCTGCTGTAACTAGTAGGAACACGCGGTGC
The DNA here is from genome assembly GCA_022457165.1 of Juglans mandshurica. Lineage (NCBI taxonomy): Eukaryota > Viridiplantae > Streptophyta > Magnoliopsida > Fagales > Juglandaceae > Juglans > Juglans mandshurica. Next base: position 22,524,828 of record CM039624.1, on the reverse strand, counting down.
AAAGAGGGGAACTGTGTTGTGTCCACCCTCTGAACAAGTATAAGAGCTCATATGGTAATGATCACTTGATGAAAATCTTGTGATATGTTCTAATAAGGCAAGTTCTGAATAAGATCACGCGAATAAGAAAGTTAAGAAGTTTTTATGAAAGTCTCTATTACAAGTCTTTTATAAATGATCAAGTGCATAAGTCAAGTTCTAGTTTAGGCATAAGTCATGTAAATGCCCATACACACATATCATGATATACTTTTTGTATGCTTGTATTAACTATGGTATGTTGTGTGATTACTTGCTGAGATTTCTCAAAATCTCGTTGTGGTAGTTTCCACAATGTTCCAATAAGTTTGATAGAAACAAGCCCCATACCCAACAGGGCATCTACTTCAAAGCTTCTTCCACCTCAACTCTTGTGAGCTCTTTTTGTAGCTCTTCATTCATTGTGCATGTAACTCTTAGATCAACATCTTAAAGGCATTCTTATATTGCTTCCAAAGTAGGGTATGAGGAACTGAACAAGCTTTAAAAATAATCATGGAAGACTTCGTCTGTCTGTTCTTGCTCAGACACCATCCTACCTTGGGAGTCTTTAATTTTCTTACTTGATTCTTCCTTCTTTTTTGACTGGCATAAGAATGAAAAAACTTGGTATTTTTGTCACCCAACTGATACCAAGTCCTCTTTGCTCTCTGCTTCCACTTGATATATTCTTGGTAAAACAATAGTGCCAATTCTCCTTGCAAATTTTTAATTAACTCAGCATTATGAGGGCATTCATTCTCTTGTTCATACTTTAGTCTTTCTTTTTTTGCTTCAATTCTCTCTCAGCCTCTTTATCTCTTTGTAAACTCCATCTAATTAACTCTCCTTTGTAGCTCTTTGACTTTTATTGCACCTTATTTATAGGATTTTGTTCTGCTACACATCTATCCCATGCTTCTTCTATAACTAGTCCTCCACCCTCATCCAATATCAACTTTGCTTCAAATCTGAAAACTTTCCTCCTTTGTTTTTTTTTTCCCCAAGTCTAGCAGAAGAGCCTTGTGATAAGATTGTCTTACTGTTAGAACTTGTACTACTCTATCTCGGAATATTTTTGACCATTGAAAGTTGGCAACAACTCTGTCTATTCTCTCTTTTATGAAAGTGTTATCTAAATGCTTATTGCTCAAAAAATATATATTCCCCTTCCAACCCAAATCAAATTTCCAACCCAAATCAAATATGTTCTTTACTTATAAACCTATCTAAAATCTTCCATCTGAACTTCTGGTCTAGGTCTCCCACCCATGTTTTCATCTTGACATACAATCTCATTAAAGTCACCTATTATACACAAATGTTTCTCTATTGATGGGTTTAACAATGATAGAAGATTCCATGTAGCTTTTCTTTTACTTGCCTCAAGATGGCCATAGAAGCCTGCTAATAACTATAACATATTTTTCTCCTCATATGCAATTGTAGCATTAATGTGATGCTGTGAAAAATTTACAATCTCCACTCCCACATCTCTACTCCATAACAAGGCCAAAACCCCCCCTTTTTCTATCCAATGGTTCTACAACAAAACAACCCTCCCAATCCATCTTCTTCTTTATAAGTTCAAATTTACAAGCTACTAGTTTTGTCTCCAATAGGAAAACTATCTTGGGTTTCTTTTCCTTCACTAAAAGGTGAAGGTCTTGAATTGTCCAGAGGTTCCCAAGCCCCCCGACAATTCCAACTTAGTATTTTCATAATGATAGGCGGGGCTGACTAGCAGCCTCTAACATTGGCATGATACTTATAACACCCAGGGCTATGTCAGTATGTTTGCCCTTCTTTAAAAGACCCTCTCGATTGTCTGCATGATCATCAATAACCAAACTATGGTTACAACCAGATAATAACATTGAGGCACCAAATTTATCTGCATTTTGAGCCCTTCTTTTCCACCTTTCCCTTTTAGTCTTCCCCTTCTCTTCATTGATTTGATCTTTCCCCTCCGTAACATAATTCAACTGCTCCAAGTTGGCTCAGTTCCAGATACCTTCACGCATCTTTCACCTTTTTTTTTTCAATCACTTTGTTTACATTATCATATACATCAGCCTGTGTCATCCTCTTCAAAGCCACCTGAGACTGCTTATGAATTGGGTTACTCAAGACCACCAGATAATCCTCATACAACTCCCCTTTAGCCTGTGTAGGAGTGGAGTTGAAGTTTGACGTCCCACCCTTTTCCACATTCTCCTTGTTAGGCTCCCCTTCATTTTCTCCCATTCTTTCTCTTTTATATCTACTATGTTTCTCTGTATTTAATCCCCCCTTGTATTATGATAAGCACAAAGCCATGATTCATACTGAGATCTACCACCATTTCCTTCCAAGCCTTCAGAACCCCTTACTGAGTGTATTATTCTTCCACATTTAAAACATAGCTTTAACACAGTGGCTTCCAAATTCTGTTTCCCAGTAGATTAGTAGTTCTTCCTCTAGCTATCATTTTCTATAGATCTAATTCAATTTTGACTCTCAAATAGTTACCCCATCCAATCCCATCTTCACGAACATCTACTTCTTTAACAGTCCCAATTGTTGCTCCAATCTAATTCCCTATTTCTCCAGTCATACATGCCAATGGAAGCTTATTCATATGTACCCAAAAATCCTCATTATCGAAGTTCATCTTCTGATGAGGGGTAAAACCATCAAAATATTTCAGAACCAAGAGAAGCTTATCGAATAACCATGGTTTTCGATCCAAAACTCTACATTTGTCCTCCTAGTTTTCAAAGGTTAACACAAACATATTTGGATTTATACCTTGAAAAACAAAAGAACCCCCTAGCCTCTAGATCATAGCCATGGTTGATCTAATAACATCCTTACTCATTTTATGGTCGGAATACAGTTTCCCTACTAGACTTCTTTCTCTCTCTACTGTCACCTTTCCTATATGCTCTGTTCCTAGTTCAGTTATGGCATTCTTCTCCTCTGTGAGTTTTAGTTGATCCCATCTTTTATCCAGGTCCATCATCACTTCCTACCTCAGTCTTGTGACTAGAGTAGGAGAAGGCTCTTCGTCCCATTCTCTGCTAGTAAGCCGAGACTATCACTCCACCTATGCCTCTCCTCAAAGCAAGTTTAGAGAAGACTTATTTATATGAAATTAGTTTTTGAATGATCTTGGCCTCTAGAATTCTTAAAGTGCTAGAATTAAGTTTTGATGAAAATAAGTATACGATTAGGTAAGAAATACATGGATATGATTTGTGAGACAAATGGTAAAATAGACTTTAAATGTAATTATATTAAAGTTTATGGGCCAAAATGAAAATAAAGAAAAGTTAATGGAAAAAACCATAAATAAATGGAACAATTAAGTGTAAAAACTGAAACATACATGAAATAAAAGCAAGTAGAGTATTTCCAAATATTTAAACTGTCCACTAATAACTTTTACATTTACTATTGAGAAGCTCAAAAAACTCAATAAAAAGCTAAGAACTCTCTATAAGTAAAGATTTCTAAATTAGACTTGTATGTTGTCAAGGATACGTTACCAACGTAATCCTCGGCTTGATCTATTGTCCTTAATGTTAGGAGATTTAGTTGTACAGATCAATTCTTTCCATTTCTATTGTAATACATCTTTATACCTTGATTTGTAATTATTCCAATTGACAATATATATAGAAGAAATACTCACCACGATACAGGTGGTGACTTTTGCTCAAACATTCACATGGTATTTGCAGCCCGCACGGATTAACCTCCATCGATCCCTCTTGCTTGCATGGCTGCGGAAAACACCTCACCCACTCTTCTCCCCTTCAACACCATGATTCACATGGTAACCATCAAACTATCCTCCTCCAATTATCTCCTATGGAAAAGTCAGCTTCTTCCTCTACTTGAAAGCCAAGAACTACTCGGACATGTTGATGGAACTCTTGCACCTCCTCCACGGTTTGACCTTGTTGGCTCTCAGACTCCAAACACCAAACACTTGGCGTGGAAGAATACTGACCAGAGACTCTTGAGCATCTTACTCTCCTCCCTCACGAAGGAAGCCATGGCCGAGGTTGTTGGCCTCTCCACCTCACGGAAAGTCTGGCTAGCCCTCGAAAATACCTTTAGTCACAGATCAAAAGCCCGAGAAATTCGTCTCAAGGACGATTTACGTTCGGTAACTGAATTCGCTCGGGCGTTCAAGGCCCTTTGCGGTCAACTACATGCCTTCGGAAGACCTGTAGATGACACTGATAAAGTTCACTGGTTTCTCCGAGGACTGGGTTCGGAGTTCACCAGCTTTTCCACCTCCCAAATGGCTCAAACTCCCCTGCCTTCCTTCACTGATCTAGTCTCCAAGGCTGAAAGTTTTGACCTTTTCCAGAAGTCCCTTGAACCTTCTGGTTCTTCACCTACCGCTTTCACCGCCACAAATCGCGGCCATCATCACTCCAATTCCAAACATCCTGCTCACCATCAATAGGGATGAGGATCCTCTTCAAACCGTGGAAATGGCCATTCCCACCACGAGCCAGGACGCCATCCACCGCACTGCCAAATTTGTCGGCAAGAAGGGCACTATGCCGACAAGTGCAACCAGAGGTATGCACGGGGAGGAGATGCTATTGGCAACACAGCCTTGGAGGCTAGATCAGTGAAGGAAGGCCTTTAACGCCTCCTGTTCTCTTCATGGGCAGGAGCCCAGTGATTGGTACCTGGACACAGGGGCTTCGGCCCATATGACACTGGACCTCTCCCACTTGGATCACACAAGTAATTATATGGGTAAGGATTGTGTAATTGTTGGGAATGGTGCTTCCCTACCCATTACCCATACTGGTACACTCTCTTCTATCCCAACACTTAATTTATTGGATGTCCTAGTTGTTCCTCGTGTAACCAAAAATCTCATGTCAATTAGTAAATTAACATCTGATTTTTCTCTCTCTGTTACATTTACTAATAACCTTTTCTCTATCCAGAATCTTCAAATGGGAAGGGTGGTGGCAACCAGTAAAAGAGATGGTGGCTTATATGTGCTGGAGTGCAGAAATTCCGCTTTTATTTATGTTCTTAAAAATAAGGCTTTTCATGCCTCATATGACTTATGGCATGCTCGTCTAGGACATGTGAGCCATTATGTTATTTCTTTTTTAAATAAAAATGGTCATCTCTATCTTACCTCATTATTGCCTTCTCCATCATTATGTGACACATGTCAAATTGCAAAAAATCATCGCTTGCCTTACTCTCGTAATGAACGTCGTTTGTCTCATGTGTTGAATCTCATTCATTGCGATATTTGGGGTCCTTCCCTAGTCAAGTCAAATTTGGGATTTATTTATTATGTGTTATTCATTGATGATTATTCCCGTTTCACTTGGCTTTATCCTTTGACATTAAAATCTGAATTTTATGACGTTTTTATTCATTTTCAAAAATTTGTGGAAGATCAACATTCCACCCATATAAAAAATTTTCAAAGTGATGGTAGTGCTGAGTTTACAAGCAATTGCTTGAAAGCGCACCTTAGTACCCCGGGTATTCACCATCAACTCTCTTGCTCATATACACTCGCCCAAAATGGCCGCGCTGAACGAAAACATCGACATGTGACCGAAACAGGACTAGCACTCCTTTTCCATTCCCATCTTTCTCCTCGTTTTTGGGTTGACGTCTTCAGCACTGCAGCATACATCATCAACCGTTTGCCCACACCGCTTCTTGGAGGTATGTCTCCCTTTAAGCTTCTCTATGGTTCCTCACCAAATTATGAGAATTTTCATCCTTTTGGTTGTTGTGTTTATACTTGTTTACGTGATTATATGTCTCACAAATTTTCTCCTCGCAGCATCCCTTGCATTTTTCAAGGATACAACCCTTCCCATAGAGGATTTCGCTGCCTTGATCCAACTAACTCTAAGCTTTATATCACCTGCCATGCCCAATTTGATGAAAACCACTTTCCCACCAGAGATAGCTCTCAGGCTCAGCCCCCTTCCTCTCTTCATTTCTCGAATTTCCTTGAACCAAGCATGCCAAATACCGACCCACCTCCACTATCTCCTTTGCACCATTCTCCGCATATTACACCATCCAGGTCTAACCCGTGTGTTATTTGTGCTGACCCAGTGGACGAGTCCTTACAGGTTATTGACTCTCTTGCAGGCCCCTCTTCACCGCCTCAGGAGCCTCGCCCATCTCATATTGATTCTGATGTTACTCTTGCTCCGGCTCCTCCGTTGGGTTCTCATCCTATGTTCACACGAGCTAAAGCTGGCATTTTCAAGACTCGTCATTCGGCGAACCTCAGTGTTTTGGGATCCTCTGGACTTCTCTCTACTCTTCTTGCCTTTACTGTGCCTAAATGATTCAAGTCTGCTGCTAAGAATCCTGCATGGCTTGCGGCTATGGATGAAGAAGTTCAAGCTTTGCAACACAATCACACCTGGGATCTGGTCCCTCGACCTGCCAACACCAATATTGTCGGTTCCAAATGGGTGATCTAGACCAAATACTTGCCTGACGGATCCGTTGAGTGCCTCAAGGCTCGTCTTGTGTCCAAAGGCTATACTTAGGTACCTGTTCTTGATTACACTGACACTTTCAGTCCTGTTATTAAGGCTACTACTGTTCGTGTTGTGCTCTCTCTTGCTGTCACCAATAGGTGGCCCCTCTGCCAACTTGATGTGAAAAATACATTTCTCAATGGCACTCTCATTGCAAATGTCTATATGGAACAGCCCCTGGGTACATTGATCCTCGGTACCCGAATCATGTCTGTTAGTTGAAGAAAGCTCTCTATGGCCTCAAACAAGCACCTCGTGCCTGGTTTCAGCATTTCAGTTCCTTTCTTCTCACTCTTGGATTTTCTTGCAGCCGTGCAAATACTTCTCTCTTTATTTTTCATCAGCAGTCTGATATTATCTATCTGCTTCTGTATGTTGATGATATTATTATTACTGGCAACAACACTTCTCTTCTTGACAGCTTCGCTCGCAAGCTTAATTCTAAGTTTGCCACCAAGGATTTGGGGTCTCTCAGCTACTTTCTTGGTCTAGAAGCTACTTACACTACTAATGGTCTCTTCATCAGTCAGCTGAAATATGCCCAGGATATTCCGACTCAAGCACAGTTACTTGGCAGCAAGTCTGTTCCCACTCCTATGGTCGTCTCTCAACATCTGACTGGTGATGGTCCTGCTTTTTCAGACCCCACTCTCTACAGATCTCTAGTCGGTGCCCTTCAGTACTTAACCATCACTCGCCCTGACATTGCTCATGTTGTTAACTCTGTCAGTCAGTTTTTGCATGCCCCTACTACAGATCACTTTCTTGTTGTCAAGCGCATCTTACGTTATGTCAAGGGCACACTTCACTTTGGTCTTACTTTTCGCCCTTCTGCTACCACTGGTGCCCTCGTTGCTTACTCTGATGCTAACTGGGCTGGCTGTCCGGACACTCGCCGTTCCACCTTTGGCTACTCTATTTATCTTGGTGATAATCTGGTTTCTTGGAGTGCTAAGAAGCAACCCACTGTTTCCCGTTCCAGCTGTGAGTCTGAGTATCGCGTTCTTGCAACCACTGCAGCTGAACTTCTTTGGCTCACCCATCTACTTTATGATCTCAAGGTTCCCATTTCACCGATGCCTATTCTCTTATGTGACAACAAAAGCGCGATCTTCTTAAGCTCCAATCCCGTTTCCCATAAATGGGGAAAACATGTTGAATTAGATTATCATTTTCTTCGGGAACTTGTTGTTGCTGGCAAACTTCGCACTCAATATGTGCCCTTTCATCTACAGGTTGCCGACCTCTTCACCAAAAGTGTTTCTATCCCCCTCTTTGAATTCTTTCATACCAAGCTTCATGTCCTTTCAAATCCGACGCTCAACTTGCGGGGGGTTGTCAAGGATACATTACCAACGTAATCCTCGGCTTGATCTATTGTCCTTAATCTTAGGAGATTTATTTGTACAGATCAATGGTTTGCATTTCTATTGTAATACGTTTTTATACCTTTATTTGTAATTATTCCAATTGACAATATATATAGAAGAAATAGTCACCACGATTCAGGTGGTGACTTTTGCTCAAACATTCACATATGTTATGATAGAAATTGATGATCATTTTGAGATTTTTGACAGTATTAGACATGGATTGGTTTATTTAAAGCATATATGGTAATTTTGAATAAATGTCTAATAAAATATGAGAATGAAAGACTAAATGCTTTGATGAATCCTAGTGGAACTTCTCTAACCACTAGGAATACAAGATGTATGGACTTCACGCCAAGGGTTTGTCGTCTTTCTGGTGGGGGCTATGGTAGTGTTTTCTCACAGGATTTATGGATCTCGCGCACAGTATCATGTTAAACTAATTTGTTCAGGAACGGGAAATTTAGGCCTTGTTTGGTTATATAGATGATGTGAGATGAGACGAGAAATTTATGAACAATATTGTGATAATTTATAAATAGTAGTGAAATAGTTTAAAATTTGAATTAAGATTTTTATTGGGTTTTGGAAAATGAGGAACAAAAAATTAAATAAAAAAATTGTAAAGTTAAAAGAGGGTTAGAATATAATTTTTTAATATTATTTTTGTTTCGATATTTGAAAAAAATTGAATTATTTTTTGTATGAAAATTTGAGAAAGTTATAATAATTAGGCAATGATTAGATGAAAAAGTTAAAAATTTAAAAATTTAAAATTTGTGTTTAAATATTGAGATAATATGAAATAGTTTCAAAGATTTGTGAAAACAATTGAGACCTTAATGATCCTTGGGATGATAACCATGACAATTATACGGTTTGATGGGCCGTGTCATTATTGTGGCTTAATGTAGAAGTACAGAAGGTAAAAAACGAAAATGACAGAAATGATGTCTTTAATTGAAATGTTTTATTATAACGAAATATGCTTCAACTCGTGATGGCTGTTTAGTGTTCATTTTTTATATTTATTCTGTTAAGTCTTTACTTCCCTTATGTTAACGTTTATTTCTATTTATTTTAATGCTACTATTTTAAAAATTTAGGACGTGCTGAATCCAATAGAATCACATGTATAATTTATGGGTCTTGAACAATACTAAGATGTAAATCTCACTATGGAGGGCCACCTCCAGTACCTACAAGGGAAGTGACTTCCTACAGATTATTTTTGCTGGGAAAAGTTCTATAAATCGCAGCCATTGACTTTTTCTAGCGATTTACAAATCGCTGCATGTTCGCCGGTATTATGCCTCCACTTCTGATGTTGGAATATACAAACTCAAATTGAAGCTTTGGAGTTGAAGTCAAGAGAAGCTAAACAGAAAAGATCAACAGATATTTCCAAATGACAGTGAAATTAAGTCCAAATGAAAATGAGATAAATTAGTTAGAATGCCAAGTAAATATCTTCTGTATAGTCAAAAGTTAGTTAGCATACGTGTCTATAAATAGAAATGATGTAAATGAAATATTCATTCAATTCCACTAAGTGGCAGATTCACATTGAATTTGTTTTCAATCATTCCTTTATGTTTCAAGTTCTCTGCATTTCATTCTTGAAATAACAGAATTTTACATGGTATCATCGTCCATAAACATTCCGCTGCCTTCTTGATTTTTTTTCTTACACAAAGCTCATTTTCTTTCTTCTGCTTCTATGGCAGAATCAGATGATAATTCTTCTCGAAATTCTTCTCCTCCTTTAGGGAATCCATCTGATGATTCCTCAAGTTACTACTATTTGCATCCATCTGATAATCCTGGAGCTCTTCTTGTATCTAAAATCTTTTCTGGTGATAACTATGTGGCTTGGAGTCGGTCCATCACAATTGCTCTCACAGTCAAGAACAAAGTTGCCTTCATCGATGGGAGTTTGCCTCAGCCTAGTTCTACTAATTCTCGGCTTAATACTGCTTGGTTGCGAGCCAACAATCTTGTTCTTTCTTGGTTAATGAATTCCATTGCAAAGGAGATTCGAGGTAGTCTTCTTTATTTCAATAGTGCTGTTGACATCTGGAATGAATTAAAGATCCGATACCTGCGTAGTGATGGTCCAAGAGTATTTGCCTTAGAAAAATCCTTAAGCTCTATTTCTCAGGGCTCAAATTCAGTCACTGAGTATTTTAGTGCTTTCAAAGCACTATGGGATGAATACATTAGTTATCGTCCCCTTCCAACTTGTAATTGTGGATTTTTGGAAAAATGTACATGTGCAGTATTGAAGAACCTTGCTGATCAACAACAAGCTGACTATATCATGAAATTCTTGATTGGTCTGCATGATTCTTTTTCAGCAATTCGAAGCCAACTATTGCTTCTTTCTCCATTACCATCAATGGGCAAGGTTTTCTCTTTATTAATACAAGAAGAGAGCCAACGTTCCTTAACTAATGCAGTTCATATCCCTCTTGATTCTCATGCTATGGTTGCTGCACAACCATCTACACAAACTTATTCCAATGCTGTTAAATTCAGCAAAGTCAAAGGCAAATCAGATGTCATCTGTTCCCATTGTGGATTCTCTGGACATCTTGTGGATAAGTGTTTCCAGCTTATAGGCTATCCACCAGGATGGAAAGGGCCTCGAGGAAAGAGAATTAATTCTACACGATTGCCCAATGCAAACATTGTATCTTCTATGGAGCAAAACTTAAACAACCCAACTATGTTTTTTTCTCAAGAGCAAATACAGAATTTGATCACTCTTGCAAATAGCATATCCACTTCTTCTATCAATCCTAATCCTGTAGTTAACACTGCCTCTACATCAGGTAATAATCCCATCCTTTGTTTAGCTAATGCCTCCTCAAATCACATATCTCCATGGATATTAGATACTGGAGCAACAGATCACATGATCTGTTCTCCTCATTTATTCACATCCATAAAAATCCCAAACAAACCCTCTTCAGTCCATTTACCAAATGGTCATTCAGTTCCCATCAGTTTTACTGGTACTGTTAAAGTCTCCCCTGATTTAATTTTACACAATGCTCTTTATGTTCCCTCTTTTCATGTCAATCTCATTTCTGCTTCCAGATTGACTAAAGAAAATTCTGTTGCCTTGTTTTTCTTTCAATCTAAATGTGTGTTGCAGGACCTCAGCAAATGGAGGATGATTGGGCTTGCTGAAGTCAGAAATGGTCTATACTACCTCATCAATTTTTTTGCTGCTACACAGAAGGAAATTCCTGATTCAAACAGTTCTTTCTTGGCTAACACATCTACCAATAGTCCCAACATATGGCATCTTCGGTTGGGACATTTATCTTCTGCCAAACTAAAACTCATCAGTTCTATTGATTCTTCTGTAAAAATATCTCACAAACATATTTGTGAGATCTGTCCTCTAGCTAAACAAAAGAAACTATCTTTTCCTGTATCACAAAGCAATTCCAATAAAGCTTTTCAATTAGTGCATTGTGACATTTGGGGTCCATTCTCCACTATCTCTCATTCTGGCTATAAATTCTTTCTTACCATCGTGGATGATCATACACGTTTCACTTGGCTTTTTCTTATGAAAGCAAAATCAGAAACTCGTGTTTTACTAGCCAACTTCATTGCATATGTTCAAACTCAGTTTGATACTCAAATACAAATACTTAGAACAGATAATGGTCAAGAATTCAATATGCCTTCTTTTTATCAAGAAAATGGTATAACACATCAGCTATCTTGTGTAGAAACTCCTGAGCAAAATGGTAGAGTTGAAAGAAAGCATCAGCATTTGTTAAATATTGCTAGAGCTCTCCTTTTTCAATCAAAATTGCCCCTAACATATTGGACTGAGTGTGTATTGACAGCAACACATCTCATAAATCGAACCCCATCATCTGTACTAGATAATAACACACCATATGCTCTCCTTTTTCATAAATCTCCTGCATATAACTATCTTAAAGCTTTTGGCTGTTTGTGTTTTGCCAGTACAATCCATTCCAGTCGAAGTAAATTTCATCCAAGAGCCTCAAAATGCTTGTTTCTTGGTTACCCACCAAACATCAAGGGATATAAAGTGCTTGATCTCCTTACTCTTAAAATCTTTGTTTCCAGAAATGTTATATTTCATGAGAATGTTTTTCCTTCTATTCCAAACTCTACTCACATACCTTTTGTCTTTCCTGATTTTCCTTCAATACATGACTTCACAGTACCCACTACTCCACCAAATCCACATTCTGGAATTCCAGAACCCACTACTTCACAGAATCTGTATTCTGAAGCTCCAGAATCTATAGCTTCACAAAATCCTTCTTCTGCCATTCCACCACCTGTTACTTCACAGATTAATCCTAAAATTGTAAGCCTTCGAAGATCTGAAAGAACTAGAAATCCTCCTTCATATTTGCAGCATTTTCATTGTGGTAATATGGCTCAATCTACTTCAACATCTCAAAAATCTTTCAGCTGCTGCATTCCTTCTTCTGGTAAGCCATACCCTCTTGCTCATTTCCTTTCAACACATAGATTGTCACCTAGACATGCAGCTTTTACTTCTGCCTTATCATCTACTTTTGAGCCTAAGACATTCAAACAAGCCAATTCTTGTCCACATTGGCAAGCAGCCATGTTAAATGAGATCAAAGCTCTTGAATTAAATAAAACATGGGAACTTGCAATATTACCTCCAAATAAGACTGCAATTGGATGTAAGTGGGTATATCGTGTTAAATTCAAAGCTGATGGCACAATTGATAGATACAAGGCTAGATTAGTAGCAAAAGGCTACACCCAACAAGAAGGCCTTGATTATTTTGACACATTCTCACCTGTAGCTAAAATGACAACAGTGAGAACATTGTTATCCATAGCTGCCATTAAGAATTGGCATTTACATCAACTTGATGTCAACAATGCTTTTCTTCATGGAGATTTAAATGAAGAGGTGTATATGCAATTACCACCAGGGTATTCTTCACCAACTGATCCGAGAGTTTGCAAACTCAAAAAGAGCCTATATGGTCTAAAGCAGGCCTCAAGACAATGGTTTTCTAAATTGTCATCTTCTCTACTTCAATTTGGTTTTATTCAAGGGAAATCTGATTCCTCTCTATTCACCAAGCATGATTCTGACAGTTTTATAGCACTCTTGATTTATGTTGATGATGTGATTCTTGCTTCAAATAATCTTGATGATATAGTCACTGTCAAAAGGTTTTTACATGACTCTTTCACTATCAAAGACTTGGGAGAACTAAAGTATATTTTGGGGATAGAAGTAGCTAGATCAACCAAAGGCATAACTTTATGCCAAAGAAAATATGCCTTAGATATCTTGCAAGATAGTGGTTTTTCAGGTTGCAAACCTGTGGCATTTCCTATGGAGTCTACACTAAAGCTAAGTGCAAATGACTCATCTCCTCCTTTGACAGATCCTGCACAATACAGAAGATTAGTGGGCAGATTATTGTACCTCACTATAACTAGACCTGACCTATCCTACTCAGTACAAGCACTAAGCCAGTTCATGGCTAATCCTAGTAGTAATCATCTTCAAGCTGCTGAAAGGGTCCTCAGGTATATCAAAGCAACACCAGGCCAAGGTATTTTCCTATCTGCACATTCCCCTCTTCATCTAAAAGCCTACTCAGATAGTGATTGGGGTGGTTGTATTGACACCAGAAAGAGCATTACTGGCTTCACAGTGTTCCTTGGTGACTCTCTTATCTCATGGAAATCAAAGAAACAACCAACAGTTAGTCGATCCTCAGCTGAGTCTGAATACAGAGCTCTAGCCTCTACCACATGTGAACTACAATGGTTGATCTACTTACTAGCTGACTTAAAAATCCCTCATCCACAGGCTATTTTACTTTATACAGATAGCAAACCAGCTTCTGATATTGCATCAAACCCTGTCCAACATGAAAGAACAAAGCACATCCAACTAGACTGCCATTTGGTCCGAGAAAAATTGCAAGAAGGTTTGATCAAGATCATTCACATTCCATCCAAACATCAGCTAGCAGACATTCTAACTAAACCACTGGGTTCCCTCAGTTTCCATCATTTGATCCGCAAGATGGGAATGATCAATATACATTCTCATCTTGAGGGGGGGTGTTGGAATATACAAACTCAAATTGAAGCTTTGGAGTTGAAGTCAAGAGAAGCTAAACAGAAAAGATCAACAGATATTTCCAAATGACAGTGAAATTAAGTCCAAATGAAAATGAGATAAATTAGTTAGAATGCCAAGTAAATATCTTCTGTATAGTCAAAAGTTAGTTAGCATACGTGTCTATAAATAGAAATGATGTAAATGAAATATTCATTCAATTCCACTAAGTGGCAGATTCACATTGAATTTGTTTTCAATCATTCCTTTATGTTTCAAGTTCTCTGCATTTCATTCTTGAAATAACAGAATTTTACATCTGATCTACCCCAACGAAAGTAAAAAGTCACTGCTAAAAGGTTGTTTTTTATGGCGATGTTTGTTCGCCGCAAGTTCTAAAAAAAACATTGCAAATACCCATTTTGTTTGCCTAAAGGTTAACAGATCGCGGCTTATAAGTTGACTTGATCCAACGGGCTACCTAAATTGTTGGAAAAACCTATTTGCGGTGACTATTACTTGCTGCTAATAGTACAAAATTTCCGCTAAAAAGTATTTCCAACAATATACGATTGCCACAAATAAGTTTAATATATGAAAAAGTTTCCAACGAATTTTACTCGTCGGAAAAGATATTTCTCAAAATAAAAAAGATATGCACAAAATTAGAGACCCTCTAAAATAATAAAACCTATTTCATTCAAGACCTTCCATTTAACAAGCATAACTTATTAACTTCAAACTAACATTAATCACTAAATATCACATATATACATTACATGAAAATAGTTTCCAAACAAGGGATAATCTGTCCAACTAGCTAGTATGCTTCATTATCTCATAAAACATCAATCCATAAGCCATAAAACAAAACACAATCTGTCCCCAACATGCAATACATACTTACTACACCTCCTTTAATACTCATTCACAATCAATAAGTAATTGATTCCATTCCTTGTAATAAAATAAAGAAAAAGGGAAGGAAGTGGTACCATGAGGGAGAAGGCTACAGGATGGTCTCTCCAAGCCAAAACCCAGAAAGGGAAAATGAGAGAACTTGAGCTGGTGGTGTCTTGGAGGAATTCCTAGCTAAGTGATAATCCATTCAACTCTGAAACAGAGCAGGAACCAATATCATCCACTCTCTTAAAAAAGGGCAACAAATATCTCAAGCTGCGCATTTTGTTTACCAGCATCAGCTTCTGAGGTCTTGGTCTTCAATAAACCTGACATATATTGTGTTATTCAACTACGAAAATTAATATGTAACCAGAAACTTCAAGTGAGTTGCAAAATCCATTCGGTAGTGATTCATTCAGACAACATTAAAAAATAGTCAAACATGTAGCTAGTACATTCCATGTGGTAGTATAATACTCTGCCAAATCTTAAATTTAAAAGAAAACAAACCTAGAGATCCCTACAGCTATAACAATGAATCCTAACCCAAAGAGAAGAAAAGATTAGAATAAGGTTTCTCATTATCAAAACTTGGGATATTTCTCAAAAAAAAAATTATTCTAACTTGATGCATTTTAGAAACTATCTAATAAAGATGAAGAAAATAGAGAGAAAGAGGCAGACCCTGGAAAAAATCCAAACAAAAATATCCATGCTAACTATATCCCAACACTTCATTATATATCAAGAAGCAAGAAACAACAACTATTTCCTTCCCTCAATATGTTTTTTCCAGGTGGGTTGGCACACAAAGATGTTGAGTCAACAATAAATATTTTCTAATAAATAAAGTGAGAAAGTTCGAAATCTAAAATCGCAAAGTTTAGAGGAAGACGGCAACGTCCCGTAAAAATTAGAGACTTCTCCACG
Source organism: Juglans mandshurica (assembly GCA_022457165.1). Lineage (NCBI taxonomy): Eukaryota > Viridiplantae > Streptophyta > Magnoliopsida > Fagales > Juglandaceae > Juglans > Juglans mandshurica. Next base: position 22,508,932 of record CM039624.1, on the reverse strand, counting down.
ACATGAAGAATATCAACAGGCCATGGTAAAATTCTATTTCAATTTTAAACCAATCAGATGGGCCTCTTTAATTTTAATCCACCCAATTATTAAAGGACATGCAGGAAAGGTGAGGTCACAAGTTATGACTTTGGAATTTTGAAAATGGTTAGGAATGTATAGGAAGTTCATTTCCTAAATTTATTTGATGAAACTTAACCATTATCTTCAGAGGGAACCATATTTCCTCTAGTGGCCACAACATCATTGGAGATTCATGCCATCAACCAGCCATATATATTTTCAGATATATTATATATCATTCTAGAAGTAAGTATCTATCTAGGGTGCGTTAAATGAACTGAAGCTATGCATTATTTTTGGCAAATGAGGGTGTGCTTGCAAACATAATGACAGTGAGGCTATATTACTATGAAATGGTTGTTTTCCCCATTTGGCAGTTCAATAAGAATTATTTTTCCTGACAAGATTTTATTTTGTTATTACATAATCAAACCAAAACGTATGGGATAATTTCAATTTGGTTTTGTGCATGCTCAGACAGTCATCTTGTTGAAAATATCTGACTAATGAGAAAATCGTTGCTCACTATCCCCAATGTCTTTCACAAAATTAATTCGTTCTAGCATCCTAAACTAACATATGCTCTTTCCATACCTGACAGAATCCAATGGAGCATAATTGCTTTTCCATCAGCTCTATCCTTGCCAAATTGATTGCTCCGGTCCACTTCACAAAAAAGACACTATAATCATAATAGTGACCATTTACATGACTTGAGAAAAAGAAAATCAAAAGAAGAGGACATCAGTCCATCAATTTTTAATACTATTGTATCCCTTGTATTCTATGACATACTACATGCAAGTGACTGCTGCTGGCTAGCTGCCTTTAGCCAGCAACAGTCACTTAAACTAGAAGTTCCATTCCACCGAGCTGTTAGAATGAATCAACTTTGGCCACTTGCACAATACAAAACAACCATAACTCAAGTCCGAAGGAACTCAAGTTCCAATGCGCCATTTTTTGACAAATGGCTTCACCTATGCAAACCATGTTATTTTTACTTTCTAGTTTTAGATTTTTTAACATTTATTTAAAAAATTAGCTATCAGTTGCAGCCAAAAAAGTGCACATCTGTAAACCATCTCTCTCTCACACACACACACAAACACAAACACATTCTTTGCGGTCAATCAACAAGCATTTTTCTTGAATAGATATTCGGGAAAAAAAGGGTAGAGCAGAACTATCTATATAGGACATTAATTGTAACGCCCCGTTCCCAGAGGTCCGGAGAATTAGCCCTTAATACTTAAAACTCACAATTCATCAATGTATTTATAGACTCCAAAATATAAAGTCATCATAATACTACAAAATCTCTTAATAAAATCTGCCACTTCTCAGAAATCTTCTATGAGTAATCCACTATGCTTAAATAATCATCTCACCGATGCTCCATATTCCTGATCTTGAGCTGGAATATTCAAAATCATCTGAAAAATAATTGGAGATAAGGGGTGAGTTATCAACAACTCAGTAAGCAGATAACATATACCAGTGTGTAAACATGAGCATTTACAGAAATCAGAATGCAGAACAAAACATTTTCTTTAGAGTGCGGAAGCAAAACATGTTATCAAAATATCAGAACGAGGATTTAGAAATAATTTCATTCAAAAATATTCTTTGGCATAGCATAAATGATCGTCATCATCATCAGAACATCATATCAAAACAGAGGCCATGTATAACCCTCGTGGTAGGGTTGTACATCTGCGGATAGCCAAGCAGAACATAAATCACTCTGTCACCAAGGTGTGCACTCAAAACAGAGACCACTACTATAACCCGTGGCAGGGCCATATCCACTGTTATTACCCATGGTTGGGTTGTATCCACTATTATTACCCATGGTTGGGTCGTATCCACTATTATAACCCGTGGTTGGGCCGTATCTACTATTGTAACCCGTGGTTGGGCCGTATGCCACTATTATCACCCGTGGCAAGGCCGTAACTGAACAGAGCGGAAACATAATCAAATTCAGAATCAGAGAGTCATGCCAAAGGTTTTCAAAAATCACGTCTTATCCGAACAGAGTACTGAACAAAATCTTTGGAACAGAACAAAATCATATCACAACATAATTTATGCACAAATTTCATATTCGCTCTCTTTTTCAAAGCTCAGAAACAAAATGTCAAAAATAAGCTCATGTCTACACCAGTCATGACAAAAATACTTTCTTCTTAAACAGAATCTCATGGGTAATGCAGAACAAATAACTGAGGTAGTTCAAATTTCTTTTCATAACCAAATATGTGTGTTTTCCAAAAAAAAAATCAACCATAGCTCATTTTATTTTAATGCAAAGTGTAGCATAGGAACCCCGCTTACCTGGACTTCTTAGCTTTTTCAGAATTTTCCTCAAAATATCGAACAATAATTAATCATCACCTATAAAATAATCACGTAATTCTCGTAAATTTCCAATTAATCACATATTTCTATATTTAATCCTAAACTTCTAAAATAACCTATTTTAATTCATCAAAAACTAAATTCACGTAATCCTCAAATATCGTCACATTTCTCAATTCATCTATGCCCAAAAAATTAGTCCGACTAAAACACAAAATCTAACTATAATGAAATCAAATTATAAGATTTAATACTATCTAATATATTTATACCAAAATATTTTAAAAATTAAACAACTATAACTTCGATTCATTTTGGTAATTAACTTAATCATATTTTAAAACTCATATAGTTAGTAAATTAACTTCTATCCGTAAATATGAATTCTTATACTGCAAATAAAAACCCACGGCAGATGATAAAAACATGATCAGTACATACCCAATCAAGGGCATTTTAGGAAAGAAAACTCATAACTCTTTGAGAAAATAACCTAGGATCAAACTTTACGTGACAGGAGCCATGCATACCGAAACTATGTGCAGTGGTGGCTTGGGTGGAAGTCTATGGCGGCACAGCTGGGGGAAGTGGCAGATCACAGTGGTGGGGCACTGAGAGAGAGAGCAATACGGCGAGGGAAACAGAGAGAGAGAGGTTATGGGATGAGCAAGCCGAGCGTGAGAGAGAAAATAGAGAGGGAGATTACCGTGCGGCGGAGGTGGCGTGAGACGGACCTGGGGTGACGGAAAATCTCGCCGGCGGTTTCTGGGGCCGCAACATGAAGGAGCTCTCGGTGGGCCGTTGTCGTAGTGGCTCTAGGTAGGAGCAACAGATCCTCTGTTTCGGGAGTGTGGAACAGAGGTTTTTGAGGGATTTAATGGTGGATTTCGATGTGCATGGGTGAGTCTCTCGTTGTGCGAACCTTGGGCTCAGCGTCTCACGTGGTTCAACCCATGGTGATGATCTTCCTCTGCTAGCCGTGGGTGGTGCACTGCATAAGCGCACGGTGGGGGCGGCTGAGTATGTTGTCGGCAGAAGAAACCTGGTGGTAGAAGCTATGGGGGCTGCACGATGGTGGTAATCGTGATCGTTGCTGCATCAGGAGTGGCCAAACAGCATTGCATGGTGGCAGACGAGGAAGACGGCAACAACGGGGTGGTTGAAGAGGGCAGCTACGTGGAGGTGCAGGACTAGGTAGGTGGTACTGCACGGTTGGAGCAGTTTGGGAGGAACTGCGCGAAGCTGGGCAGCGGCTACTCTTGGGATAAAAAAGAGACGGTTGTGCATTCTAACGTGTGGTATAAATAGGCGATTGAAAGGCCAAATTAAAACCCTAGATATGGGAGAAAGCAGCGTGCATGCATAGGGATAAAATTGACGTAAATTTTTGTAGAACATGGTGTCTTTAAAAAATAAGGTAACACGGGCATGGGCTTTAAGGTCCATAAAAAAAAATGCACTGAATAAAAAAAAATTAAATGGGCTCTTCCTTAAATTTTCTAGGCCCATAAAATAGTACTTGAAAAATTTTAGTCAGATTTTTCACGTACTTAACCCAAAATAGGTAAAAAAAAAAAAAAAAAAACTTGGCGCCTGGGTGTTACATTAACTGGCTTGAACTCTAGCATTGCGTTGGTTTTATTTATCACTTGAACGATAAGATAGCCACTAACTTAGAAGACTAGCATCAGACTAATATGTCTTTACTCTTGTAACTAGAAGATGGTGAAAAAGAACAATCAAGCTTGATCATGAAGATGAACCAGATTAATTCAGATGGAAGCAAATAAATAGTGAACCTGTCCTACCAATATAGATGAAGGTGATCTTAAACCAAGAGACCATGTGACATTTGTTTCCATAAATGCATGTCTTTGTCCAACTAGATTAAAAATGAAATCAACAATGTATATATTCTAACTTTTTACTCTCGTGCAGTTCTAGGATGTGAAGTATAAGGTATTAGTGAAAGGTGTAAAAAAGTCAAGTTGGGAGAAAATGCATTGTGCATTCACTACTAAGCTTCGTAGTAGAAAATTAAGAGGTTCAATTCAATCAATAAACTGCTTAGATTTCCTTAACCATTTGAATATAATGTTAATCTACATCAGAAACTATAAAGATGATGGATTTCATAATGTTCCTATACAAAAAGCAAGAAACAATTATGAAGTAATTAAAGTGAAAAATAAAAAAAGAAGTAAGAGTTGACATGTTGTTGAAGAGTCAATCGGAATAACCTGAAGAGCATTGTAAAACTATATTGTGATAAAATAAGCAGAACCAAATCTTGTATCAACCATATGAAGAAACAACCATTGCTCATATTAGATTTACTTCATCTCAAAAAATGACCAACAAGGCCCAACAAAAATCCCTCACTCGTATAGAACCCCCTCCCCTAAAAAAAAAAAAAATTGTTTCTTCTCTTCTCTTCCCCCTGGGTAGCCAACCTTCTTATTCAACATCCCTCACTTAACATTCCTCCATTGATAAGCATCAAATAAACTCAGAAAAGTACATCAATGTGATACAAATTTAACATTCATAGAAACTAAATTGAAAAGCCAGAAGAAACTCGAGGTCCTAGATTCGAAATCACATCCAACAACCACCCTTAAAAACTACTGTTTCTTCGCAATCCCAAAAGAAAATAGAAACCATTCCGAGGAGCCAGAAGAAACCGATAGTACCAGAAACCCAATTTTCCAAGAAATTAAAATCTTCCTGCAAATACTTGTTATTTGCACCATCCAACTACTATTTTAAAACTGCCCTTCTAAACAAATTGTCTCTCCAAGCTCTGGTGGGTAAAATGCAGTCAATAAAAGAAAACCTAACTCAATAAAAGAATAAATTCCACATCAAAGTAGAGTGTAAATCGAAACAGAGTGTTCATCGAACCCATGTAAAGCAAAACACATGGCAAAATCCAAATCGCAAATCAGTTTGTAAAAAGTACCCAAATCGTGATTTTGTTGTGACATATTTCTGGAGGAAATGCGCAACCTTCATTGGCAATGGGTTGGGGGAGAAGGAGGGGGTGGCCATCAAGGTGAGGTGGCGGTGGCATGGTGGGGTCGTTGGCGACAGGCTGTGCGGGCGGCGTGGGTTGTGAGCGGTGGAGGCTTGAGGGAGAAGTGGGATTGGGGAGAGAGAGGGGGGAGGTGGTGGGAGATTTGACGGAAATGACCTAGGGAAAATGCACGGAAGAATTTAATTTTATTAGTTTTTTGCTGCGACCTAATATCGCCGGAATAACTGAAAAAGTCGCTGCAAATATGTAAATCTCATTTTCAGCGAATAAAAAATAGTTGGTACTGCTTATTTGCAGCGACAACAATTCGCTGCAAATAGTCCTTTCCACAGTGTCGAAAATATTCACTAAAGGCTATTTCCGGTGCTTCACATATTGCTGCTACCAAACACTACTTGGCCTCAGGATACCTTTTGTGGCAACACATTTCGCTGCAATAATTATTTCTTGTGGCGATTTTTCTATTCGACAAAAATAAATGTTGCAACAGTTAGAAATCCCTTTTGCGGCAACGTGTTTCGCCGCAAAAGATATAAAAGTCACCGCAAAAAACTCAATAGTGAATTCTCCTTCAAGATTTTCCAAATTCATGCTAAAATTAAGAGGTGAATCTGAAATTGCCGCAAACAGTCATTATTTGTGGCAATGTCTTTTGCAGCACTCTAAAAATGGCTGGAAAATGCCTATTTTCTTGTAGTGAGTACAAGTAAAACAGAACCACTATTTTTATCATAGGTACGGTTGATCCTACGGTGAAAGGGAATGAAAAAAATGAGGTTGACTAGGGTTGTTCACCCGACACGACCTGAATAGCTACTATTCCGGTCCGACTGGAAAATATAAGGTTATGAAAAAGGTGCTTTCGAACCCGATTAAGTAACCTATTACCCAAACCGAAAACGTTTTTGAAAAATAAGATTTTTCGACTTTATCTTTTTTTTAATGATGATGATGATGATGATAATGATATAAATTGAATATCAGTATGTTAGAAAATTTTGAGTATAATTCTATACAAAAAAATTGTCAAATGACGCATAGATCACACAATCTTCTATTGTTCATCCATTTTGAGTTTTGTTTTATGATTTAGAGTGTAAAACCTTTTTCAAATAGGGGTCAATTATGGGAACCCTTTTTAAAATTTTAAAAATGATACTAACATATAAAGCCACTACAAAGCAGCTAGCTGTGGGAATTTAGATGATCCTCAAACTTGATTGGTTTAGTGAGTGACAAGAAATTTTAATGTATTAAATTGGGATGACAAATCTTTCGATTTAGTAAACCGAGTTCTCAAATTGAATTTGGTCACAACTAAAATTTTCAAATTGTTTTCCAAAGTAGAAACAATCACATAATTTCGTTTGGAGTCTTTGAGAATTCTCACATGTTAGCCATTTAAATACTTTTGACAAGATGAATTCTTTGTTGTAATTTTTACCTATGAATGGACTGAAGTTTGCAAGAATCATTACAATTATAGAAAAATCAGAAGAAATTACGCATTGCCCCATTGGGTGTGTTAATTTCTCATAGAAGAGAGCAAATCATATACATGAATGATGAACCTGCCCAAAGAGCAGCCAAAAACCACTAATTGTTACAAAAGTACTATGGGGGTAGACAACCCCACATGCCAAAAAGGTAGCATAATACAATTTACCAATTCCAAATATCCAAACTTGGAGAAGCACCAAACAATACAACACCCCACATCCCAAAAAGGCAAGGCCGCAGGAGTAAAGATGACATAATTCACAAACTAATCAAGTAAGATATAGAGTAAGTGTCACAACCCCGCCCTAAAAAGGGCAGGATCGCGACGTACGTACCTGTCCTTTTTCTTTTTCTTTACTTTCTTTCATTTTTCTTTTTTTTTTCTATAACATGCGGTCGGCATAGACATGACACACATGTATTCTAAATTTGTAATTTAATAAAGGGAACACCTGATAGACATGATTTTCAACATTCATCCATAAAAGACTCTAAGAGTCCATCGTACATTCATAAAATATACCCTATCATTCATAAACATAATTGTTCTAGTTAGGGAAGGTCCTAAGCTTCTGCCTCTCCCTCTGCAGTAGTGCCTTGCTCCACAGCCTTTTCATCATTATCTGGACATTTTAAACATTTAAAACAAAATGAGTCGAATACTCAGTAAGTAGTACACCATGCAGTGAACATACTAGGCATCTATTCCTTTCTTTTGAAGACATGCATACATAAACATTTTTGCCAATTCTTGATAATGCTTTCATGCATAACAGGTTAAGGAATAAGCCATACTTTCATGCATAAACATTCCTTAGAAATATCTTTACTTTACATTTCACTTTCTTTGGCCGGTACACACTATTACGCCCCGTCTGTTGGTGTTAGCGGTCTTTCTTTGGACCTAGATTCCGCCCGTGGCCACAAGTTGGGAATCTCTTTCATGGGGGGCAGCACTGGGTGCACTACCAGTACTACTTACCCGGCATTGCAATCTGCCCATTCCTTTGATACCCTTTTCATTCATATGGCTGTTACGTAGCTTCATACATTTAAGCATTCATTCATTCAGTTCTTTCTTTCTTTCATTCTTTCAGTCCTTTCATTCATTCATGTCAATCCTTTCAGTCCAATTCATTTAACAGTTCATTAATGGAAAACATCATTTAAAAGCATGAACTTAACATCATCTTTTCATTTAACAGTGCATTCATGAAGAAACATCACTTTTTAAAGCATGAGCTTAAACATCATTTTTCATGGCATCCATAAAGCGTCAGTTCATAGGGGCAATTTAACATCAGTTCATAGGGATATCTTAAAATATTTTCCTCACATCATTTAAAGCATTAATTCATAGGGACATTTTAAAACACTTTATTCGCATCATTGAAAGCATAAGTTCAGAGGAGCATTTTAAAACTCGTTTAAAGCATCACCTGAAGCATAAGGCATGAGACATTCATTTTCTTTCCTTTGCAATCAAAACATTTTCATCATCTTTCTTACTTCGATGCACATGCATTTTCATGAAAAGAAACATTTTCAGGCTATACTACATATAGGAATAATCAATAAGTTTATTGAGAGAGCATGTATGGAAACCTCATGACTTAGAACCTACATGCGTGCATTACCTTATACACATACACACAATTATAATCGATAGGGGGCTTGATAGGGGCTATCGAGAAAGGGCTTATACATACTATATTCATTTACTCCTTTCTTTAGAAGAACATTTGCCATAAGAGAGAGAGACATTCTTTCATAAAGAAAACTTGGTGTAAGAAGCATGGTCATAGCTACTTACCTCTATGCTCCTCGATACTTCCATCATCAATATTCCTATTGCAATAAATAACATAAGCGTGTGTTAATACTCATACAATATTATTTTTAAAGGAGAAAGCCACGATATTACAATCTAACGTCCCTTCTATGCTTAACATTTACCCAAATGACTACTCCTCACCTCAACTTATAAGAGAAATAACTTAAGTATTAAGACATGCTAGCTGTCCATGGAAAGTCTATTTTAAAAGCCTACATGAAAAGTAGTTAAGAATTTATAGGCGTAGCAAGGTTTCTTTGGTTCAAGCCCACTTTGGGTTATGGTCATTAGGAGATAAAATCCGGAATTCTCGACAATGGGCTTTAAAATAGATTTAGGCATCTCAAGTAGGCTAAACCAGCTTAAGAAATATGCCCTTTAAATCAACTTGTGGTCCCTCATTATAAAATGGTTAGCTCATCAATATTTTGGACTCTTGGGTTAGGTAGAATTTAACCAAAGGAGGGACAACATAAGGGCTATTTTTATGGCATGACATGGACTTAGGAATACTTGGACAGCTTTGCATATCATAATACCTCATGCACAATTAATCCCTTATATCTAAACTAACTAAGCTATAACCTATTCACATAAGCAATATATTAATTAGTTTAGATAGAACCTCCCATTAAAATTTAAGTAGTATAAAGTATAGCAAAGTTACCCATTAAGAAACGTTAAAATCTTTGAGCACTTAAACTTATGTTTTACCCACTTAATACCTTTAAAAGCAAGATATAAAATTATAGAACCAATAAAAACCTTTAAATTGGATCTCTAGCATCCTAAAAATATATTACCAACCAAATCTCAACATAAGGCACATGATACCAACATATACAATTTAAGATCACTATAATCATCTCCTATGATTAAACCAAGTTTAATAACAAAATAGCATTTTTGAAGTATAGGAAAATACATAGCAAAACAACTATAATACCATTCGGTTTGGGCCAAAAAGAGGGCATACATATTTATTTACAAAATAGGAAATTAACTACATCAAAACATAAGCTAAAACAACATAGTAAGCTTCCAAAATCACACTAAAATCAAATGAGTCAATTTAGAATTTTACCTTAAGCTCTTAGCCCCTTTCAAGAGGCAAGATAGATGACCAAATAGTGGTAAACCCGTGTGGATGAAGAGCAACACAATATCACTGTTTTAAACCCCAAAACCGAAACATCATGGGTAAGAAAATGATGAAATTCGAAACACACATGTAAATCATACTAGGGAATAATTTAAAAGTCTATTACATTCAATATTTCACCATTTGGAAGATGAAACCAAATTTTAGTTCCAAGCTTTGAGGCCGAATATGAGTAGGGAGGGAGTATACTCGTATGGCTTGAAGAGGATGAGAGAAAATATTTTTCTTCTTCCCTTGCTATGGAGTCACAAGGCTTGAAGGTGATGAGATTAACTTGCTTTCTTGAAGATGGAAAGAGAAGAGGAAGGAAATAGGTGAAGGTTGGCTATGGCTTGCTTGGAGAGGAAGATGAAGTTTTTCCATTTTCGTTGAGTGTAGATCGACGGGTAAGTGGGAAGAAAGGAAATTGATTTTCAACTCTTACCTTTTGGTGTTGCTTTGGACGATAGGTGTGAGGTAAGGTCAATTCAATAGCTTCCTTGGGAAGCTTATGAGTCAAAGGCTTAATGGCTTTCCTTAGAAGCCTTATACGGGTGAAAGGGTGGGGGAAACATTTGCCTTGGTCAAAGCTTCTCATCTAAGCTTGGAAGAATGATGGTGGAGATCAATCCACCTCAAGAATGCTTTTCACCTACCAATCCAATGATAGTGATTAATTGGGCCGTTTTCTAAATAAATGAAATTGAAGGACTTAAGTAAAAATATTTCAAAGTCTTAAAGATGACACCCTTGATTTATTTTCATAAACAATATTTTAAAATAAAACATACTCATCTTAAAATAACATAATTGGAAGTAATAAAAATATTTATCTCAAAATATTAATAAAATGACATAAGGACCTACGTAGTAGGACTCGGGTATTACAGTAAGATCCTCTCAATTTCACTTAAAGTGGATGTATTTGTTCAACACAAAACATGAAATCTTTGGTTATCTTACTTTCAGTCCAATACTTTTGAAAAACACAATAACCAAAATACTATCATAGATATGACTATTCATTCGTGCCCGATTTTTTCCCGGCCTTGTCGGGAATCTAGAAAACCTGATTTTGGCCTGGATTTGACCCTAGTCGGAACCTGGACTGCCTGGTCCGGGTACGGGTTTGAAATTCGGGTATCGAATTTAGAACTGGGTACCGGGTTTTTTAATTTTGAATTCAGCTTTTGGTTTATAGTAGACAGCTTCTGAAACTGTCAAGTCACATCAAGATCAAGCAAAGAGTGGTCTGCACCCAAGCTTCTGAGCTTCTGAAGTCACCCAAGCAGTCAACTATCAAGTCACCCATGCAAGCGTCCAAGCTTTTTTTTATCTTTTCTTTGCCGTTGCCTAGCTTCTCTCTACCCAAGGTCTACACCTTCTTCTCCTCTGCTCTCTCTCAAAGCCTGCCCCTCTTCTAATTTCTATATGCAATTCGGATTGAATCAACTTACAGAGATGTCAGAGAACATGCTGTTGTGAAAGAAAGCAATATAATATAGCTGCCACATGAGAAATTAAATATAAATAGCATCGGATTACAAGTGTAGAATGTGTGTATTTATTTAACAATAATTACAATAAAAAAGAAAAAATAAAGAAAACAAAAAAAGGTGATTTGTTGGAGATGCACTAATGGGCACCAAGATGGACCTAGCCTTAAAGATCATTTGCAAGTTTCAGATGGGCCAATTACAAAGTCAAGAGCCAAGAAGATGAAGGAGGCAATGCAAGAATTGGTGCAATCCACTTGGGACGAGTCTAGCAAGAGTCGAATATTCAAGATAGGCTTGAGAGAAGGAGATCCAGCGATCATCCACGTGATACAAGCTATGGAAGAGTGCAACATAAATTAGGGCCTATTATTATGCTTATGTGATTGAAGGCCTTGGACTTGTTTGTTTAATTAAAGGGGCTTATTTTATTAGTTATACGGATTAGTCTAGAATAATTGGGCTTGATAAAGCATGGCTCACATATGTCTTTTTTCTTATGAACTAGGGTTTTTAGGAAGGTCTTGTGTTTTGGGCAAGGGCTTATTTGAAAAGTTACTTTTTAGGAACAACGGCTTAAAGAGGTACTGTAGCGAGTTACTATAGCCATGACACTATTCATCCAGGGGTGTTTTTGGAAGAAATGACTTTATGTTGGCTATGGTTTTAATTAAGTTTGGTTTAAATACTCTTTGTAGTCTCATTTTAAGGAGTTTATGAAATTTGATGAATTTATTTATTGTGAGTTGAGTTTACTCCTCTTGTTCTTGATTGAACTTTTGAACTTATCAAAAGTAAATCACAACCTTTGTAGCGTTCCTCCTTGTAATTTGGGATCTTGAGACATGTTCTTCAACAGGTCTAGATTTTAATATAATCTAAGTTATTGAAATGTGTTCTTAACTGGTATGGCTTCTCCATCCATTGACTTGATTTTGACTTTCTTGGGTGAGTTTTCAAATTGATTGTGGGTTCAACGGATTCCATTCTGGCGGGTTCGTTTTATTTGGTATTTAGAGTAAGATTTCCAATCAGGTCTGATTCTCTCTTTTAATTCTTGCATCTTTAAATTTAATTCTAAGGCTTCATTTTTCTAGGGTTGCAACAAAAAAAAAACAAAAAACAAAAAGAAAAAGAAAAAGAAAAAGTAGGCTGCCTAAATTCTTAGGATTTTTGGTTTGGCTGAAGTTTGCATCATATAGGGTTTCAAAATTCTAGGGTTTCTTGCATCTCTAAGTTTGTCAATTGCTTGGAGTGTCGTTTCATTGTTTCTCTTCTACTTCATTGTCAATTCTTGTGTGCTTGAATTCAATTGCTCGATTTTCACAATTGAATATTGTTGTATGTGTTTGAATTAGAGAAAAGAAGAGAAGAAAAGAAAAGAAAAGAAAAGAAAAGAAAGGGAAAGAAAAGAAATGAAAAGAAAATTCAAAAAAAAAAAGAAGAAAAGAAAAGGTAGCATATCCAAAGGTTACTACATGGCTACAACAAAGAGAAAGAAAGACATTTGTTGATTGAGTTTTATCATCAAAGGGGTTGAATACATCTTTCTAGTTGGTATCTTGTTTTATAATTACTCTTTCCCTCGTATAAATTCCTTGAGTCTCCTGTCATTTTATTCCTTCTTTGTTTCTTGTTCTTGTTTCTTGGATCTATATTACTGGTTGGAATAATACAAGGCTGTATTGTCTTGATTTAGTTCAACTAGTTCTTTAGAACTTGAGTGGGAAAACTATTGCGGTAAAAGGCAATAAAGTGTGAGAGTATTATCGGGACAAAAGTCAATTAAGAGTGAAACACGAGTGGAGTGCCATTATTCGAGTGTAAACATGTAAGGAAGTGTGTGAGGTTTTCCACTAACATTTTTTTTGTGCAACACATTATGATGTCTCATAGGAGTGACTCATCACCAAAGGGGATGGCAGATAACTCATCCTTTGTGTTGCAAGCCATGCAACAATAGTTTGAGCAGTTGAACTTGATGTTGGGTGAAGTGAGGGATAAGATGGATCATCAAGAAGAGGTAATTAGAAATCTACAGGGCAGGAGAGTTAGGAGGCGACGTGAGTCTAGTGTTGAAAATGGGTATGAGAATGAAGACTATGGTGATTCTCTTGTTGCCAGGCGTGCACTCAATACACAACTTAAGATGGATGATAGAGAGTAGCTGAGTGAGAATATTTTTCATACTAAATGTCACATCAACAACAAGGTATGTAGTATGATCATTGATTCGAGGAGTTGTATTAATTTTGTTAGCACTACTTTAGTTGAGAAATTGAATTTACCTACCTTGAAATACTATAGACTATACAAGTTGCAGTGGTTGAGTGATTGTGGGGAGGTTAGGGTAAATAAGTAAGTGCTAGTTTCTTTTTCAATTGGAAAACACCAGGATGTGGTGCTTTGTGATGTGGTGCATTGTGATGTGCCTATGCATGCTGGCCATATTTTGTTGGGGAAGCCGTGGTAGTATGATATGAAGGTGATCCATGATGGGTTAAGGAACATCTACAGTTTTGAAAATGATGGAAAAACAATCAAACTTGCCCCATTAAATCCAACACAGGTCTATGGGGACCAACTGAAACTGAAAAGTGAGGTTGCTCAAAAAAGAGAAAGCAAAAATGAGAGTGATCATAAAAGAAAGAGTGAGAGTGAGAGTGATAAAAAAAGAAAAAGTGAAAAAGAGATTGAGCTAAAAAGTAAGAGTGAAAGTGAGATTGGGTTAAAAAGCAAGAGTGAAGGTGAGATTGAGAAAAAAGACCAACAATAGTGAGGTCGAAAAGGAGAGAGAGAGAGAAAAAGGATAAGGATGAGGCTAGGACCGCAAGAAAAATAGAGAATGAGTTGAAAAACAATTGTGAGATTGAGAGTTCCAAAAAAGATGAAGAAAAAGAGAGTGACAGAAAAAAAGAAAGTGAAAAGAAAAAAGAGAGTGAAAAAGAAAAAGAGAGTGGAAAGAAAGGAGAGAGTGAAGAAAGTGGAAGAAAAATAAAGAGAAAAATTAGTTTTTATGCTAAGGCGAGTTTTAATACTAACGAACTTGATGTATTTTTGCCTAGTGTTGTTGTCTCTTTGTTGTAGGGATATGAGGTCGTGTTTCCTAGCGGTGTGTTTAGTGGATTGCCACCTATTAGGGAGATAGAGCACAACATTGATTTTGTGCCAGGTGCGACAATTCCTACCCGACCTTTATTAAAAGAACATGAGTCCTTGACACACTTGAAGAGACAACGTAAGTTGTTAACTAGAATGCATGTTAAGTGGGAGGACTGTATTAAGACTTTTTCTCATGTAATCAAATATACACATGGTGAGAAAAATGTTTTGGTTAATGCATTAGCAAGAAGGTATGTCTTTATCTTTATTTTAAATGCCAAGTTATTGAGACTTGAATATGATAAGAAATTGCATGTTAATGATGATGACTTCGCTAGTGTGTATGGAACATGTGAGAAAGCATCGTTTGGTAAGTTCTATAAACTAGATTGGTACTTGTTTAGAGAGAATAGACTTTGTCTACTTACTAGTTTTAAGCTTAACTTGCTTGTGTGTGATTGACATGGTGATTTGCTGGATAACTTTGGTGTACGAAAGACTTTAGACGTGTTGCATGAACATTTGTGGGAGTATCACTTGCCATTCATTGACATGTTTTATGAACATTTGTGGGAGTATCGTTTTCCATTCATTAACATGTTGCATGAACGTTTGTGAGAGTATTGCTTGCCATTCATTGAGTTTGCATATAATTGGAGTAGTCATTTTGGTGCAAGGAAAACCTTAGATGTGTTTCATGAACGTTTGTGGGAGTATCATTTGCCATTCATTGAATTATGACACAGACATTTGCGGGAGTATCATTTGCCCTTATTAGAATTTGCATATAATAGGACCATGCATACGCCTTTAGATTTGATGCTTTTGCTTGTTGATGACAGGAGTAACTTGGATGGACTTTTGCAAATTCTTGCAAAAATTAATGAAAATTCATATTAAGTGGATATTCCAGGTAAGTATGATGTTTATTTTATTTTTAATGTTACTAACTTTTTTCCCTTTGACGCAGGTGGATATTCGAGGTCGAATCATTTTGAGGAGAGAGGAAATGATGGGCACCAAGATAGACCTAGTCTTAAAAATCATTTGCCAGTGTCAAATGGGCCAATTACAAGGTCAAGCGCTAAGAAGATAAATGAGGCAATGCAAGAATTGGTGCAATCCACTTGGGACGAGTCTAGCAAGAGCTGAATATTCAAGATGGGCTTGAGAGAAGGAGATCCAGTGATATTCCACGTGATATAAGCCATGAAAGAGTGCAACATAAATTAGAGCCTATTATTATGTTTATGTGATTGAAGGCCTTGAATAAAAGGGGCTTATTTATTAGTTATAGGAATTAGTCTAGAATAATTGAACTTGAGGATGCTTGGCCCACATGTCTTATTTCTTATGAGCTAGGGTTTTTGGGAAGGCCTTATATTTTGGCCAAGGGCTTATTTCAAAAGTTACTTTTTAGGAACAATGGCTTAAAGAGGTACTGTAGCGAGTTACTGCAGCTATGACACTATTCATCCACTGGTGTTTTTGGAAGAAAGGACTTTATGTTGGCTAGGGTTTTAATTAGGTTTTGGTTTAAATACTCTTTGTTGCCTCATTTTAAGAAGTTTATGAAATTTGATGAATTTATTCATTGTGAGTGGAGTTTACTCCTCTTGATCTTGATTGAACTTTTGAACTTATTAATGGTAAATCACAACCTTTGTGGCATTCCTCCTTGTAATTTGGGTTCTTAAGACAGGTTTTTCAATGGATCTAGATTTTAATATAATCTAGGTTATTCAAATAAGTTCTCAATGGGTCTAGGTTCTCTATCCATTGACTTGGTTTTGACTTTCTTGTGTGAGTTTTCAAATTGATTGTGGGTTCAACAGATTCCATTCTCACGGGTTCACATCATGCACACTCGTCGTTTACCAACGAATAATGAAGAACATGAAATATAGAACAAAGTCACGTGTGGGTGTGTTTAAAAAAAAAAACCAGGTTCAATCTAGAACCTGGAATTCGGGTTTTTAAAAACTTGGATTCAATCGGGTTTCGGCCGGAGTCTGACCTGGGCTAACCTGGTCCAGATTTGAAACCCGGGTTCAAGTCCGAGTATACTTGAGTTCCTGGGTCGGATCCTAGATGAACAAGTCTAATGATAAAGTCTAACAATTCCATAAAAGTAAAATCTGCTGTGAACAATAGCATATTCAGTAGATAACTATTTGCCGTAACTATAGTTCCTATGCAATGTAATCTTTCGAGGGGATTCTAGTCCTTCAACCAAAGCCTAACTTCATGAAGATCGCTGGAGAGTAATTTAGATCTCTATTAAACGAGTCCAATGATACAAAGTAAAAGGCCTGTCTAATGGGCCCAAAGGGTCAAGGAACCTTTAGGAACACTGTTAAGCTCACTACAACAAGATCATACTGTCCCCAATAGGATTACTTTGGTAACTAACTCTGATTGAAGATATTTACCCAAAAGGAAATGGCGAGATATTTGAATGGTAGTTCACGATATGTCAACCATTTCCTTTTACTATAATATCTCGGGAATCTAGTGATCAAGGGACCAACAGCAACCGTCCAACCATATAAGGGACCAACACTAGCAGCCCAAGGTACGATTCCAGACCCCCTATTGCCAAGCACTATGCCCATATTTCTAACTTAGGTATCAGAGATGCACTGTATTAGCCTGCCAGAAATTCAATGGATGAATTTATTTAGGCTTTAGGAACTTCATGAAAATCCAGAAAGTTTTCACGAATTGACCAAATGCGTAGGTTTCACTCTGTCACCATAATCAGTGTTGCCACTCACTATGGTGCTAGAAGTTCAATTTTATTTATTTGAGGTAGCTAAAAGTGTCAGAATGAGATACGGTTTGCACCATTAGACTCATAGGAATATTTAGCTTATTGAAAAATAAGTTTTGATTATTTCAATGCACTTTGGAGACAAATTTTGATAAAAGATTTGCACTCTATGGTTAGTATGATTAATCATAGTGCGGAATGTCCAAATTTGGTTAGAAAAATTTTATTTGGACACTTGGCACCAAGAGGAAGCATGAGATAGAAAAAATGAAGGAAATCAAGCTTTGTGATCATGTCACCTAAGCAAAACTCTGTTCGATCCAACCATCCCATTTGTGCTAAAACAAATAGGGTTTCAACCCTAAAGAAATCCTAAACACTTGGAATCAAATTGAAAGTCCAAAAACTTGGTTGAAACCGAAACCCCAAACGGTTTCCACAAACTCCAAAGTTTGCCGCAAACCCTAAATTTACCCTGTTTTAGTTTAGTGTTTAATCACTTGATTAAATCACTTTCACATGCTATTAACCACTTAATTCCTGTTATGAAATCATTATTTATTCTTTTAAACCTTGAAAATTTTATTGGGCCATGCAAAATTAGATTTGGGATTGATAGCAACCCAAACCCCATTGAAATGCTAAATGGAAGCCCATTCAGTTAAGCATTAAGGCCCATGAAATCATGGAACCTAAGAAAGGCTTGTGGATGAAGTTTTTCCCCTACCATGACAGTCCAAACACTTCCCAAAGAAGTCTCAAATAGTACATGATGTGAAGGCAAAAGGTCATCTCACTCCTCCCTCTCTCTTGGCAGTTCAAGGTAGAAAAACATAGGCAGGTTTTGCCCCTTGTATTCGCCGATACATCCATCATTCTAAGTGTGACTCACAGCCTCCCATCACCCTTTAGATGTGTAAAACTTCCAAGTCCCTTCTTCTTTCATTTCATCACTTTCCAAATCTTTTCTTGGAGAGAAAGCCATAGGGACTCTCGAGCTGATTTTCTTGCTCACATTGTTCGGCCTTTTTGAAGTAGTTGCAAGTATATTCTCACAAAGACTTCTTGATGAAAGTTGTTCCTCTTTGAATCTAGTTTTTGTGGATATATTTTATGTTGATTTTAGTGGTTATTGGTTGGTCAAAATTTTATTTATGCATGAAGAGATCACTCTGGGTGATAAACTGGCCAGTGTATGATATTTTGACGATGTTGACCAAGTTATTAGAAAGATCTTGGTTTGGATTTTTTATCGAGTATAGTTAACATGCTAGTCCATAATTTTGATGAGGATTCATTGGATGTTATAAGCTTTATGGTGCCCTTGACCCCCACGTGTGATTTGGTGGGAGTCGTGACACCGAGATGATGGCCACTCGGGTCACCCACCCCATGACGGAAAAAGTCCAAGCCATCACTCCTGAGTTGGGACCAGTCCCTCCTGCTCATACCTATGTTTTGCATCAAAGTCTACAGTTCCATGAAACAGAACCGTAGGTAGGCATCCCATAATGAGATTTTGCAATCTTAGAAAATAAATCAATAGAACAACAACTAAGAGATTCAAATATGAAATTATACAAGCAAACGTGTTCAACAGTCATGAAATCAACTACCCAAAAGTAGCCATTTTTACAACCTTTTCAAAAATCATTTAATTACGGCCACTCATTCCAAAAAATCCATTTGTACCCAAAACGCAACCATTTATTACAGTGTACACCTTGGTCTCCCCTCGGGACCATGAGCACACCGTGCGTGTGACTTCATTACGACCTATGCCCATGATTAGTGTCATTTTTATGTGGTTTTTATTACTCTTTTATTTATGAAAAGTGTTAGTTTTCCTTTAATTCTATTGATTTTATTTTATTTCTATATATTTTTCTTTATTTTCTTGGATTTGAAGGAATAGGAGGATTTAGTGTAAGAGGAGGGCATTTTGGGACAAAAGAAAAGAATACAGAGCATTTTGGATCTAGATCCAGAGACTAACGAGAGGTGGCGAGATCTAAAGAGAGTCGAGGAGATTTGAGTGAGAACACTTTCCTCTTGGTAGGAGAGGAGACCCAAGGGCAACCAGGATTGGGCGACCTGTTTGGGTGACAAAACGATATCGTGAGCAACAACTAGCAAATACAAGCAACTTTACTGCTCGGTAGGTTGGTGAGATGAGTTTTTCATCTCAGTCAGGAACCTTACATCTTGGCCATTGGGAGATGAGACTAATTATATTTAGCGTAGACGACATCTACCCAGTGGGACCCTTCCGAGTTCCGCAATCAATATGCTAACCACCAAATACTTTCGAACTCCACAAATCAAGCCGCTTATTACTGAATCTTCCATTTTAGATAATTCTGTTATTCTTGGGATAATTTTCTTTTACGTTAATATTTATCTTTAGAAACTATTTTTCAGATCTTTAGGGTACATTGTAGGCACATTTATCTTGTTTCCGAATTTGAATTTTGACATCTATTTAATCCCAGCTCATGGGATATATTGTGGCTGAGTTTTTTAGAGTCCAATATTCTAGAGATTATTCTTTAAGTTTCTTTCATGGAGGCGGATCTGAAGGGCAGAGGTGAGAGGCACATGCTTCATCAACCGAGTCCAATGAAGTACACTAGTTTTATTCTTTTTATTTTCAATTTCATGATGAGCTAATTTTATTTTCTAGAGCTTTGATGTAGTCTAGCATTGAATACACAAATTATATTCTAAGTTATTTTATTTTTAATATTTTCATGATTTAGTGTTTATTCATTGTTCTTAATATTTGCAATTTTCTAGTTAATTATTGTTAGATCTATTGAATTGTAATGAGACCAAAAGGTGATTTGTGATCAGAGCTCTAGGATTAAGCACCGTTAGTTGAGTAAAAGTAGAGATACTTTACCGTGATTAGAGTATTTTTTAAGAAAAATTTAAAGAACGTAATGAATCTCGATTAATTAAATTCACAAAGAGATATGGAGTTATTTATTGGAGATGTTTTTAGTATTGCTCGAGATAAAATATTGAATAGTTAAGGGATTTCTATCATTAACTTGGGATAATTGGAGTTCTATAACAGGAAAGAATAAAGTGTGTGAGATTCGCTAGGTGAAATCAAATGCTCTAGATCTATTATTATTATTTTTAAAATCTTAATTTTAATGGTATTGTTTCAGTTTAATTTGGATAATATATTCTTTATATTTTAGTTTTCCAAATAGTAATAAATTTAGTAAATTTCAGTACTCAATAGCATAATTAATCTATGTGGGTTTGACATATGTTTTCTTTATAACACTTTACTACTTGTGACGATTCTGTTCACTTACAGATATTTTCAGCATAATAAGTTTTGGGCGCCGTTGCCTAGGAATAATTATTTGTTATTGATATTGCTACTAGATAGATTTTTACTAATTTGGATTTTATTTTATTTATTTTTAAAAGTTGTTTAAATAGACCTCAATTTTGCTTTTCTTCTATTTCTATTTCAAGATTATAAGTGTATGCCTTGATCTAAACCATTAGAGCCTACACTTTTCGAGTCTGAGATTGAAAGAATTTTACGTTGAATCAATAAAAAGAAGAAGCAAGAGGCTATCGCATCTGCATTCACCATGGGCGATCAAGATAATAAAGCTTTGAGGGGACTATGTTATGCCCTTTGTCAATGGGGCGACATCTAGTATAAGGCGGCCAGCTATACAAGCCAATAACTTCGAGATCAAGTCAACTATCATTCAAATGATTCAACAAACTGTCCAATTTGGAGGGCTGTCACAAGAGGATCCTAATGCCAATATTTCAAATTTTCTAGAAATTTGTGATACTTTTAAACATATTGGAGTGACAAATGATGCAATTTGATTGAGACTTTTTCCTTTCTCACTTAGGGAAAAAGCAAATGCTTGGTTGACCTCTTTGCCGCTTGGCATCATCACCACCTGGGAAGAGTTGGCACACAAAATTTTAGCAAAATATTTCCCTCCGACCAAGACAACGAAGTTAAGGAATGAGATTACCACCTTCACCCAATGTGAGGGTGGATCATTAGATGAGGCATGAGAGAGATACAAGGATTTATTGTGAAAGTGTCCTCATCATGACCTTCTGGTATGGCTTCAAGTCCAAACATTCTACAATGGTTTGCGAGCTACAAACAGTTCCATGGTTGATTCAGCAGCTGGAGGGGCTTTAATGTGTAAAAGTCATGAAGCAGCTTATGAAGTTTTGGAGGAATTGTTATCCAATAATTATCAATGGCCTTCGGAAAGAGCAATGCCAAGAAAGGCGGCTGTAGTTTTTAAACTTGATTCTATTAACACATTGGCGGCACAAATGACGACTTTAACTAAACAACTAGGTAAGATGAATGTTAATGCTATTCAAACTAATGTTGTTTGTGATCATTGCGCAGGAAATCATTCAAGTGTAGATTGCCAAGTGGGGAA
The DNA here is from genome assembly GCA_022457165.1 of Juglans mandshurica. Taxonomy (NCBI): domain Eukaryota; kingdom Viridiplantae; phylum Streptophyta; class Magnoliopsida; order Fagales; family Juglandaceae; genus Juglans; species Juglans mandshurica. The sequence goes on along the minus strand of CM039624.1, from coordinate 22,487,171 downwards.
TCCTTTTGCCCAACTGAGTTACGAACAAGCTAATTATGTGTCCAATTTCCAATGTCAAAACAATTCTTATTCAAACAAGTTCAATCCTAGATGGAGAAATCACCCCAATTTTTCTTGAAGCAACGATCGAGGGGCACCTAGACCACCTCAATAGTTTCCACAGCAAGAGAAGAAACTGACACTTGAGGATATATTTATGTAGTACATGCAAAAGACTGATATGTTGATCCAAAATAACTTGGCTTCAAACCGCAATCTTAAGGCTCAAATTGGTCGGCTCTCAGCATGCTTACAAGGACTTTGCCAAGCAACACTGTGGCCAATTCGAACGAACATGTCAAAGCCATAATGTGATGACTGAGTTTGTTTAGACATGGCCCATAGAATTAATTCTAGGTTGCCCTGGCATTTTAGGAACCTTTGTTACTTTGGAAGGCTTTAGGGTCTTTGATTTAGTAACTTGAGCCGAAGAGGAGAGTGACCTTAGATTACCTTGTAATTTTCGACCCTATTTAGAAGCCCAAGCCTAATGGCTTTAGGCCCATG